>CM064496.1:54066884-54531884 GCA_032716605.1 Paralithodes platypus | reverse complement strand
CTTATGACTTAAATTGCTTCAAACTCCGTGTGTCCAGGCACTATAGCTCAAACGTCCCTTGATTTCGGCCCTGTCACTCTTTGAAATCTGGGGGAGGCACTCGCTGCAAGCAGTTATGCCTTTTGTCTCCCTCATTCACATAGAAAAAAAGCAGTATTTATTTCATATAAAAGCAAAATTTGTCACTGGTTGGAAATCAAATAATTATCCAATCGATTCGTGAATGGCAAAAAAGTTTAGTATATCAAATATTCAAACAAGTGAGAATGTCAGAAATGTTTGGCAATGGACAATATTGCATAAAGCCGCTGTCACACGAGCGATTTTTCCGTCAATTTTCCATGAGCAAGTTTTTTATCGTTATATTTCGGGACTTTTTTGCACCGGTATCGGATACTATCGGTAACTAGACTGAAGGTAGAATAGATTAGGCGGTTGAATTCTGATAAAGTGTAATATTTGAAGCTGCCAGACCATAATTGCCAGTAAAAAGTGCTCGAAAAACGGCTCGTGTGACTCCGGCTTAACAGTAATTCATAAATGCTTACAACAAGGAACAGAAATGTTTCAATATTTAAGCCTTTCATAACCATTGCGAAATTTCCATCATATTTTGGTTATTATTATACAATGTTCTTAAGTTTATTATCTGCCTCTACGACTCAAATGAGTAAAATAAATCCTCTTAATAACATAGGTCCTTCTTAAACTACATATAATCGTCTATTTGTAACCGTAATCAAAGGCAAAAGGCGTCATGGTGCTAAAGGGGTGGAGGGGTGGAATGGTGTAGTTACTGTAGTAGGTGTGGGGTGAAAGAACAATGTGGAGTAGTGTATGTGTTGCGGTGGAGTAGCAGTGTGGTGGAGGAAGTGGAGGAGGTCAACTCACCACAACACGCCACCACCGACTATGTTCGATTACTCTAAACCAACTCAGACTTCGGTTTAGCTCGTGATAATAGCTGCTATATGGGATTTCTCTGTGTGTTTTGATTTGTGTATGTATTCGTTTTGTTATTGGTGGTGGTGGTGTTTTGATTTGTGTATGTATTCGTTGTGTTATTGGTGGTGGTGGTGTTTTGATTTGTGTATGTATTCGTTGTGTTATTGGTGGTGGTGGTGTTTTGATTTGTGTATGTATTCGTTTTGTTATTGGTGGTGGTGGTGTTTTGATTTGTGTATGTATTCGTTGTGTTATTGGTGGTGGTGGTGTTTTGATTTGTGTATGTATTCGTTGTGTTATTGGTGGTGGTGGTGTTTTGATTTGTGTATGTATTCGTTGTGTTATTGGTGGTGGTGGTGTTTTGATTTGTGTATGTATTCGTTTTGTTATTGGTGGTGGTGGTGTTTTAGATATGATGATTGTGTTGTTATTGTTTTTCTTTAACAATGCCAAATTAATATCGTATGTGTTTTTATTTTTTTATTTTATTTTTTGTGCCATGTCTTGTGTATGTGAACAAAAACACCCTTACGATCCCCCTTAGAGAAGAATTTGTCCCGGCTGAAGGCCGGACGCTATCGGTCGCCAGGAAAATTACACTTAAATGGCACGAAAGGTCTTAATATTGGTAAGTAAATGGGGTGAAAGGTCTTAAAATCGCCAAAATAATAGGGCAAAGGTCCTTAATGTCAAAATAATGGGGCTAAACACGAGGGAGAAAGGGGTCCAGAAGAGAAAACCTACCCCTAAGTTGGTACCTGGAGTTGATAACGATCGTAAACAGATCCGGTAATCGAAAGAATAATTATTACCAAACGTGTGATGAACAGTGATAGCTAGAATCGGAAATAGGCTAGGAGAAATGCGATATAATGCAGTATTGTATTATTTGCCCTAGGAAATCGTAAGTAAATATACCCAGATATGACGTGTATCGAGTTAAGCTAGGTATTGTAAGTTAATATACCCAGATATGACGTGTATCGAGTTAAGCTAGGTATTGTAAGTAAATATACCCAGATATGACGTGTATCGAGTTAAGCTAGGTATTGTAAGTTAATATACCCAGATATGACGTGTATCGAGTTAAGCTAGGTATTGTAAGTAAATATACCCAGATATGACGTGTATCGAGTTAAGCTAGGTATTGTAAGTTAATATACCCAGATATGACGTGTATCGAGTTAAGCTAGGTATTGTAAGTTAATATACCCAGATATGACTTGTATGTAGTGAAACAGGGTAATCGTAAGTATATCCCATATAACCAGTGTAGCCTATGGATTAAACTAGGTTGTTGTTGTTGTTGTTTTTCCCCAAGCTGCCTGGCCGAACAGCCCCAAGGCCCCGAGCAATTCCAAGGCCATAACCGAGCGCCCCCACAGAACCCTCCCCGCCGACCACAATAAAGCCTGGGTGACCGCAGCCACTCCATGGCGGGGAGCTGAGGAGGGTGCGGAAACGCCCGGGAAACCAAAGCCCCACTAGTGTTAAACTAGGTAATCGTAAGTACATATACCCAAATATGACGTGTATGGAGTAAAGCTAGGTAATTGTAAGCAGACAAATACCCAGATATAACGTGTATGGAGTATTGTTATCACGATTTAGGATATAGACAGTCATGAACCAACGGTCACGAGGAAATAAGACGTCATAAATGGTTCGAGTATCCAGGCCCAGAGCCCCCCCCCCCCCCCCCCACGACCCAGCTGAGCCAATCGATGCTGTAGTTTATGGTGTAGAGGTGACCTAAGACTGACCCCTTTGACCTCCATGACCTTACCCTCAACAATCATAGAGTCGATACTACA
Source organism: Paralithodes platypus (assembly GCA_032716605.1). NCBI lineage: Eukaryota > Metazoa > Arthropoda > Malacostraca > Decapoda > Lithodidae > Paralithodes > Paralithodes platypus. The sequence continues at coordinate 54,529,125 of CM064496.1, read as the reverse complement.
TTAAGGGGACATTTATTCATTTATATATATATATATATATATATATATATATATATATACCGGTATATATATATATATATATATATATATTTTTTTTTTTTTTTTTTTTTTTTAATTAAGTCGCTAAAACATTAAAGTCGTCACTGTAATAAAGTCGCCAATGCATTAGAGTCGTCACTAATATTATCGCCAGTGCATAATTATCGTCACTGTAATAAGTCGCCCCTAGATTAAAGTCGCCAGTACATTAAAGTCGTCACTGTAATAAAGTCGCCAGTACATTAAAGTCGTCACTGTATTAAAGTCGCCAATCCATTAAAGTCGTCACTGTAATAAAGTCGCCAATCCATTAAAATCGTCACTGTAATAAAGTCGCCAATCCATTAATGTCGTCACTCTAATAAAATCGCCAATCCATTAATGTCGTCACTGTATTAAAGTCGCCAGTGCAATAAAGTCGTCACTGTAATAAAGTCGCCAGTACATTAAAGTCGTCACTGTATTAAAGTCGCCAATCCATTAAAGTCGTCACTGTATTAAAGTAGCCAGTACATTAATGTCGTCACTGTAATAATGTCGCCAGTACATTAAAGTCGTCACTGTAATAAAGTCGCCAGTACATTAAAGCTGTCACTGTAATAAAGTCGCCAGTACATTAAAGTCGTCACTGTAATGTCGCCAGTACATTAAAGTCGCCGGTACATTAAAGTCGCCCGTGTAATAAAGTCGCCAGTACCGGTACATTAAAGTCGCCACTATAATAAAGTCGCCAGTACATTAAAGTCGCCCGTGTAATAAAGTCGCCAGTACCGGTACATTAAAGTCGCCACTATAATAAAGTCGCCAGTACATTAAAGTCGTCACTGTAATGTCGCCAGTACATTAAAGTCGCCGGTACATTAAAGTCGCCCGTGTAATAAAGTCGCCAGTAGCGGTACATTAAAGTCGCCACTATAATAAAGTCGCCAGTACATTAAAGTCGCCCGTGTAATAAAGTCGCCAGTACCGGTACATTAAAGTCGCCACTATAGTAAAGTCGCCAGTACATTAAAGTCGACCCTATAATAAAGTCACCAGTATCTGGCTTGTAAATCCTAATTAATGAATAAAAGCAACACATGAGGACGAACACTTCATTGACAACGTTTCGCAGATAGCTTCTTCAGGACACTAAAACCGGTATCACACGAGCGTTTTTTCCCTCAACATTTATCCTCAACACTGGTCTGGCAGCTTATGAGGTCAACATTTAAGATATTTCGGTTACCTAAATTCATCTACCATCAGTCTAGTTTCCGATACCAGTGCAAAATATTCCAGAAATGTTGCCAGAAAAATGTTGATCATCGAATGTTGACTATGCAAGCTCTCGTGTGATACCGGCTTAACCTACCTAGAAACTATCGGTGAAACGTTGTCAATATAGTGCTCCTCCTCAAAACGTTGTCAATATAGTGCTCCTCCTCAAAACGTTGTCAATATAGTGCTCCTCCTCAAAACGTTGTCAATATAGTGCTCCTCCTCAAAACGTTGTCAATATAGTGCTCCTCCTCAAAACGTTGTCAATATAGTGCTCCTCCTCAAAACGTTGTCAATATAGTGCTCCTCAAAACGTTGTCAATATAGTGCTCCTCCTCATAACGTTGTCAATATAGTGCTCCTCCTCAAAACGTTGTCAATATAGTGCTCCTCCTCAAAACGTTGTCAATATAGTGCTCCTCCTCAAAACGTTGTCAATATAGTGCTCCTCCTCAAAACGTTGTCAATATAGTGCTCCTCAAAACGTTGTCAATATAGTGCTCCTCCTCAAAACGTTGTCAATATAGTGCTCCTCCTCAAAACGTTGTCAATATAGTGCTCCTCCTCAAAACGTTGTCAATATAGTGCTCCTCCTCAAAACGTTGTCAATATAGTGCTCCTCCTCAAAACGTTGTCAATATAGTGCTCCTCCTCAAAACGTTGTCAATATAGTGCTCCTCCTCAAATGATGTTTCTATTTCTATTGTCAATGTTTCGTATTTAATGTTAAGATCATAATAATTAGTACTGTACAGTATATGCGGGGGTGTTCAGTCCAATATAGTTAAATGTGGGTTGTGTTTACCGTACACTTATACGACGAAACAAAATACGCCTGTGTAACTCGTACTATAAAAATCTAAGTAGGTGAAATATAGGCTATGCATTTTGAAGCTGACTGTGTACTATATTATCTAATATAGATTAAACTATATATAATAAATTGATATGGCAACACCATTTTGACGTCACGCATGGATCAGCAACGATCATGCAATCTTATAATATTGGTTCTCAGTAAAAAAAAAAAAAAAAAAAAAAAAAAAGAGGTCCTACTGTATATATATATATATATATATATATATATATATATATATAGGTATATAGGTATATATAAAAGTGGTATCATGAAATCTGATCTCTACATGTTATTATTATGGTCATCATGCCATTATATTTTAATTCTGTCTTATGATGTATTTGGTGGAGTCTTACTTTCTAATTGCCACTTGTTGTAATTTTGTTCATCCATTGTACTGAGATTTATTGGATGCGACGTGCCTGTCCTATAGATATATGATCAACTTGTGTACCAAATCGATATATAAAGAATTAAAGGATGATGTTAGATATCAGTGGGCTATTAAATCAAATAAGTACCGGTATGTGGTTATCATATTATCAAGGCTCCCAGGTATTATTGTCTTAGTATGCCACGTTCGTTTATTTATCTCTCTCTCTCTCTCATCTCAGACGTCGCCATGTGTCATCCCCTCCTCTCATTGACCTTGACCTGGCCTCCCACTGGTCCTTCCCTGTCTCCCCCCCCCCCCCACTGCCTTGTTTACACACACGCGCAAGGTGACAACTACACGCACACGCATGCAACGCACGCGCCTTAGTGCGTTCGTGCGTATATATATATACTGTATATACAGTATATATATATATATATATATATATATATATATATATATATATATATATATATATATATATATATATATATATATATATATATATATATATATTTATACCGTATATATATATATATATATCTTTACTTTACTTCCCCTTCACTTCCTTCATAACTGTGTTCTGTCTCTCCACGGTCCACCAAATCAAGGCAACAATGATTACGGGAAGGTTTTTAGTTTCTTCCCTAGACCTCCATCAAGCTTATAATTACACCCCCTAGACCCCTTTCAAGATAAATTTTTATATTTTTTGGTAGAAAAATGTCCCGGCCAAAGGCCGATTCCTCTTAAATTACAGGCTCGCTATCGCTCGCCGGGAAAAAAAATAGACACCTAAATGTGACGCAAGGTTTGAAAAATGACAGAAATGGAGCGAAAGTTCTTAAAATCGACAAACTAGTGGGGTGAACATCTTAAAATCACAACAAATAATGGGGCTAAATATGAGGGAGAAAGGGGTCCAGAAAAAAATCCCTCAAGTGGAAATCTCCCCTTAAGTTCGTCCTTATAACCACAAAGGAGATCAAATATATCACTCACTATATAGTTTGCACATCAAATATATCACTCACTATATAGTTTGCACATCAAATATATCACTCACTATATAGTTTGATCAAATATATCACTCACTATATAGTTTGATCAAATATATCACTCACTATATAGTTTGCACATCAAATATATCACTCACTATATAGTTTGATCAAATATATCACTCACTATATAGTTTGATCAAATATATCACTCACTATATAGTTTGCACATCAAATATATCACTCACTATATAGTTTGATCAAATATATCACTCACTATATAGTTTGATCAAATATATCACTCACTATATAGTTTGCACATCAAATATATCACTCACTATAGTTTGATCAAATATATCACTCACTATATAGTTTGCACATCAAATATATCACTCACTATATAGTTTGATCAAATATATCACTCACTATATAGTTTGCACATCAAATATATCACTCACTATATAGTTTGATCAAATATATCACTCACTATATAGTTTGCACATCAAATATATCACTCACTATATAGTTTGATCAAATATATCACTCACTATATAGTTTGCACATCAAATATATCACTCACTATATAGTTTGATCAAATATATCACTCACTATATAGTTTGATCAAATATATCACTCACTATATAGTTTGCACATTTCCGAAGGGGTAGTTTGCTGTACCCCCTTCTCCCTCATATTTAGCCCTATGAGTTTTGAGATATTAAGACATTTGCCCAATTAGTTTGGCTACATTAAGATCGTTCGCGCCATTTAAGTGTTGAATCTTCCATGGCGAGCGATGGCGAACCTGCTGCTATTAAATATTGACCAGGACATTTTTCTACCGAAGAATCCATAAATATATATATAGATTTTTTTATGAAAGTCTAGGTAGGAAACTGAATATACAAATTAGCAAATAAATAAATAAATAAAAAAATAAATACATGAAAATCTTCCCTTAAGGGGAGATTTCCACTTGGGAGATTTTTTTCTTGACTCCTTTCTCCCTCATGTTTAGCCCCATTGCTTTTCTAATTTTAAGACGTTCGTCCCATTAGTTTGACGATTTTAAGAACTTGCGACCCATTTCTGTCAAATTTAAGACCTTTCGTGCCATTTAGGTGTCGATTTTATCCTGGCGAGCGATAGCGAGCCTGTAATTTAAGAGGAACCGGCTTTCAGCCGGAACATTTTTCTACTGAAAAATTTACAAATGTATCTTGAAAGGGGCTCGAGGGAGTGTAATCTTAAGTTTGATGGATATCTAGGGACCAAACTAAAACCCTCCCCTTAAAACGCTGCTCTACTCTCATATTTACTAGTGTCATATACTGTACATGATATATTTACTAGTGTCATATACTGTACATGATATATTTACTAGTGTCATATACTGTACAGTACATGATATATTTACTAGTGTCATATACTGTACATGATATATTTACTAGTGTCATATACTGTACATGATATATTTACTAGTGTCATATACTGTACAGGATATATTTACTAGTGTCATATACTGTACATGATATATTTACTAGTGTCATATACTGTACATGATATATTTACTTGTGTCATATACTGTACAGGATATATTTGCTAGTGTCATATACTGTACAGGATATATTTACTAGTGTCATATACTGTACATGATATATTTACTAGTGTCATATACTGTACATGATATATTTACTAGTGTCATATACTGTACAGGATATATTTACTAGTGTCATATACTGTACAGGATATATTTACTAGTGTCATATACTGTACATGATATATTTACTAGTGTCATATACTGTACAGGATATATTTACTAGTGTCATATACTGTACATGATATATTTTCAAATAGTACACATTTTTATCTTCGTTTCATTTTGTTTGGTCTAATCAGTCATGAATTATAATATTTGTTGTTTTCATATTTAGATTCATACATATATAGGCCTACATATTGGTACCCATTGTATTGTTTAGCAATCACTTTCATAGTTTGATAGGAATTTTGTTTTATTTATTATTATTATTATTATTATTATTATTATTATTATTATTATTATTATCATTTAGTATTATTATCTATACTATTATTATTACTATTACCTTGGTGAGTGTGAAATGATAGACTGAAATGTGACGTTTACATGTATTTAGTACCAACACGGGAGACATTGATACATATATAATATACGGTATGTTGGTGATGTGTATAATGTGTGTATAAGTTTTTTATGGAACAAAGCTTGCAAAAAAAAGGAAAATGCTATTCATGTGTGATATAAATTTATTATTGGTATTATAAAGCATTTGTGTAGATGTTCACAGTCAGTCCTGGAAGCTCTTTTTTCTTGTTGGTCAAATCTTGATGGAAGTTGCATCGAGTTACATAGTTCAAGACGCTCAGGATTGCACTCACGCCGATTTAGCTTCATTATATTCGTATTTTTGGTCGAGGGTGTAATTGGATATATTGTCTCTCTTTTGTATTGTCTTGTTTTTGGCGGGTTCGTGATGGTATTGAGCACATCCTGGTGGTTCGGTTGTCGTTGATGTTGGCGATGTTCTGACATCTCTGGGCTTCCATCATTCGCGAAGTTTGACAACACTGGTAGGACATGAAGAGACGACGCGAAGATCCACAGGTAATGAGTACATGAGACGCAGACACACCTTCTCCCTCCTTCTACTTCTCCTCCCCTTACACCTACTCCTACTTCTTCTTCTTCCTCCGGTGGTGGTAGTCGGTCTTTGTCAGTCTTACGCAGCAACTAGACAAGAGAGAAAACACAGAGAGGCGTAAGTTTGGGGTGCCGGGGCGAGATGGGGTAGAGTGTTTGGGTGTATGTCAGTGTATTGTACTCATTGGTATACTGTTTTTAAAAACTGAACAACTATAACACAAAATTTGATCTTGCATGATAGTATTTGATCTTGCATGATAGTATTTGATCTTGCATGATAGTATTTGATCTTGCATGATAGTATTTGATCTTGCATGATAGTATTTGATTACTTTGAATGACTGTATTGGGGTGTATGATCTTATAAATCCATTTCATTTATAGTTTGTGATAATTGCAAATAATCAAATCTAGCATTAAGTTAGGTTTAATATAATCTATTGCAATGCCACTAGAATGTATAATTAGATTGTTCTAATTTTATAGTAGGGGTGTGATGATTGTGAGTTTTGGTTTAACTAATTGAATGTAACTTTCGTTATTATGTAATGCATTAAACTCAAAAGTAACTTAAAATATGTGTGGTTGTTCTTTATCATAAACATTAAAGTACCGGTGTATAATTATATATATATAACATTTTGTTTATATATGTCATGATGTTTTACATCTAAGTGAAAACGAAGATTTTTGTAAAACATTGAAACATCGAACATGGATGTTGCCAAGCAAAAAAGGGTTTGTGTTATAAATGTTGCTCTTGTAAAATAAAACGTAAATGCAAATTAAAAATATTGATAAGAACTTAAAGAACATTAAGCTTTGAAAAGTTGATATTAGGAAACTTAAAAGAATTTAAGCTTGCAAATTGTAACCAAAGACAAGGGTTTTATGATTGGTAGTAAATAGGACTTTATAAAGGTAAACTGGTCGGCGTGTAGCCCGTGTGGGCGATGAGCGACGAGGGTGTCCTGGTGGTGGTCACGGGAAGGACACTGTACCTTCCTCAGCTGGCGGGGCTTCACCTTCTGCTGGTGGGGCTGCTTCAGCCTCGGCAGGGGCGGCCTCAGCTGGGGCAGCCTCCGCAGGAGGCTCAGCAGGAGCTTCGGCAGGTGTTTCTGCCGGGGCCTCCGCTGGGGCGTCCGCAGCGGGGGCGGCTTCACCACCCTCCGCTGGGGCGGCCTCAGCGGTACCCTCTGCTGGAGCTTCCGCGGGTGCTGCCTCTTCTGCCGGCGCAGCCTCTGCTGGGGCTTCTTCTGCTGGAGCTGCTTCGGCGGGGGCTGCCTCTCCTCCTGTTAGTGCCAAGTTAGTGAGGAGTGGAGACAATGGCAAAATAATAACCGAGATTAGTTGGTCCAAAATTTTGGACTTCAACAAGCACGAAGGACTGACATGGACATGGACGGACAAACGCCACAACATTAGCAACGAAAGACAAAACATAAGATAAAATAAATAAAAGATAAGCCAATTAGCCTGCAAAGGAAGCCAATTAACTCCCAACGGGAGAAGGGGGGATCACAAGGGAGTGGAAGGGCCAAAGCCTCCCCCGTGGTCACGCTTAAAGTAAATGATGATACAGCGGGGGGCTCCGTCTTAGTGCCCCTTCCTTCAGTAAGATTTTCCCTTTATGTTGTGACGCCAATAATGCCACCAGACGGCTCCCCCTTGCTGGGGTGATCAAGGCATGGGGAGTTCAGGGATAACAAGTCAACATTACACAACTCACCTTCCTCAGCACCGCCATCCTCCGCCTGTGGAAAAGATGGATGATTAGTACATTCCATAATTAATTTGTGTATAGCAAGGAAACTAATCACTCGCTGCCTTAGTAATCACAGAGACTTCCCCTCGAGGCTAAATGTGACATCCTCAGGTAGTGAACAAATGACCTTGAAGGTAAGCCAGTTTGATACTCTGACAAGTGACTCGAGTGTCGATCTGTTGCAGGTTCAGTCAGCCAGTCTCCCATCCTGCTTGGCCTGTGGAGCCATACGGAACAAGGGGCTACTGATTCAACCTACACAAGAATCTTACCATCACCTTCTATCCATAAAGTTAATATTTTATTATGAACTTGAACTCGTGGTAAATGAGGTTCCTTGCACGTTCATTTCTTCAGCTATTAACGTCTCTGGTTTGGTACACTGAAGGTTACTTTAAAGCTCAGGAAGTGTGATATGCACCAAAACATTATGTCGAAAACAAAAATCAAGTTAAATAGATAATTTATCCAAGATTATGTTCAAGGAGAAATTTTCTTTTTTTGAAGAAAAAAAAAGTTTGGTTGTGATACAAAATCTTAATTTATGAAAATCAGAGGAGTGTCGTGAAATCTTCCTCTGGAGAATTTTAGTTGTAGGGATTTTAAACTTTGCTCGAGTTGTCGTGTGGCAGTAGCCCTTACTGCCAGAAAACACAAGGGGAACTGTGCACTAGTTGATGCTACACGAATGTGCTAAGCTTGACTAGATCAATATCTACTTTTGTAACCCGAAGACGAAATAATTACAATATAAATGTTGCTAAGAACGTAACTAATTACGTTACATACGCTACGTGAAGTTTAAAAGCATAAACTATGGATTAACCATAAAATCTATGTCTAGTAATTACTTGATGCAAATGCTTGCAAAGAACTTGTGCTTCTTTTAGTGAAAACTAGCACAGCTCATTTTCTCTAATTATTTGAAGGTTAAGGTTAAGTTCTAATTTTTGACAATATATAAGATGAAAATTAATGAAGAATATAGCAAGCAAGCTGAATGCAGAGAAGTAAACTCATTCTCAATCTAATGTGGCATCAGTGAAGTATACAGTATAGCCTCTACGACTCTCCCTAAAATCTACAATTTGGGCTTTTGCCTTCGTCAGGCAAACTACTAATACAGGGAATGATCTGGACTAGCAAAATAGGAACAGTAACTCATTCTCCTCAAGTAGAAAATAAAATAAAAAAAAGGCTGAGAAGAAGAAAGGGAAAAATTTGTTCAAACTGATGTAGCGGCAACAACCCACCCTTGACAGGACGTGAGCTGTGGGTGGGGTTAACGCAGCATCAAGACAACATGGACAACAGTGGAGCTCACAACACTACGGGAGAGCCAGGCCCTTCCAGTTCCACACCGCTCTCTCACCACCCACCTATTCATATCCATTATTCTCGCTGCTTTGAGCTTTGTCATGGAGCTTAGAGAGTTCAGTTCAGTTTACTCTTTTATGGACTTGGTAGGGTTTTACGTTATGGGTGGTGAGATAAGCGGGGGAGCAATGGGGTCCTGAGTCCCCCTTGTTGGTGAACCTGACCAGAGAAGCACTTACCGGAGGTTCGCCCTCCTCCCCTTCCTGGAAGAGGGAGAGAGAGAGGGAAAAAAACACGTGTTATTTGCAACATCTGTACACAAACACATGTCCATTATTCTGGAACAGCACTTTTTTAATTGGGTTAGTAGGAAGCTCTCAGTAAAATTTTAATAGTAGAGCAAAAAAATAAAATAAAGTAAACAACCCATACGATGACAGGAGTTATTGTTGAGAAGAGCACATATAGTTAATAAACCCGTGTGACAGCATAAAGACTTGGGAAGTGCTTTTCCAGAATGCGGACGCTCTAGTGAACTTACAAAAACCTGACTTTGTTTATCCAGCCACTCCACTCTGCCCGCCTGACGGTCATGCCAGGGGCGGCCTCTGCACGCCCGCTATACGCGCCCACACAAGGGTCATGCCACAAATCCCTGTAGGGAAGCTACGCCCACAGATTTGTCTTCCTAGAGACGCCATCTCGTTTACCAAATACCGTGCTTTATCTTATATTTCATCCCTTAGCAGTTTTATACACTTTTAATTTCCTTTTCACAAAGATTGAATTGTGGAGGTAAGGTACTACTTTGGACCGTAAGTCAAATTACATATCCTGAAGTATTGCTCACAGAAAAAGCGCCATATTACATGAGTTGGAGAGGAACACGTGACAGGTATCGAGGTATTCAACAAGGTGGCTACTAGGAAGATATTGGCGTAACTTCCCTACAGCGGAATACATGTTGACACGGGGTGGATCAGGCATGTCGGATCACAAAGAGCGATATATTTAACTACTGGGGGAGACAACCGCTATCCCCTTCATTGACTCAGTGGGCGAAGTGGAGAGCGCACCCCTTCCAGTGTTTAAGATTACCACATACTGGTCCTCCCCTGGCAGACACACTCAATATATGACCTTGTGATGTCCGCTTGTAAAAGCACTATACCCTGTTCCAAATACGTAGTCCGGGAATCGTGAACCCTAACCTCTGCAACTCAAAAAGGGCTAGAGTAAATGGGCTGTAAAATTTCCATACCTTTTCCCTGGTTGACGCACCCAAAATGGTAGAAATAATAGCTCGATTACGATAGTCGTTTGTGAGTAAAGCCGGAGTCACACGAGCCGTTTTTCGAGCAATTTTTACGGGCAATTATGGTCAGAAAGCTTAAAAAATCACACTTTATCAGAATTCATCCACCTAACATAATCTACTGTCAGTCTAGTTGCCGCTACCAGTACGAAAAAGTCCCGAAATTATACAAGAAAAAACTTGCTCATAGAAAATTGACGGAAAAAGCGCTCGTGTGACAGCGGCTTTATAGAGGTTAGAATTCAAGAGTTTGGGGCTACCTACTTGGAATAGAGCTCAGGACGAAGCTGGTTCTGTTGTCCCTGAAGTTCATTTTAGCTTATCGGTTATGAAACAGTTAACCCTTTGAGGATCATGACGCGTTTCGACAGTATATTCTGGCTATCATTAGACAATTTTGGATAGTTTACGAAGGATCTGTGGGATTTATAAGGGTAAAGACGATCTCATTTAACCCTTTGATTTCCATATACCCTTCCTCATCTGAAAAAAATCGTCTAATAACATCCAGTAAACATTAAAAGAAGTGCGTATTGGATCTTGAAAGGGTAAATATTTGTTATGTATTTTATATATTTATATTTTATACCGTTTGGTGCGAGTTGAATCCCGAATAATGTGACATGGAATTGCCATTAATTTGTTATAGTTAAAACAGTACGTCTGTCATGTGAGTCTTATTATTCTATCAATTTTATTAGGTGGATTACGCTATTGTTTACATTTTTGTTTTTGTTTTGCCAAATACATACAGAAACTTGTCAACTCTTCATTCGTGGTTTAGCAGGATATGTAGGCTAATAACGTTGCCAAATAATGAATCTGAAATGTTTTCGTATTTCAGAAACTCTTCATGAATCAAATAAGACGGATGACCACTTCATTATTCGGGATTGTTATTTAGTTTATAAGTTATATTTATTTATGGTTTACTGTTTACTACGTTCAGGCGGGAATATGTGGAATGTTTAAAACACCAGCTCTTTATCATATTGGTTTACCTTGGACCATGTATATTATTTACATATAGATTAGTGAAAAAACACATATGAGCAGTTATTTAATCTCAACAGTTTGTTAAAGATAATGTTGATTGTCCAGGATCCAGTAAACACCGATGTTACGAAAAAGGGTGATATCAGTTAAATGTGACAAACTCCAAAATAATTCGTTAAAGCCAGTAGTGATGAGATTACATTATATAAACATTCACTGTGATATGAAAATGACAACACGACAGCGTGGCAGTGTGAGGCAAAAGAATGAAGCAGTGAAATAAAGTGAGATTCGGTGTTATCGGTCATATCTAGTGGCTCCTTAAACCAGCCAACTCCAGTCAACCTCGACCTCTTTGTCATCTTGGTACTGACAAGGTCTGAATAAGGCATTATAGAAGGTTCATTATATGTTGAATTATAAAACCATTAAGTGCAAGACACAATATAGCAAAATATAGATTGAATCAAATTACTTATGACAAAATTTACATTGAATTTAGAAAGTATTTGATTGTTGTATATAATTTAATATTGATTTGTATCGTAGAGTTGCAATACCTTGACAAGCGACTTGACTGCTAATTTAGAGAGACGATGCCATTGTTTTGGTAGAGTTGACTAAACTGGCCTGGTACATAATTTACACAATAGAATAATAACATTTTAATTGCGGTTGTATACGAGTTTAATGTTAACCAATACTGGACGAATCCAGATGTTTAGAGCCAAGACAGAGAAGTAGGGATCTGTACATTTTCGTTTAAATAATAGCATCAGGAGTGTGGAATTTATAGCAATATATTTTCCTATAATTACCGTAGTATGCAATTTTAGTGACAATGAAGTATATAATTCCTAAAAGAAACCAAGTATAATGTCAACCTCAAAACAATAGTACGGTACACCCTTCTCTCTCCCTGTCTGTAGCCGTAGTGAGCGTGACGCGAAATGAGTGACAACAACAAAGACGGAACATAACAAGGTCTGATTGTGCAGCATATGGCACCACTGAGTCAGACGGGGACCACTCGGGTTAATCTTAAGAGCTAGAAAATGTAGGTTAGCATCATGTACAGTTGGTCAAAGTTCTATACCCGGTTCCAAATAGGTAGTACAGACGTCGTGAAGCTTAAGAGAAGGCTAGAGCAAATCGGCTGTAAATTTCCACATCTATTCCCTGGTTGACCCTTCCCAAATGATATAAATAGTAGCTCGAGTTCTCTAGTCGTTTGTTAGCTCTAGAGGTAGGTTATCAAGAGATTTGATCTACTTGGAAAATACACTATTCCAAATAAGTAGTCCAAGACTCTTGAACATTAACCTCTATAACTCACACACGACATGAGTAATCGAGCTAATATTTCTACCATTTGGGAAGGGTCAACTAGGGAATAGGGGTGGAAATTTACAGCCCAATTGTTCTAGCCCTTTAATAGTTATAAAGGCTAAGGTTCACGATTTCTGGCCTACCTATTTGGAACAGGGTATAATTAATTTTTATCGTACCCTTGGGCCCGCGTCTCACTCTGTCTTCAGATAGATTCACATGGGCGCTTAGTCCCGCAACTTTCGGCAACATTTTCTAGCAATACCTATTTTGCTGAAGGTAGATTATTATATGTGACAGAATTATTACATGAGATTAAACCTTGCTGTACTGAGGTCGTCCATTATTACATGAGATTAAACCTTGCTGTACCGATGTCATCCTTGCCGATACAGAAGGGGTAAATTCAGGAATTGCCAGATCGGAGATACCGAAATATGTTGCGAGAGAAATCGTTCGTGTAAAATCCTCCTTTACCATAAAACATAGGCGAGAGTGTTGTGACTGGAATTGATTTATCCTACAGCTGGCCTCTTTAAATGTCCACAAATATAATAAACCTTCCCTTACTTTTGTGGTGAGTACATTTTGGATTAAAACATGTAAGAATCCCTGCATAATATTACAGCCATAAAATATTAGCCTATCAGTGCAACAGAACTTGAAGCTAGTGAATGGTTTAATAGTTATAGATGAGGTATACCTGGGCTATCCTTGCTTGGCCTATACCCCGCATCAGACAACTTGACAATTTGAGTTCTGCGACCTCAGAACATTTCCCGGGGCAAAACCACGGGAACGGGCTCTGAGGAGCCGGGGCACAGCTGTACAGTTGGCTGGCGCGGGGTATAGTTCGTAAATTGCTAAAGCTTACAAATATTACAAATTAGATATCCAAGTTCCTTCCCCTCACTTGTCGCTCTTGGGAAGCATCGAAGGTGGGAGGAAGGAACTCGTTAATTAATGCTCGTTAATTAAGTAGACACAGCTGCTTAACTACTGCTATGAATAATTAACAAACAGCAACATATGGTTGGAGGATGGGAACCAATGGGAAAGCAGGGATGTGGTGGGTAGATGGTGTGATACTAATTTACCTTCAGAGCTAAGTCTGGCGTTCAACTCTAGGGACATTCCACCTCCCACTTCAAACGCATGTTGAGAGTTTTTTAAGATCAAAGACATGGTTCTATAAACATAGGGAATATAATTTGAAGCCCAATAGCATGGGTGCTTGTATTTTTCTTTTAAGAGTGATTTAAAATGAATGATTTCGTTTTACAATTAATAACATGCGTGGTTTATGGGTGTGTGATGTCTTTGTGTGTACGCCAGTAATCTACTTTATGTCATGCTTACTAAACTACTGTATTCTCATGCAGTTACAACACTATGCTCAACTCCCAGCAGGACTCTTAAAGCCTTAGCCAGCCTTTACCATGAGAGGTGTCATACTTTCCCCTTCCCCCATTAAAAATAACGAAGAGAAGGTGAAAGCTTTCCCCACCTTCACAATGATCAAGACTGTGGCACTATGTAATTCTAGCTAGGCTTACTGTACAAGCTTGGGATACCCCGATGGCTCTGGTCTCTCTCTCTCTCTCTCTCTCTCTCTCTCTCTCTCTCTCTCTCTCTCTCTCTCTCTCTCTTTCTCACTCGCACTCACTCACTCAGTCTCACTCTCTCTCTCACTTTCACTCTTTTCTCTCTCTCACTCTCTCTTGTATGAATAATAACTGTGCGAGGCTCTGGGTGTTTGGGTGTGAGAGACAAAATCAACACAGAGACACACGGCTTGGTTATCGCTCGCTCTGCTCTTAGGTAAAGTCTTCCAACACCACCCACTGCAGGTTAAATGAAAACAAGTAGAGAAGAAGGACACATGGATGACTGATCGATGAATGGGCGAGTTAAAAAGTCTGTTGATTTTCAGCTGATGGTAAATTGTCATGTCTTCATATTGATTACTTCTCTACTGTGAAGATTTTGTAACCAAATAGATTGTTAATTATGAAAACATGGTACTTATATGATGCAGAGACATAGTAAAATTTCAGATGTCGCAGTTCCCGGGTTAAGTATCGAGAAATCAGCTGGTAAGGGATTCAATTTACCTTCAGCCGGAAAATAATAGACTATTAGTAAAAGCGTCATATCAGAAGCAGCGAAAGTGAAGATCAGCCCGTTCAGTACGATGACGTGTGTTCATTCAGGTTACTCCCACTAGCATTCAGCGATTTTATACAGGTTAGGAATGATCTCTCGTGGTCAAAGGTTAATGACGATCGGTTAGTAACTGTTTGACTTTAAAATGTTTATCCTGACTCAATTAAAATCGCATTAGGTAATATAAATGGCCACTTGCGAGATTCGGGCTATATGGAAGATCGAGCTGTATGCATAATACATAAAGTTAATTATGATACAATGTTATGCACTTGAAAAGTATATTAGCTTTGAGAATGTAAATTAAGGTGAATATAATATAATGTTATGCACTAGAAACATATATTAGCCTATAGAATGGAAAATAAGTTTAATATGATTTATTTTTCTGCACTAAAAACGTATGTGAGCCTGTAATTCGTGTACTACATTGTTGTTATTATTATTATTATTTGTATGTGTGTATGAAAGAGACAAAGGCAAACTGTTGACACATTTTTACAGCTCGAACTTTCATATACCCCGGAAAACGCAAATGGTCAATTCGTCATCGGATCGAAGGGGTTAAAAAGAGTTGCTTGACGGTCAGCGGTGCGGTGAAAATAGCAGCAGCGGCAGGAGCAGCAGGCCCTATGGATGCTAGCAGTTCCGAACCCTGGCGGCGGTAGTTGGCGGGGTGAGTAGATGGGTAGAGACGCCGTGGTGGGTCATCTACATGCATGGCAGGCGTAATATATCTACCCCGAGCCACCGGAAGCAGGTTAAATACCATGGCGTTTAGTTATCTCTAGGAAACGGATGGAGGCGGATGGTATGGTGAAGATGATGGAGAGCACGGTAATGCACGGTGGGATTTCAAAGGTCTATGATCTTATACATAGGAAGGGGACCACTCTTTCCTTCCTCCGTTGAAAATACCACAAGATAGGGCAGAGTGATCCCCAACGCAACGATTAGCACAATAGACTATAGCTCGCCGAAAGCATTCACGAAAAACAAATATGTAAAACCAAGAGTGAAACCTATTATTTCGACAACCCCATTGAGCAACACTTGAAGGCTGCTAGAGACAACTGTGGACTGGCATAATATAGTGTTTTATCTTGATTTACATTGTTTTCCATTAGTACTATCGGAGAACGCTTGAACCCGCCGGTGCCCTTTAGAAATCTATTTTTTGCGATATGATAATTATTATGATTAGGTTTTCGTTGATAATGGAAACAAAGCCAGGTCTGGAGTACATGGATTTCAGCATATATTTCTATCAATAGCCAATGTACTTGCAAATTTACAAAGGAACTAACTGGATTGTGCCAAGTAGAATATTTCATATGACAAAACCTCGATTAATGTCCCGCTAATAGGCATATATGACTAACTTGTAATGGGTATGACTATAAACTTGACTTTGCTCCATTACCTACACGTGTATGTAGTGTGAAAGCGGAGTCTACTGCGCTTCATATTACCTACAGTCATCCAGAAAAATCTTACGAGATGAACTCAGTGAGATCGTAAGATTAGTTAGAGTGATAAAACTGACTAATATATATTTTTATGAGGTATGATATTTTCCCTGTTCTTGCTCTGTCTTGAGTCGGCTACCCCCAAAATGGGGATTGGGCCTGAGCATATAGATAGATAGATAGAATAGATAGATGAGTATAATTATAGAACTTAATAATATATAATTCAACAATTAGTTTATGAGGTGTAAGTAAATAAATTTCACCTCTTTAAGACGATTTCGAGAAAAGTGAGATAAGTTTGCAGTAACAGAGTTCACCTCCTGCAAGATTCCCAGACAAAAATAAGCAAATACCTTTTACTGCATCTAAAGAAAAATGTTAAGTTGGAATAGCAGTCATGACTGTTCTACCTCTACTGTTAGACGTTACTGCGAGCTTTACGTACGATAAGAATGGCTGTTTAAAGTTGATTATGGCATGTTGGGAAATGCCATGCGAATTATTATGTGTCAATTCCAATATTAATGAGTCAGAGATGAGCGGATGGAGGATTGAGGTAGTCAGAGATTGGTGTGTGTTTTCAAGGGTTTGGTGTGTGTGTGTGTGGGTTTTTTTTGTCTTCAAGTGTTTGGTTTGTGTGTGGGTGTGGGTGTGATTAGAGAGTGTGCAATGTGTATTTCCTTTTACTTAAGGGGAGGTTTTTAGTTGATTCCCTAGACTTCCATCAAACTTTAAATTACTCCCCCTAGACTCCCTTTCAAGCTAAATTTGTCCCGGCCGAAGGCCGATTCCCCTTAAAGTACAGGCTCGCTATCGCTCGCCAGGAAAAAATCGACACCTAAATGGCACGAATGGTCTTAAAATTGACAGAAATGGGGCGAGGGTTCTTAAAATCGCCAAACTAATGGGGCGAACGTCTTAAAAGCTCAAAAGCAATGGGGCTAAACATGAGGGAGAAAGGGGTCCAGAAAAAAATCCTCCAGGTGGAAATCTCCCCTTAACATATAGAGTTGATTACTATAACCTCTTGACTAAACTGTGGCTTTATTAAAATCAATACTACCTCCTACAAATTGACTTTTATGTTTTGGTATTGAAGCTAGCGATGAATAGAATGTATCTTATCAAAATAGGCTGTGTTATGAGGCAAACATCGCTACTGCATAGTTAGCATGGCAGCCGAATGAAGCATGTGAAAAATGAATAATGATGAATGAGATAAATTGTCAGTATAATAGAAAGGGAAGAATATGAGTAGCAATACAGCCCAATGGTGGATGTGAAGAATGAACACTGATGAATGAGCATAACCCTTTCAGTACCGTTCCGTATTTTATATTGGATTTCAGCTACATTTAGACGATCTTATTTAGCTTAGGAAAGATGTATGGTTGCTAAAAGTATTGACTGGGATAGTCTGCTATCTTGTAATGGGTAGACGTCTTTCCTAACCTGATTAAAAGCGTCTAATTGCTGCCAGAATATAACGAAAAGGAGGTCACCGGCACTGAATGGGTTAAACTGAGAGAATAATAGAGCTGGAAGAGTGAAACCTTTGGGAGTGGAGTGGAGAGGTGAAAGAAGATGGTTAGTGCCCACAAGTTGCGCATGTGCAGTTCCCCACATAAGTTCTGTTCCTCTCCGTGATCTTATACATATAAATATAATGCGCATGAATGAATTACGAGTGTAGTTTCTTATGCAGTGGTTAACTCGACTGATAAGTCGACTAAAAATGAAATGAAACCAAACTCGCAATGCATTCATACTATAAGGTAGCGCCAACCAACTTGACAATTATCTCGATCCCTGACCTCTTCGTAACTCAAAAGGACCTTGAGCTAACTGGCTGTAAATGTCCACACCTATTTCCTGGTGGACTCACCCCAAATGATAGAAATGTCAGCCCGATTGCTTTCATTCACTTCGAGTTCTATAAAGTCAAGGGGTCCAGATTATTGACAAGTTATTCGGCGCTACCCATACTCTACATTCACGCCTAAGATCACGACGAGGAACAGAACTAATGTGGGCAACTGTAGAGGGTCGTTTATATTGCTACCCAGAGACAAATATAAGGAGATATTTTATGCATAAGTGAGATGTGAGTAGAGCGACAGGTTGAGTAGGCGTGGTGAGTGAGTGCCTAATTTAATGTGAGGAATACAGACAGGTGTTGAAGACATTATAACATTAAAGAGAGGTTTTTAGTTGGTTCCGTAGACTCCCATTAAGCTTTAAAAAGATACCTCAAAGAACCCTCCTTCAATGTAAATTTGTACATTTTTCGGTAGAAATGTATCCTGGCCGAAGGCCACTTCCTCCTAATTTACAGGTTCGATATCGCTCACCAGGAAAAACATCGACACCTAAATGGCGTGAAAGTCTTAATATTGACATATAAATTTGGTGAAGGCTTTATAATCGCCAAACTAATGGGGAAATTACTTAAAATTTCAAAACTAATGGGGCTAAGCATGAGGGAATAGGGGGTCCAGAGCAAATAAAAAACCTCCTCCAAATTGGTGAGAAATTGTGAGTGCATGCATATAATAACCTATTGATGTGACGATTTGTTTTTGTTTTTTGAGTTGGTGAGTAAATTTTATTGGTGAACTAATGAAAACCCAGTGATTAGAACGCGTGAGTGAGTGAGTGAGTGAACGAGTACAGTACGTGCTTCAGTGTAGGTAAGTGAGTGAGTTTAACCCCCTTGAAGATAGTGACGCGATTTGCGTTTATTCTCGCTATCATCATTAGACGGTGCTATACAGTTTAGGAAGGATCTGTGGGCATCAAAAAGGTAAAGACTAACTCAATTAACCCTCTGAATTCCACATACCCTTCCTAATCTGACTAAAATCGTCTACTAATAGCCCAAAAATAGGCAAGAAATGCGTCATCGTACCTTGAAAGGGTTAAGAGATTGTTTCAAAGTTGTTAAGTCACAGATTTAAAAAGTATAGTTGACTGCGTAAAAACCGGTGATGGAGTAAATGCACTGTAAAGATTAGGTATGCAAAGGTAACCAAAAATATACCCATACAAAAAGTGGTTCAATCGTCTGTTTTGAACACATAAGCGATTGGAACACTTATCACGAGTATCTGTTGTTTTACATTTGAACACACGATTATTACAGTAAACAAGTCACTCATAAAAAATTGTGGACCTCATCTATTTCAAATTATGGAAGTATATGTCTGGAAATCAATTTGTGAATATAATTTTCAATACATCAACTACAAAAACCGTATATAATATTTATGGAAAAGCAAGTGCCATCCAAAAATCAAACCAGATAGTTATAGATGCAAAAAGAAAAACAAAGGGGGTCCACAAATTTATATAAGTGACTGCACATTTGAGTTGAATAAGTGAGTGTTGTCAGAGTTGGGTCAGTGGATGAGTGGACTGCGTGAGAGCGGGGGGGTAATGGTGATTGGAGTGAGTAAGACAAAGGTGCGGAGTTGATAAGCCCCTCCCCTTCTGGTGCTTTCTTTACCTTCTTAGCGACGCCGGGCCCGCCAGCTGCCCAGCCAGGCTTTTGGCTCTGTGCGGCGGAGAGAATACCATGAGAACGGCGCTCGGGTACAGCTTCCCTCCCGACCCCGCCCAGACACCCGCGCAGAGAACCGCATCACAGGCCTTATTATAGACCTTACACGATCCATACATTTTGGTTTGGGATTTTAATATTATTATATTTTGTATTGTATGCTTTGTCAGCGTTGAAGGCGAAAAGTTTGCATTGAAAGGAAATTCTTAGGTTATTTTAGAGCATCGAATAAATACGTAAACTCTCTTACGTAAATTTTACCAATTTTCAGCGCAAAGTTCATTTAAATTTGATCTGTGACATCAATTCAATCTCGCCTATTACTTCCTTTTAGTCACGAAACTGAACGAAATAAAGCATTCACTTGAAACTCACACAATTGATAGATTTGATAAGTAAGGCCCAATACATGATAATATGCTTGTAAAGTAAACTACCTTAAAGCTATGAATAAAATTACAGTGACTTTTGCAAGGTTAAGCATCATATTTTCTAACAAAGTAAAGGCTCGGGCATATTATAACTCTGCAACAATTGATTCAAATAAGATTGATTTTATCCGAAGATCAAATAAATAGACCATCGAAAAAGAAAGTTTACAATACAAAATCATCCTTGTCAAAGTATAGAAGGCAATGGATGGTCTTATTTGATTTCATAATTAAGCTGGATTATGCACATAGACATTGAAAAACATTTATCCAATTTCTTCATTAACATCAACATTAATCCCATTGCTTCGTTAGATATTTTCTTCTATCTTAACTCCAGTATGGTCGTGTGCCTTTCTCTGCTGGGGTGCCTGAAGGGGGTCGTGCAGGAATGTTTGGGTCGCTTGAACCCCTGATACAAGGAGACAGACGGCTTCCACCTTATTATCAGACCAAGACACGGCTACACAAAATGATAAAAAGACGGAACCATAAAACAATAAATGATAAAGTACGGAACCATAAACAATAAAATAAAAGCTTTACTTGAACAAACACCAAAGCACGAGTAGGTTCTGCATCAGAACACTGACATAGCGGGGACAGAACAAAAAAAATATAAAAATCAATGAAACTTAAGATTTCGGATT
Source organism: Paralithodes platypus (assembly GCA_032716605.1). Classification (NCBI taxonomy): domain Eukaryota; kingdom Metazoa; phylum Arthropoda; class Malacostraca; order Decapoda; family Lithodidae; genus Paralithodes; species Paralithodes platypus. Next base: position 54,507,907 of record CM064496.1, on the reverse strand, counting down.
TTTCAGAAGATCGTCACTGTTGTATGGGTATCGAAAAAAAATCCCGTTGGATATTCCTAAATACAAAAACGAAATTTGTTTCATATTTTATCATTTCAGAAGTCAAAACGGGGAACTTTTTTATTGTCTTCTTGTTGCTCATTTGTTTTTGGACTTCTTCTTTCACATATGCCTCCGAGGTGATGAATAACCTCGACTTATAAAGAATCAGAATCCTTGTTGAAGATTGGAACCATCGGGTAGGGGATTCCCTGGTATGTTCCAGGTGTTTATAATCTGTTTATCTAAAGGACGGTAAGCAGGTATAGTCTAACCTGTAATGCGCTCTTACCAAAAAGAAAACGGACAACTTAAATTCTAGTCATTCTTTTATTTTTAATCAATTTCCAGTAGCTTGGGAAATTTCAAAAATAAAAAATCACATAAAAAAGGGTGTAGAGAGCAACCATGGGACTATAATAAGAGACAAGAGGGGGAGCCGGAGTAGTGACATAGCCCCTTTGTTTTGTTTATCGTACATATCTCTCTCTCTCTCTCTTGGGAGGGGAGAGAGAGTATACAGTACATAATCAACTAGTTGCATTACATAGAGTGGGAGGGGAGGGGGAGGGGATACAATCGAAAACAAAAATCTTCACATACTGTATAACTTTTCTCTTGCTAGAAGGACGGTGTCTTATTCAGCCCTTTCTGTGTACATGAAATTTGGTCCCCAGTTTTATCGGGGGCCCAATTGGGGGGTTTGGGGGTAAAGGAGTGGAGGGGGGGGGGGGGACACGCAGATCCAACTGTATATCAACTTCCATTGTATTTACTATAAACTTTTTATCCATTTTATTTCGATCTTGAGTATCTACTCTTTTACTGAAAGTTAAAAAATATATTTAAGAGAAATAATAGAAATAGACAAGTGACAGACATGATAAAAGAACATAGATCTGACAAACACAAGACAAAAAGCGTGAGAGAAATGCTTAACTTGGTATATATTTATCAATACACTATGATTACTGTAAATATTTAGCTCATTCGGCGCGGTACAATCTCGACAGCACCTCTAGTAATGTTTCCGAGTAACTGAACAATTTTCCTGTTGGCACCATACTAGGCAATGATACCTCAAAATTAAATACAAAAGCATGAGCTTCATTTATCGCATTTTGCGTTATTTATCAATGCTTATTTATTTCTTAGGAGAGAATGCTATGCTTCATCAAAATATTATTGGGTGAAATATTCGAGAAGTATAACCTCCACCGGTAGAGCTAAATATATTTACGGGATGAAATCCCATTATAGTACTTGATATCTTCAGCAAAGAAAGTTTTTATTTATTTTTTAAAAGAAATATAATTCTACTGAACAAAGTTCATAAATACAAATAGCTTTAGATGAATATCCAACAGCTGGATTTTTATAGATATGAAACATAAAACCGAGAGTGCATGTGCCACACCAAAAAAGTGCAAAAAACTTGATAAAAAACCTGGTCACAAAAGATGGTGGACTAATAGTGAAATGAGAGTGGTGATGGTGATGGTGGTGATTGTGGTGGAGGTGGAGGAGGAGGAGGAGATGGTGGTGGGGTGTACTTACCTTCTCCTTGTCATCCTCCAGCTCGAATTCCTTCTTCTTGACAGTCTTGAGCTGGTTCCTGAAGTTGAACTCGGCGGCCTTCTTCTGGAGTTTAGCGAACTTGTTCTCGTACTTCGACACCTTCTTCAGGGTAGGCTTGATGCTGGTGGTGGTGGAGGTGGTAGTATAGGTGGTGGTGGTGGAGGGGGAGATGGTCGTAGAGGTGGTGGTGGAGGTGGAGATCGTAGAGGTCGTGGTGGTGGTGGAGGGAGGGGGAGGAGAGAAAGAGAGAGAGAAGGGAGTTAAACATGTGTTATATTATTATCTCATGTTATTCCCAAACACACTTGATGAGATGTTGGATGTTAGTAATGCAGAAACTATTGCCATTCAAAAATATCACGGAGAATACAAAAGTAATGTGAAAAAAATCTGCTTTATATATACAAAAGTGCAGAAATGATAAAACATGTTTGAAAAAAAGAGAAGCAAAAGTATATAATAAGATATCAAAATATATCCACGAAAGTAGTTTGGAAAGTGGGCAAAAATAGGTTACCACTGATCATTAAAAATTGAAAAAAAGATGTAAAAAAAATCCATAGAGGATACATTAGTAGAGAATGAAACATGTGCATGATATAATTATGTCTTGTGCAAAATATAAACTGGAGAGGTTTGTCCCACGAGAAAAATATTCGTTTCAACTCTTCCACGGTAGCCAGCCAAACATCTGCCATTTATTAAGTTCATGTATATTGTTTACTTACATGAAAGAAACACTATAGTCTGTTCGTTATAGTTAGGCCAGAAATCATAACGTTATCCTCTTGTAACTCAGGAATGGCTGGAGCAAACGGGCTGTAATTTTCCACACCGATTTACTGGTATCTTCCCAAATGGTATTAATAGCAGCTCAATTACTCGAGTCCCTTTTGAGTAATGAAAAGTCGGGATTTCTGGCCTACCTATAATGAACAGGGTATAGACAACTTCATTTATGGAATATATGTATACTATTTGAAGGCCTTGATGTATACGAGCAAGTTGACAATACTGCAACCTAGTCAAGTTAGTCTCCTGGGTCTGGATACTCAAGATGCCTTCTGTTTACTGGACCCCCTTCTCCCTCATGTTTAGTCCCATTAGTTTGGCGATTTCGTGCTATTTAGGTGTCGATTTGCAAGTCAGGAGACATCGGTCTTAAGCCGATGAATTTTTCTACCGAAAAATGCATAAATTTATCTCGAAGAGGGTCTTGAGAGTATCCTTTTAGCTTGGTGGAGGTCTAGGGAGGAAAACAAAATCAACAAGTAAATACATCTCTCTCATTAATCTTTTACTTTGTGCGATTTTGGCTGACGAAGTGGAAGAGCAAATATTTTTCCTTAGAGAACCTTGATGAAGAAACTAAAGTAAAGCCTAGCAGACTAAACTTTAACATGATAAGACTTCTGACTTAAAGACAGTGAACGCAAGAAATTATTCTATTGAAGTGAGAAATCGACCAGGCAGAATTAAATTAATGTGTAAATTAATAGGCAGAGTAGTTACCAGAACAATGCATCCTATATGGCTATATTACCCAGTTTATATATACAGGTATATATATATATATATATATATATATATATATATATATATATATATATATATAGTTGCCATGTTTAATTCTGCATTTTCTTTCTCTCACGTCAGCCATAAGAAATATAATTGTGAAAAACTCAAGCAAAAGTAAGAACACTGAACACGTGCCGTAATTCTAAGGAGTCTATACCACTACACCGGCCTATATTAATATATGTATCTTCATAGTGTGAGTGTACCCTCAGTAATTAAAGTATTGTGACAAGTTGACAGAGCTTGTGTCTATGTGTATAAAGGAGAGAAAGGGTAAATCTGCCTGTAACAAGTGTCTCCCCTACAAAGGTCGTGTTGTTGTTGTTGGTAGTGGTGGTGACAATAGTGGCAGTATAGGCAGGAGTAATACAGGATCACTTTCCCCAACATTATGCCAGCAATTCTGATTTGTCACTTTTTTAAATTATTGATGGAATTCCTCCATTGTTAGCTTGAGCACTTATACCGATTCAAATAATCTTCGAAACGTTAAAAAATGAGAGCTTATTATCGAAATTGCCAGAGAAAGCGTATGTGTGATCCACCTATGCCTATAATTTTGGTGCTAATTGGGCATTTCACTTACTACCACACCCACTAAATATGTCCGCCTTGGCTCGGATCGAATTCAGGTCAAGCAGATTCACACGTGAGCGTGCTATCCACTAGACCACCTAGGCTATACAGACTTGGGCCCTGCGAGGGGCTAAGTTGAGTCGCCTCAGCCTAGCACCTCGCCACCAGAGCTAATTCATGTAACATTGCCACTATTTCATCCAGTTAGCTATTTATTTCAGTGTATTTATGTGTGTAACAATATTATATAATTCTGTGTTCATTGGAAGAACAATCTTTAGCTTACGGTATTTCTCTTTGATAAAGTAGTGTTGTGTCATATTAAATTGTATTGTGTGAATGTGTTTTCTTTGTGTTAGATAGCATGTTTGCACAACAAAATAGATATTTATGCACATATGTACATATACTACACACGTGTATATGTAAATATGTGAAAAATGAAAGCCTGATCGTGGTGGAATGTCGCATCAGTGACGATGTTTGTTTTCCTGTTGACGTCCCTATAGTCCATTCATTAACCCTTTGCTTACCGGTGACGTCATTATTTATTTGATTTCAGCTACATTTAGACGAGTTTATGAAGCTTAGGAAGGATATAGGGTAGCTAAAAGGAACAATGGAGATAGTCTGTAGCCTTTTACATGGGTAGATGTCCTTCCTAAGCTGAATACAATCGTCTGATCATTGCCAGAATATAATTAAAAGGATGCCACCGGTACTGCATGGCCATAAATCTTGAACACTAACCTCTATAACTTATAAACGACTAGAGTAATCGAGCTAACATGTCTACCATTTAAGAAGGAATAGCTAGGAAATAGGTGTGGAAGTTTACAGCCCATTTGCTCTAGCCCTTTTGGAGTGACAGAGGTTAGGATTCACGATTTGTCTGGCCTACTTACAACGAATGGACTGCATATAGTGTCATCTAATTAAACGCACAATCTGAGGGGGGAGGGGCAGGACGAGGTGGATAGGTTTGACAAATAACAAGATTCGACGCCACAAGGAAATGCTAAACGGATAGATACAAACCAAATATATAAAAGGTATATAGATGAGAGCAAGACAGATACATCAATAAAGGAATGTTGGGTGAGAGCAAGAGAGGGAAGGCCGATACCGAGAGAGAGGATTCATAATCATACTAGAAAATTAAAGTAGAATTACAGAATATTTATAATGAAGGCTACATGAAGTGCCATGGCAAGGAAGGCATCGAGAAGGAATATACTAAAGATATATGAGGTCACGAAGACAATACTCAGGTTATGTAGATGTCAATCAAAGGAGAGTATATGAGGTAAGGGTAGCCAAATTCAAGTAGAGTCAATATGTCTGGACACACGGGGCTTGAAGCAGTTTAAGTTATAGGATGAGGGAGAGACAGATCAAGGGAGAGAGTTCCAGAGCTCACTTGTTGAGTAGAAGAAAGATTGTACTGGGAAAATCGGTTCACTCACTAGGAACAAGAAGAAGATGTCAAGTTGATGTAAGGGCATCAATTAGAAAGTTCGACATCAAGTACATTAACAGATATTGTGAGGAGATAATATAGAAGTGAAATTCAACATTTGGTGCCATAAAGCGAGAATGAGATCACTGAGTATATAAATAAACCGTATTTTGAGTTATTACAGGAAGAGAGTATGATGGAAAGAAAGTATAAGTAGTGGATAGGAGGAAGGGCTAAACATTAAACATCATTATAAAAGAAAGTATAAGTAGTGGATAGGAGGAAGGGCTAAACATTAAACATCATTATAAAAGGACAATAAGGGACACGAGGAAAGACTAAACATTAAACATTAACATCATAAAAGAACAAGGGAGGACACGAGGAAAGGATAAACATTAAAACATCAGCATTAAAGGACAATAAGGGAGGACACAAGACAAAACACAAGGAGAGGCTAAACATTAAACATCACCATCATAAAAGGACAATATGGAGGGCACGAGGGTGGGTAAAGAATATTATCAAGACATCATCAGGTACTTACAACTTGCCGCGAAGATCGTTGACCTGAATGTTGAGCTCGTTGATCTAGAAACCGGATCAGGAGACAGTTAGCGCGGGCAATGAGAGAGTCGGGAGAATGGGTGGGTGGGGAGAGAGCTGCTTCCTTATTAGACAACTTAAGGGGAGATTTGTTTGTTGTTTTCTGGACCTCTTTCTCTCCCATGTTTAACAGCCCCATTAGTTTTGAGGTTTTAAGAAGATCGCTCAATAATTTTGGCGATTTGATGACCTTTTGTGCCATTTAGGAGTCTATTATTTCCTGGCGAGCTATAGCAAGCCTGTAATTTAGGAGGAACGAAATTTTTCTACCGAAAAATGTACAAATATATCTCGAAGGGGGGTCATGGAGGTATTTTGTTAAGCTTGATGGAGGTCTTGGGAGGAAACTAAGAAAAATAATAGATAAATAAATAGATAAACAAATAATACAAATCTCCCCGTAAGGACACTAGGCCAAATTCCCTTAAAACTTTGCCAATAATTCTTAAAGTACCGTAAGTAATTTTGGTGTGACTAGTTAGAGGGGGAGGGCGGGGGTGGGAGGGTTGATTATCTAGAAATGCATATTGATTTTGGATGGATTGATGAACATAAAATCCAAACTCTGTGATTAGTAGTGCAATGTTCATATAATGGATCCGTACATTGAACATAATGAAAATAACAAATTGAAAATAAAAAACCCACCTCGTTGATATAAAGAAATCCTTAAGAATAACAGATGATTTGGGAGAAAAATAATATTTTTTTTTTTTTTTTTTTTTTTTTTTTTTTTTTTTTTAAGAAAGAAATATGAGTATCAACCACAGGTCATGTTATGTATTGAGAGCAAGAGCAATAGCACTTAGCACTGGAAGCCACGCACAGAGTTGGATTTATGAAGCTTAAGGGGGCCCACCTCGTTTTTTTTCTTCTCGCACTTCCTCTCTCTCTCTCTGAGTTGTATCCATTCGGCCCCATTCAGCCTACTGTTTTAAGACGTCCATCCCCATCCAGGTGTCGATTTTTATTTACAAATGTTTTTTGTTTTTTTACAACAGGCTAAATTTGTAAATTTTTCGATAGAAAAATTTCTCCGGCGAAGCCGGATTTCTCCATACAATGCTGGCTTGCTATCGCTCGCCAGGAAAAAAATCGACACCTGGATGGGGATAAACGTCTTAAAACAGTAGGCTGAATGGGGCCGAATGCATACAAGTCAGAGAAATAGAGAAAGGGAGAGAAATAAAGCAGGGCACCCCCCTTGATAAGATAAAAGATAATATGCATAAACCACAAAGGAATCGACCGTATAATTCCAATAATGATAATGTGAAACCCAATTATCATTATTGTTATTATGCTTAATATTAATCATGCCTAAAGTCAACTAAAATAATTAAATTGGCTCAGATATTGACTTATTTATATGCAGTTTTTTTTTCTTCTTCTTTCACCACTGAGAAAATTAGTTATATATTCAACATTTTGTATTTCAATTATTAAACTTATAGATAAATGTGCAGATAAAAAGACTTAATGTACAACACACACACACATAAAGACTTAACTTAAAGAACAAAAAACTTAGCTAGCAGTTCGGCTACAACTAAACACACACACATATAGAGCTATACGGTTAGTGAAGGCGGGATATTTAGATAAAAGATACAGAGGACGCGAGAGAAATTACGGAAAATAAAATACATGGAGATAAATGGAATCGAAACTTAAAAAGGGGAATACTGAGTAAAATAAATTAGGAATAAAAAGGAGACAGGGATGTCGGGGGGAAGGAATCAATTCGCCTTGAAAACACGACGTGGAGCAAAAAAATAAGTGAGGAAAATTAATTGTAATTAATTAACATCTTAGAAAAAACGCTGTTGCGATAAAACAATCGGCAAAGAAAAAATGCATACATTGAAGACAAAATAATAAAGACATTCATAAATGAAGGTCAAAATCACCAATGTTTTTTTTTTTTTTTTTTTTTGTCTCTCTTTCTGCCGAACAAAAAATTTACAAAATTATTTAGTTCTGTATCTTTTATGGTTTTCTTCGACGGATCAGGAGCCAGTATTATTTATTTCTCAGGCCTACTCAACATAAGCCTACAAATCTAAGCCACAAAGCTAACACAGAATATTTCAAATCCTTATATACAAAGCTATGCCACTACACAACCAAAAATAAATAAATATAAATAAATAAATAAAAACAGAGAACATGACATATATAAATATATACAATATACCTTTATCACCTTCCACCCCAGTCTTGAAATAAATTATTCAGATTACATTAATACTGTGCAGAATATATAGCAAATATAGGCTACAGGTGATGAACAGACGGTCATCCTAGAAATATAGCTAATTTTTCGAATAATATATACTGTACACTATAATTTATAATAATGGGAGCGTTTCTATTAGTATCATATAACTTATTTGTTTTTTTCACCAGACGCTACTATTTTCCGTTGGAAAGACTTCGGATCAAAATGAAGTCTTCAAGTTTGGTTTGGTCAGTGGATCAGTAACTTAATTCTGTACCGTCCCTTCAAGAATGGGGGGGTTGGTAGGAGAACACAGCTAGAACAGTCAGGAAAGTTTAAGTTGACGCGGCGAGGCACCCAGTCTCTGAGTTTTAGTGATGTTAAAATTGGTGGGTTAGTTCTAACTGTTGAGAGGATTTTTTTCTTGCCTTTCTTGTTTGGTTTTCACATGTCCAGATTGGTAACAAAATCGTCTTAATCAAGCAATAGTAACCTTCACTGTCGTTTTGTAAGGTTCATTGCCTGTGGGTCCTCGCGTTCATATCCATGCGTCACTTGTTTTGATGAACGATGGCCAAATTAAAGTTTCCTGACTGAATCAATGCTACTGTATTTTCGTTATACATTTTATTGTCTGTGTCCCTTAATCTGCGCGGAAACCAGGGGAGGCTGTGACTCGAGGAAGGGTTGCCAGGAATGGAGGGTGTTGTCAGTGTAAGCAATAGATCTTTACCTTACCTCACTTTAGTATTTATATTATCCACCTCCTTGCAAACCTGTCCTGTGAGCCATAACTTTCCCCCAGCAAGCACTATTAACAAAACAAAAATCCATTAAAAATAAGTCTGCTCGAAGCGTTTCTGCAAAAAAAAAAATCTAAGGAAAATCTGCGTGTTAGTCACTCCATTTGCCACCAGAGGGAGTTGTGTGCTCTCGGATTAGTGGCTCTAGAAAATGTTGTCATTGGGTCGAGTAAGGAATTGTATGAGTTATGATGCATTTTTTTCAAAAGATTTGGCCCAAGACAAGCACGGGTTTTAAATTATCTGTCTTTCTCAACCCGTGTCCATACTTGATGCTTAGCATAATACAGAACTGAGGAGAAGGGCTCAATTTTAGGGAGGGCAGATGCTTAAATAGTGGGAAGAGAAGATGCAAGGGCGTATAATGTGTGTGTGTGGTATTATTTGTATATAATTCCAACACCGAGTTAAGGGTTATTCTTTATATTAATGCAGCTTCTTTGGAAAATGAGTTTCCATTGGAAAGTTAAGAGAAGAAATAAGTACCGAAATTCTTGAGCATTTCTATGCCGTTCCCTCTTGCTGAAAATGCTTGAATCCACTACTCGATGGGGTATGGGGTGGGTGGGGGGAGGGGGTAGAAGTATTGGGTGGTAAGGTTAGGGGCACGGGATATTAAGATTATCTCTGTATATATATACAGTACATATATATATTCCCAAAGGAGCATCAGGTATGAACACGGTGACGTCAGTAGGTCCGATCATAACACAAGTCCCCAGGGAGGCAAGAGTCTCATGACCAAACAGTTTCTATAAAGGCTGGCAGCAAGAGGAGGGGCTATAAGACGACACCCAGGTCTGCTTCTATGGAGGAATTACAATGTGTATGGCACTTCCTTTCGTTTATTTAGATACCGTATGATAGAGAATTTGTACATTTTACCTGTTGTCTGGCTAGCGTGAGAAAATCGCGTGTGATTCACTTCGGAAATTGATTATTGGGAGATCGTCAAAAAAAGCTTCTGGTGTGCCCGTTTCCATGAAAATATCAACAACAACCACAAACAGATTTGCAAAATATATGCAATCGGCTGTCATTAAAAAAATTAAATATATGCAGATGGAAAAAATCAATAGACAGAAAAGGAAAGAAGGCAAAATGTCTGAAAGTGGAAAATGAGAGTCGAACTTTGGCGGCTGCGCAGTATGAAGTGCCATACATGGGATGCCGGGTTGACCTTAAGGGCGGCGTGCTGCCCTGGGGACTGCGGGGAGGGTCACACGGGGCCAGGTCAGGGAGGTCAGGGAGAGGAGGGCATGTTAACAGTCAGGGAAGAGGGTCACCGACGGCTATAGATCTGCTTCGCCGGTGGCCCTCCCTCACCTGGGGTCACCAGGGGTCATGCAGGGGTTATACTGTCAGGTGAGTTAGCAAGCGAGGGTGAGGCACCAAGGGCCACTTCCACGGCCTCGGTCTACGCCTAGTGAGGACTGGGCTATACACTGGAGGTTCTGGCAATTAGTATCTGCCCTTTACCACAGCTAAACTTGTGGTCTCGCTAAGCTCAACAGACGGTTTGGCCAGCCCTGGACGGGTAAACAAGAGAATACAAAAACAAAAAAATTAAAGTACTCTTGCAATTGCAATTATGTTTGCTCAAAGCGTAGGAAGTTAGTTTAAATAAAAAGATAGAAAGATATAGAGTTGATGCCTCTCGTGATAGTTAACGGAACGCAGATTATAATTATTAATGTGTCGACGCTGCTTGTCCCTCAAGCCAAGAGACGAGGACCTTCGCTCACCGCCTGGCTCCTCAGGTGACATGATGGCGCACCACCTGAGTGAGAGCAGGGGTGACTCTTAGGTCCTCCTACCGAGCTATGAGGGGGTGTGTGTAGCACCCGAGCCCAGCCCAGCCCGCTCCGACAGGCCCTTGTCACACTGTCAACACCATTATCACTGATCACCACCTTCAATTGTGGCACTTGTTTTCAAACACTGCAAATATTTGTTTTCTATAACCTACGATATACATATAAGTTACTAGTGAATAGCACTCGCCTAATGGTACTGAGTGCTGTCTAAGTGATGACAAAGTTAGAATCTAAGGAAGTTGCCATCGTGCTTGAGGCATCTCTCTAATGGCGATGACTACGGGAGTGTCAGCCTGGCAAGCGCGGGTACTGTCCTGCTGACTGGCTAACTAAATGACTGACTAAGAAGCGAGGAGACAAGAGAAGGCACACGCATACATAAGCGGGTAAGGTATTAGTGTAAGGGTTGGGTGTAGCCACAATATCCAGTCTGCGGAGCTTGTGTGCAGCTTAAGCCACAATCAACACTCGAGTATATCACTGTTATACAGGTCACTGAGGATCAGTTCTCTGTGTAACCAATGAGTACTTCAAGCTAATAAACAACATCACTCTACTTCATAAACTGTTATAGAGTGACGGTGTGCTCTAGCTCTGAGAGTGACAAGCCAGGGATATAAAAAGCATGTGTGTGCAGAGGGGATAGGCTGTTTGGGGCTCCTTGGCACCCTTATTGGACTGACAGCAGCGACAGTGATGGAAGAAACAGCAGCAACAGCAGCAGCAGGGATAAGTGTGTGGTGGTCAACCCTTGCTTCCCATCAGTTGTGCACTTCATACTATACGTGCCAGTGCCGGGGTGGGAGGGAGGGATAGCTATAGTGCTGGCTTCTAGGGGCGGGGCGAGGGAACAATTGTATACGTGAGAAAGGATGCTTGGAAGGGAATCATAAGAGTTGAAGATGATACTGAGAGCAATGGCTGATAAAGGTAGTGATGAATGCTAGGAACTACTGGGGAGGTTGACAACTAAAAGGGTTTGGCTAGGAAATTGGTGTTGTAAGGTGGGTGGTGTAGGTGGAATGCGCTACCGTCTACTACACTCCTCACTATGCCATCTACGGCAGCTACACATGACGGCGCCAGTTTGCCGTGTGGGAATAATAAAGCGGGAGTGAGCAGTGACTGGGACAAGTGCGACTTGAGGGCAGCGGAGGGACGGGCGGACGACGGGTGGGTGTCGGCAGCAGAGACGGTCTTTATTGTCCAGGGCTGGTCAAGCCGTAGTAGTCACACAGTACTACTATAGCACTCCCGACAGGGGCAGGAGATGGGGCCACTGTACCTCGTAATCTCTCCTGCGGACTTCATACTCAAGGTCCCATTTCTGGGACTCACAAAGGAACAAACGCTCGTGGTATTGCTTGCAGATTTCCTTAAGTGCCTCTATAACAGAATGCCTCGTTAAGATGTGGCAGGGGCGAGCCCTGAGGCTCTCCGGAGAAATGAAAGCAGTACAACAGGTAAAACATACATACATATGAATATCGAGTTGAAAATTTAGCCATAACTAATGATCAGTATATAGGGTGATGTGAGAGCATGATAACTGACTGACAAGATGAATGAGGCCCTCCATAAGAAACAGCCTGCAAGGGAAGAGTATTACTACAGGACACTGGCTAAGGTTCTGCTCTGGGAGAGTAGGCCAATAGTGGCTGCTAGCGCGGCCGCTGGAGACCAGCGACACCCTACAGCCAACGTACAGACTGCCTGCAGCCAGCCTATAAATAAGCCAGTCTGCAGTCAGTCTGTAAGCCAGCGAGCCGTGCAGTAGCGAGCAAGGCAGCGTGCCGGGCCGCCCAGTGGCCACTGTTACCTGATAGTCCTTCATTTTGATCTGGTGTTCCAGATCCCACTTGTCTCCCTCTAGGCTCGCTATGCGTTTATGGAAATCTGTGATCAGTTTTTCGAGCTCAGCTATAAACAGAAAAAAAAAAAAAAATATTAGGGAATTATCCCTATTTTTCCGTTTCGTTTATGATTTTGTTGATCTATGGCGTTCCTTCTACCGCCACCGACGTGTTGAGCTCTGTAAACACATGGGGACGAACATACACACACACACAAACACACATGTAGCGAGTGTGTCCAGTGCGGGGGTGGTGGGGAGTGCAGGAGTCAGGGAGGGGGAAAAAAAACTTTAAATAAATAAAAAAAAAAAAAAAAATAGCTTCTGAGCTAATTGAACCACTCCAACGAAAAAAGGGAACAAAACGACATTAGAAGCTCTGAGAGGTGGCTGGTGGTGCCGAATCGACCCTCAGGCGGACTCGTTGCTCACACGGGTTACAAGCACAGCTCATCAACAAAAACAAAATATTCGGAAAGAGCAAAAAATATTGACATGAGGGGGAAAAAGAATAAGGCTCAGACAAGATTCTTTAAAAAAATAAATAAGAACATCCCGTTTCTCAGGTGGATTCAAGATTGAATGAAGGTTGGACTAAAACATTCATTGCAATCCCCCCCTGCGGCCCTCGCGACCAACCATCCAACCAGTGAACGACGGGGGATTGGTGGGTGGAGGGAGAGCAAGCTGTGTCTAGTTGGATAAAATGGAGGACATAAAGTGGCACCCTAAAGTGGGGGGTTTGTTTTGGTTTGGATGGTGGAGGGTGGAGTGGTCGGGGGGCAGTCGGATAAAACAGGAATACAAACCTCGTAATCCTTGCGCATGACTTCCAGCTCCACATCATATTTGCCACTCTCAATCCCAGCGATGTGAGCGTGGTAATCGGTTATAATTGTCTTCAGCTGTCCTGTTGAGGGAAAACGTAAACGAGCCGTGTGACTGAAATTCTGACCTGAGCAGCCCGGAGCATGGGTAGACGTGGCACTTACTGCTCTCATATATATTATTTAACCAACAAAAAGTTCACTATCTAGGCAAAATACCTTTGCTCTCAGCTTAAAATGGAAAAATCTTTAGGTATGAAAATGTTTTAAATCATATGTTCATTCTCATCAAAAATACAAGTTCTCAGGTACAGTAAAATTAGCCATTGCAAAAATAGAGAACAGAGATGTAAATAAGTAGTTATGCTACTTGTGGTGGGTTATTTAGGAGTTCAAGAATCTCCATCTGGAAAAAATAACAAAACTTCACAGCTGACAAAAATTCTGAATGATAAAGAATGTCTTGTTGGTTTTTGAGTCACGTTTTAGTAAGTCGGTAGTTCAGTGTCGATTGCTGAGCAGAACATTTCTCAATTTATATCATCATCCGCAAGATAACTAATTTGGTGGGCTATTTGTCATCGATAATTGCCAGTGATGGGAAACTAGATTTCTTTGGTCTCGAAGAGGGTAGACCTACATTGAGCGAGTCAGTTCATCAACATAAAAAATCGTTTTGTTCCGGTCCAAAGTTATATTGAGTGTGGTATGTGTTATTGTAGACTATGATTTGGCTTACCAGTGTGAGTTTGTGTGTTACTGTGTGTTACGTGGTTATATATGCCTGTGTGTTGCTCTGTGTTAAGTGGCATTATGCCTGTGTGTTGTGTGTTTATATACTGTATATGCCTGTGTGTTACGTGGTTATATAGGCTACGTGCCTATGTGTTACTGTGTGTTGCGTGGTGTTATGCCTGTGTGTTGCGTGGTTGTATATGCCTGTGTGTTAATGTGTTATGTGGTGTGGTGTTATGCCTGTGTGTTGCGTGGTTATATATATATGCCTGTGTGTTGCGTGGTTATTTACGTGCCTGTGTGTTGCGTGGTTATTTACGTGTCTGTGTGTTAGTGTGTGACATGGCCAGGTAGGTGTAGGTGTAGGTGGTGGTGGTGACAGGTGTACAACAGAGGTATAACATAAACAGGTGTGTGTCTCTTCCTACAAACACAAATCCTCTACCTTTGCTACACATGTAATATATATAGAAACAAACACATAAGGATCCACCACCTCCTCCTTCTCTCTACTCTCTCACAATATCTCTCTCTGTTGCTGCTTACTCTCTTTTTCTCTCTCTTCCTGCTTGTCTTCTCTCTGTGGGTACCTGCTGTGTGGAAAAGAATGGGGCTGGGTGGAAGTGAGATTAGTCTGTTGTCATAAATCATTGCCTAGTCCTATCCTAAATGCATAGCCTAGACTTCCCTTAATCCTATAGTAGTACTAAATATTATAAGACAATGGATACCTATTATCAGCTATTTTCTTTGACCCTTTAAGAGGAGAGGATAATATATACTGTAATCATTTTCTACAAACCTATTATTAAAGCATGGTGCGGGTGTTTGAGTGTTTTTGTTTGATCTTAGCTTTCCCTATCTTTCTCCCTCTTCACAATCCTTTCATATAACTAACCCTCTGACTTCCACATACCCTTCCTAATCTGAATAGAATCGTCTAATAATGGCCAGAAAACATCTATCGTTAGTCTGTTACCTGCCATAAACCCCATCACCGTTTTCTTCCCATGTTCTCTCTTGCCGTCTTATTATTTGGCTTGTGTTTACCTTCTTCCTTCCTTCCCTCGTAATCCATCCTTCCTTCCCTCTCAAAAGGCTCAGGCAGTGTAATCATATGTGTTTATAAATCATTTGTATAACAGACCCCATTTGTATAACAGACTAATAACATACACCACAAAGCCACTCCAACAGCTTCCTCTCTCGCCAACACCCCTTCTCCCCTTTCAACACTCTTTGAAAAGTGGATACGACGTGCCTTTGTAAAGGCTTATCCCTCAATACCTTCACCCGACCTGACCTGACCTGTATATACACGTTTTGGCTAAATAAAAGATATTCTATAATTATTCTATTCTAAAAAATATTCTATCTCAGGGTTCCGCCAGCCTGGTTTTCCTGTTGTTTTCTTTCTCCCCCTCTCGTCCACCTTTGTAATTGTTAATATATTAGTGAGCCTTTCCCAATTTACCCCTTTTATCTTTTTTTTTCGGTATTTCTATCCTCGTATTTCATCATCTTCCATATCCTTCTTCATACTTACGTGTACTTCTATTATTATTCATTAAATTTTGACCTAACTGTACGCAGAGTTTTCTACATACACACAAACACTACCATCTCAGTCTAGTTTAGTGTTCCCCAAGCACACTGTATTTTGTATCTAGCTGTATTTTGTACCATGCTTCAATCATAATAAGCTTGCTAGTATATCTCATCTCTCTGCTCTGCTTAAATTATAATCTCTTCTGTTATTCATAAGTTATCCTAGGTTCATTATTATCTAAACATATATACCTGTCTCTCCTTACCTTTCCAAATAATAAGAATCAGCTAAGTTCTATTTCTCCTGTCTAACATATATATTACCCTTAAATGTTCCCCTATTCTACCTGATATTTGTTTCTTACGTGATCTATCTTATTGAGCTGTCTCTGTCTGTTTAAGTCAGTATCCCCATATACTGTATGTCAGTCTTCTCTTTTTTCCTATGACTCTCTCTAATCTTCTCTCCATAGATATTCCTACCATCATCATCATCATCATCATCAGCCTGGGTTAGTCCACTGCAGGACAAAGGCCTCTCCCAAACTTGTCCACTCCAACCGGTCAGATGTTAGTCTGTTCCATCCTACCCCAGCAAACTTTCGGATCTCATCCCTCCATCTAGTTCTCTGTCTACCACTTCATCTAGCTCCATCCCTAGGTTCCCATTCCGTTGCTCTAGTTGTCCATCTGTTATCATCTCTTCTATATATATGACCTGCCCAGGACCATTACCTCTTCTTTATGGTACTAAGAATATCTTCTACTTTTGTTTGTTCTCTTATCCAAGAGGCTCTCTTCTTATCTCTCCAAGTTATACCTAACATTATCCTCTCCATTCCTCTTTGGGCACTCCTAAATTTATGTTCTAGACACTTTGTTATACTCCAAGTTTATTATCCATAAATTAGTACAGGGAGGACACATTGGTTATATAGTTTCCTTGTTAATGAAAGAGGTAGCTTACTTTTCATAATGGAGCTCTGTTTACCAAATGCACTCCATCCCATGCCTATCCTTCGCTTGATTTCTCTAGAGTGATCTGGGTTTGCCTTTATAACCTGGCCTAGGTATATGTATTCTTGGACTGCTTCTATCACTTCATCTTCTCTCATTATTTGTTGTAGTTGCACAAAGCTGTTAAACATAATCTTAGTTTTCTTCGGATTTATTGTCAGACCTACAATCTCTCTCTGTTTGTTAATCCCCACATCCTTATCCCTTGATCACTCCCTCTGTAACCTCCAATCCCTTTCTGTATGTCTCTCTTTATACCCTTTTCACTAAAGGGCAAATTATATTTACTTGTTTATATAATTATGTATTTATTGTTATTTTTTTCCTCCCTAGACCTCCATTAAGCTTAAACAGTACCCCCAAGACCCCCCTTCGAGATATATTTTGATGTATGTCCCGGCCAAAGGCCGGTTCCGCTAGAAAATAATCGACACCTAAATGGCACGAAAGGTCTTAAAATCGTCAAACCAATGGACTGAAATCTAATGGAGCTAAACATGAGGGAGAAAGGTCAAGAAACCCACCCGTTACGTGGTCTCCCTCTCCAGCCTACTCTCTAATACCTTTTCTTAAATTAACATAGTATTATATACTGTATTGCCCATATATTTATCCAATTCTTTATTATTTAAAGTTGGGTCTAAACCTGAGATCTACATCTCGTGACAGTAACAAAAGCAACCTCTACTTGAATCCCTACCATCACTTATCTCGACCAACATCCCTACGCGTGTCTCTCTCTTTATATTCCTATAATTTGACAACACCCTCACCATCTGAATCCTTATCCAATACTCCTTCACTACTTAAACCCTATTATTGAACCACTCCCTCTCTACTTAAATTCCTATTACTTAACCACTCCCTAACAACTTAAACCCCTATCACTTAAATTAGCCCTCACTACTTAAATGTCTATCACTTAACTAATCCCTTTACTTAACCACTCCCTAACAACTTAAACCCATATCACTTAACTTATCCCTCACTACTTAAATGTATATCACTTAACTAATCCCTTTACTTAACCACTCCCTAACAACTTAAACCCCTATCACTTAACTTATCCCTCACTACTTAAATGTCTATCACTTAACTAATCCCTCACTACATATTAAATCCTTCTTCTTGACTCCCTCCCTGACTCCCTAGCTACCTCCGTCCTTCCTTCCTGACTCCCTAGCTACCTCCTTCCTTCCTTCCCTGCCTTGGTGTCGTCCGTCTGACTATACCTTCATTAGCACCATCCAGGTTCTTGGCCTGACCACAACGCTGGTCAATGATCTTGCGTCTCTCAGCGGCCTTCCTCTCCTGTTCCTTCTTCAGTTCTTCTGCGGCCTTCTTACGGAGGAGGAGCTGTGAAGGGGGAGAGAGGGAGGTAAAGGGTTGAGTTTAGAATAGAATAGAAGATCATATAAGACAATTGAAAAGGGGTTGAGTTTAGAATAGAATAAAAACACATATAAGACTGAGTTTAGAATAGAATAAAAACACATATAAGACAATTGAAAAGGGTTGAGTTTAGAATAGAATAAAAACACATATAAGACAATTGAAAAGGGGTTGAGTTTAGAATAGAATAAAAACACATATAAGACAATTGAAAAGGGGCTGAGTTTAGAATAGAATAAAAACACATATAAGACAATTGAAAAGGGGTTGAGTTTAGAATAGAATAAAAACACATATAAGACAATTGAAAAGGGGTTGAGTTTAGAATAGAATAAAACACATAAAAGACAATTGAAAAGGGGCTGAGTTTAGAATAGAATAAAACATATAAGACAATTGAAATAAGTTATGCAGGAATAGGCCTACAGCTTAGAGAGGTAGAATTTAATCAAATAGAAGACAATAAAAAAAAACTATGCAGGACTGCTTATTATATAATTCATGTAAATAAACAAATTATTTAGAAAGTCCCACCATATTGAAGCAAAGTAAACTTGCACTCGGGGATATGTGGCACAGGAAAACTGCAATCTTTATTAACCCTTTCTGTACCGATGACGTCCTGTTCATTATATTCTGGCAACTATTAGACGATTTTATTCAGGTTAGGAAGGACGTCTACCAATGAAAAGTCATTATACTATCTCGATTCCTTCATTTTGCTAACATATATCCTTCCTAAGCTTCATGAAATCGTCTAAATGTAGCTAAAATAAAGTTAAAAAGACGTCGCCAGTACAGAAGGAGTTAGATTAGAGTAATAGTGTGTAATTGGAAATATATATATTATACAATATTTCATCTGATACGACAACCAAGATATTTGAGTACTTACCCTGAGTTTCTTCTTACGCTCTGGGGTCATGAAACCCTTCTTCTGCTTCTTTGCACTCTGCTCCTCCAGGCGCTTGCGCACATCGGCTCTCTTCTTTTCGATGTCATGTTGCTTCCTCTTGGCTTCCTGCGGAGGGTCTCGGGGTGTTAGTGTCATCTAGGGGTTGACTGGGGAACCTCTTTAGACTAGCTCTTACAATAACTTAATTCTGATGCCTGAGTAGTTGCATTTTTTATATATATTTTTAACATTTATTTGCAAAGCTAGATTGCTACAGGAAGAGAGTTTATATGCTTTAGAACACAGCATCATCTAGGCTACCTATCCTTATTTGTTTTATTGATATCTGTTTGGAGATAGCTATTGGGATATAAAAGTAGAAATTAGTGATACGATTATACATGGAAATGCTTTTTTTTTTTTTTTTTTTTTTTTACCGTAGACGGTCATAAACGATTCATTACAGTCATATTATTGCGATGTTATTTACCTGCGAGATAAAATGTATATTATTGATCACAGAAGGTAAGCCTGAGTGATTATTGGTATATTTGAGTGGAGATTCAGTATGTTTTTGAGAGGTAATAAGGGTCAAAGATATTCGCAAGTTGGGTTCAGTGAATAATTAGTGAGGCTGCTTGGTAAATATAAACAAAATAAACATTAGAAACAATATGGGAAGGGTTAAGAAATAAAACTTAAAACCGGTTGGATGACAATAACTTAAATACATGAAGGTAGTGGGACTGTCAGTGATAATGGCCGTGCAAAGAAAATAAATAAATTAAAGTTAAGAATACAAAAATAATATCAAAGGCTACGGATTGTTTGAGTTGCTTCTGTTGCTGTCACGAGATGTAGGTTCTCAGGTTTAGACACAAACTTTTATGATTAATAGTCACACTAGTCTAGAAGTGTGTGGGGGTGAGTTTGTCTGCACAGGTCGCCACTTACTCTAGCAAACCTCTTTGCTTTACCTTTTTAACAATTAAAGGAGTTTCGTTACAAGAACTTTGAATTATCTGCATGGTGTAAATAAGATAATGCAAATTATGTTTATTCTAGATGGTGAACAGAATGGGACATATGTAATTTTATGTTTTTGAACAGTATGTTTTATTTTTCTATTTTTTAGTATACTGGTAGCTGAAAACGAAATTTAATATATTATTTTACCATTTCAATACAAATGATTTTAAATTATCAAGTTATATATAGTATGAACAAAATAATTGCCCCTTTGGGGGTGAAGGACATTTCTAAGGGAGGGATGAAATTGAAATTTACATGCATATTCTGAGTTACCAGTAAAGAACAGAACATTTATGCCTTCAGCAGGTTATTGTAATCTTGTTCTATAATAAGTGACTAAAGAGAAGTGTGGTGGAGTGTGTGGCGACCTGCCCTCCAGTGCCAGGCTAGGGGGCGGGGCTAGGTGAGAGGCTGTGGGGGTGGCACTCTACACAGCCCCGCCCACTGAGGGAGGGCTCAGGGGCTCCATGTCACCCCGGTATGACTATAGTTATCCACCTCCTCACAGACCACCCGGCACCAGCCACACAAGGACCTCTGGCTCATTCGACAGCTCCTTGAGATTGTGAATAATGTCCCTATAATGTTATAAAGTTAATACGCAGAATTATTTAAGAATTAAAATGTTTGTTTTAATACTTGTGTTCAAAATCATGTTTAGTTACTGTATAAGGACATGAAGCTTATTCCGTCCATTTTGGCCTGCAGCTTGAATTGAGCCAAAACTCAATATATCGGGCCATTAGGTCAACAAGGTTGCTACAGTGTACCTTGCTCAGGTCACACTTAGTTCCCAGTAATCGACAAGCCCTATGGATTCGTAGTCCTTGCTAACTACTGTTCCACGGTAATTACATGTGCTATAATTATCATAATAATTCATAGCAGATTTATATCGAGGCTTGTTTTTAAATAACATATTAGTATATAGAAACCAATTGCCAGGATGTCTTAGAAAAAGAGAAAGTTAATTAAGTGATGTTTTAAAATGCTGAAACAAATAATTGTTTTAAGAAATATATAAATTAATAAATGGGAAATAAGAGTGAATCAATAAGAGGATTATATATAAATATAGATGAAATATAATGTAGAAAGACAGATAAAGAAGAATTTTTATAATTATTTAGCATTTGTTTTAGTCCTGGCGCATCCTAATTTATTGGTTTGGGTTAGAGCTGACCAGGATCCACAATATATTATCTTAGTTGCACCTTCTGCTCTTCTCTCTTGTCAGATATATGGGGCAAAACTTATGCCAAATTTTAGGGGTTGTTTCCTTTTTGACAGAGAGAGAGAGAGAGAGATATGCTCACTCTCATAATTTAAGTGAATTTCTGGCCAAGTTATTATGAGAATAGTAGAACATCTGGAGCTGATAAAGGTATTCACATGAGATCTCGAAGGAGCATCTCAAATACTAGGCCTGTTAGGAATCGGTGGGCTGGTGTGGAGCTTGTGAGATGGGAGGATAAACACACAATCGTCCATAGCCTTAAAGCACTGGGAAGGTTAGCCCTATCCCGCTTCCCCGTGTAATATTGAATAGGGGATGAGGGAGACTTGATCCCTTCCCATGTGTAATAGGGGAAGAGGGAGAGTTCAGCCTTCCCATGTTTAAGACTACTGTGTTGGTGGGATTATTAGGGAGGTGACAGTGGTATGGCCCCGCGTCCGTCCCTCGCACACAAGGCCACCGTGGCGGGAGGTGTAAGGGGGGCTCGAACCCTGCCCACTATCGCGCCCCCGGCCACTGAACCCCATAGCCTGAAGCCCATCAGAGTTGTGTTATTCCGCTCAAAGGTGCACGAGCCAAGATAATACCAACTCTGACACAGCTGGTATAATATTTACTCTGTATCACATAGGGACAGATTTCGCTGAATATAGCATTCTATTTAACCCTTCCAGTACCAGCGACGGCTGACGTTCTTCAGTATAAAAGTTATATGCCAGTACCAATGACGGCTCTCATCCTTCAGGAACATACGATCCTTGTTCCTGCTAATATCGAGCAGTAGCTGCTAACATGACTTGGAAGCACTGCTGTGAGGAGTTGGCAACACTTCATGCTCCCTCTCGGCTGTTCCAGGCTACCTGAGTTAGTCACCCACCAACTCTTGTGCTGAAAGTTGGTGTATCTCGTCGCTTTTGGCAACAAGGCTGGTACTGGAGGGTACATTTAATATATTATGCCATGATACAGTAGGAGTTAAGTATGACTAATAACATCGTTAGATAAACAATCATATGAAGATAGGAACTTTGAAAGATAAGACTCCTTTTTATATGTATAGTCATCTTACCATGCCGTGCATCGTAAAAATTAATGTTTGAGTTCTGAATGGTTGGCTGTGTACTCCTTTTATAATATACAACTAGAAAAGACAGTCAGCCCTCTCATTTTCCCCAAGTATCCAAATCTTTGACTGCTATTCTTAACGAACTCTGGCTTGTGTGATACTTCCATTACGTTCCCTGTTTGTTGTGGAAAGGAGATAAACCAATTTAAGGGGTCAGCTGCTCTGGTATCATGCACCGTGTCTGTTGATGGACGGGATATGATAACAGAAAGGAGTTCAGATGCTTTGTTATCACACTCCCTGTCTGTTGTGGACGGGAGATGACAACCAATAGGAGTTCAGTGATTACAAGTGCAGGTCCTTGATGTTGTTATTGCTCGTGTTCTGGCCTTAGGGTTATTAAGGTGGTTTGGTCTGGCTCAGGTCCGAGATAATAACATGAAGGGTTGGTGGCGGTGGCAGGGGCGGGGCGGGGGCACGATAGGGGAGGGTGGCAGTGTTTGTTTGTGTCGGCCGACTCCTAAGGACATTTTGGTAAACAGAGACTTGACAGCTTCCCAAAATATGTATTTATTAATTAATATATTTTTGTTTTCATTGTACCTCCCCAATATACGAATATAACCATTTTGTTTACTTTTTTTAATTGCATCTCAGCAGTATATGAATATAAAGATATTGATCCTCTTTTTGTTTTGTTTTTTAATTGTACCTCCGCAGTTTAAGAATATAAAACATTTGGTTCCTTGCCATAAGAACTAGCATTGGCACTTTATTGACGAATTTAACAACTGTAGTGACTTGAAAATAGTCAAAATTATTGCATACGCATTTTGTAGTATCATTAGATAGAGTACCCTTTCTGTATTTGATGTTTTTTAGGAGGTCAAAGGACATTATGCAGGGAAACTATCCGATCTCATTTACTAGAATGTGCTTAGACGGGCCAGTAGTGAAACGGACTGAATATGTTACCAAACTTGGGGTTGCTGGCAGGACGACCTCACCTCACGTCAGTCACATGACCTCATACTGACGTCACGTGAGCTCAACATAAGTTTCTGAGGCCCATCCTCTTTCACAGGCTCAGATCTGCTGCGCTTTGTAATTTTTAGCTCATATTAAGTACAAAGTTGACAATATATTCATGACATTTTGAAAGATTGGTATAAAAATAGATTTTTACTTTACTCTCTGAATTATATATATATAACAGAAATTCAACTATTTTTATGTTATTGAATAGTGTTTTATATTAACTCTATATATAGCAAATATGGAATTATATAGTGACGAATTTGTGCAATCTGAAACAGTTACTTAAATCTTAACTTTCACATAAGAGTCTACTTTATATTACGTTACATTAACAATTAGTCCATCTTATCATTACGTTACTTTACATTGCTCCATATTGGAGATGGACTAGTTATGAGCCAATTTAAACCCCCGTGCTGTTAGTAAGTGACACTCAAGACATACTTCCAAAGCTCGTTGTCTAGCAAGTACCTCGGCCGCCTTTGCTTTCTGTAGGGGAGAAAGATGGAGGGGGCGGAGCGTCAGAGGTTGGGTGGGGCGAGGGCGGTCTCTTGCAGCACCCTCGCCCACACGCCCACAAACACACAAGGTAAGGGTACACACCAGGCTGGGGTTTTGGTTCACACATGATCATTCATTCTCGTTCGCCTATTCGTCTCTCTGAATAGGTAAAGTTTGCCACTATCTCGCTTTCTGATATTCGTCCATGGCAGGCAACTCTCAGTGGTGATGGAGAGAGCCATGGGAATGTTCACGTGTATATGCACCCATGATATATAACTGGGGTTCGCAATATATACCGTCCAATATTGTGTATATATTCACGGCTGATTGATTTATCTCACCAGTCAAGCACACTTCTACACACGGACTCTTCACACAACCTTGCGCCCAAGAAGGAGTGACAGAGACAGAGAAGAAGAACTAAGAATCATCGCCTGCTTTCCGGGTGGATGTGGACGTCATCAAAACAAAAGGACGATAATTGTAAAGGGATAAATACCCGAGAAGTCTTTCAAGGATGACGTTTCGCTGCATATCTTTGTTCGTGCCACATAGAGCGAAACGTCGTCAACATGAGCGTTTCTCTTACCATACTGTCAACTTTTATGGTATTGCATTACAAGTAGGAGAGTGTTCTTTGGCCGGGTCTTCTGAGTCTCATCCCAGTTTCCAATCGGCCAAGGAAACAGCTGACCTCTTGAATTATAGGGTTGGGATCGTGCCGGAGGGAAATTTGAGGAAAACTAAACGAAAAGTGGCACATCATTCCTACATGCCGAATTAGGGTAGAAAATTTGGAACTTAGGAGAACAAAAAATAGGTGGTGCATTTAACTGTTGGGACAACCCTTAACAATGGGAGAAGATGCATAGGGTTCGTTCATTATTTATAGGAAGGGTAACTGAAAACAAATCTATGTATTCTGTGGTGACATTCCTGTTTGCTTTAGAATTTAATGTATTTTGTAGTGGGTATTTATCAATGGGGAATATGATTGCTTGTAATTCAAGACTCAATAACAGTTGTGCAATGGATTCATCAGCTGTGCAGTAAACACAACCTCTTCACTGAATGACGGCGACAAAATTGCGCGTTCGATTATTATGATCGATACATTCATAGTTTATTTAGAATAACAAATTCTTCTCCTTATTTAGTTGGTACCATTGACTCTAAGCACAAACACTACGTCTGGGTACCACGGGGTCACATTTGTACTAGTAGAACTATTTTATTTATAATTTAACGATGGACGAATGACACCCCCTTGAGGATTATGACGCTTTTTGACAGTTTATTCTAGCATTAGACAATTGTATTTAGATTAGGCAGGGAAGTCAAGAGGGTTAACTGGGATAGTCTTCACCCTTTCCATGCCCATATCTCCTTCCTGAGCTGTATAAAACCGTCTAATGATAGTCAATATAAACCGTCAAAAGCGCGTCCTGGTCCTCAAGGGGTTAGTTAAGACAGACGGCGACAGTACTAAGGACCGGACAGACTGTAGGGCTCTGGGCCAATCCTGTGCTGCAAGGAACCGATCAAAAAAATGTATATATATTTCAAAAACACTTTCTATAATCTATATTTCAAAAAAAAATCCAATAACTATGCAATGAGACTAATATTGCTGCAGAAGGCAGGTGTCTACATTTCTATATCTAAGTTGGCTAAATCTATTTTTCTGATTCTATATATTCACACTAGATCTACTGGCATACAGTTACCATGACTCATCTCAAATGATAACATCCTGTAATGTATAAGATCAGTTATTACAAGTATCATTATAGCTTCTATATTATTTACTCTTAAATATGATTTCTCTACTGTACTTCTTTTAAATCAAGACAAGAATAAAAACTGTGGATATAATTATTAAAGTTAATGTTATGATTGTATTAGAACAACTCGTATTACATTTAACATCATAATTCAAAATTTGAGCAAGCATAAATTTTTGACGCATCACGTTCTTCCTCTTAGATAATTATATAATCAAATATACAATATACTAAGTTACGATAAACATCTTCCTTGCCAGATAGATTTCCAATACAAATAAGACCACCTAAGTTATCTGAAAATGCAAATATCAATAATTAACACTAAACATAGAAACTAAATAACTCTCTATTGGAATATGCAGGCCAAAATGGTTTCTGCAATCAAAATCCCCTTTAAGACCTTTATGTTCACATTGTTCTTAGAGGAAGAACGTGGTGCTTGAAAGGGTGAAGCCCATAGATTACCAAGCCAGTGTGGACGAATGATAACAATATTTACAATTTCATAATTCCATTGCTTCTTGAGACAACATTTTATATTGCCCAGATAAATCCGTCACATCAAACTGCATATGATTTCATACTCTTTCCTTACTCACATCCATAATAAAAGGTGGGAAAGAATAGATATTGGTATGATAATATACAATTTGATGTGTATGATTATCTTGGACAGAACAACAAAAAAACGCTCTCAAGGCAAATACGGAACTTTGATATCGTACTGTAGGAAGCTGTACTCTTCAACTTTTATTAATAGTGACATTTTCTTATTTGATTTCATATGAATGACCTCTATCAAGTTTATAGAATGGCTATAAGCACCAGCTAAAGAGGAGCATTCTACAGGCACCTTTTCACACTATTATTTTTGTAATTATTTGAAAAGTTGTCAATCAAGATAGCTCCTCTTTAACGATGTATATAGTCATTTATCTGTGAAGTACGGCTGTCAGAATTGTATATGGCCCAAAGAATATATACAGGGATACTTCCAATAAAATAGACCATAACTAAAAGATGCATATACTTTAGCAATTCACATACTGTCCATCTATTGTTTCGTCCACACTAACTCACGGAGACGCCTTGAGCTATAGTAGTCTTATGCATGGGAAGGGGGCTCATATTCCCTTCTCTTGCAATTGACACAGGGGAAGGGGAGACCGAACCCCTTCCTATTCGTGAGAAGGGGAAGGGGTCTCTAACTTCTTTCCCTCCACTACAGTATTACAAGGAAGGGAAGAGTGAGCCCCTTCCTAATGATTAACCACTTCAGCACGATAACGTTATTTCAACTTTCTTTTGGCTACCGCTTAATGTTTGAATTCAGCTTAGCAAGGAATTCTGGTAGTCAAAATAAGCCGCTGCGACTCGCACATACCATTCCTAAGCTGCATACAATCGTCCAATGATAACCAAAATAAATGGAAGTGTTGAAGAGGCCAAGACTATATAGCTACTGACTGCTGCGGTGTTGTTGTTAGTGTGTTAGTGGGCGAGGGACAACTTACTGCCTCGGGATCCTCCTCCTCCTCTGAGCTAGACTCCTCCTCACTGCTGTGGGGGGAGGAACGACCACAACACTCCACGTTAGCGACGACCCGTAACACTTCAGATAACTCCCCAGTTTATCAATATTTACTTGTTTTCGGAGGTCAAGCGCCCAGCATGCATTGATGTACAGGGTGTTCCGAAATAGATGTGCCAAACTTTAGGATATGATTATATAGATGATTTTAAGTATAAAATGTTCTATACCAAAAATTCTAAATCTCAAGCGTTTAAGAGGTATTAAAGGTTTTATATAGTGTCCTCCCCCACATCTCTATAATGGACTCTTCCATGTCAATTAGTTTCCAGCAGGTCCAAAGTGAGCTAATACGTCTATAATCATATTGCAACTTACAGAATTATTTTTCTTGATAACAACATGGTAAAATAATTGCAGTTAGATGGGGTGGTAAATGCCATTTTCAACAGGCAATATCTCTGTAGCGAGTAAAATTTGGAAGTTTTCTTATAGAACAAATTATGCTTAGAATAGGTTTCCTGACCTATTACTGAAGTTTCGGGACACCCTGTATATGTCCCCACCGCTGAGAAACAAATAGGGAATTGGATAAAGATGGCTGACACAAATTCACAATATGGGATTTTAGGGGGTAACTTAAACCATTTGAAGTTTGACAAGGACTGAAAATGCCACTGTTGTGTTTTGTGTCAGCTCCTTTTACGAGATGACTACCCTGGCACCTCACCGGATGTGGGAGGTGAAGGAGTAGCATCAGAAGGGCAGGGGGTGGGAAGCATGGAGAGGGTACAGGGAAAGTAGGAGAGGGAGAAAGCAATTTGGTGATTCGTTTGGGGATCCTCGAATAATCTGTCCAACCAGGTCAGCTGCCGTCAAGGTTCCGACTGGAATAATATACTTAAATTCACTAGATAATCATTATAATTAAGACTTTTAATAATAGTGTACAGTAATTTTAGAATAATGTGTATCATAGGAACTTTAAGGAACCAATAATCTACATTAGAACTCTTCGTATGTGATTGCAGCTGACCAGGTTGCTATTATCCAATGTGTGACGACACATAAGTTATGATATATTTCCTTCTACCAAGAGGATGAGAGCTGGGAAAAAGAATACTATATACCACAACAAATTATTAGCTTTGTCAATCACCTATTACGCTTTAACTTGAGATGACTTCACCTGTGTACAGAGTGTATTAATATAATGGCAAAGTCATCTTCTTCCCCTTTCTCTCTCTCTCCAGCAGGTGAAAAGGATGGTTCTCTGACATTATTGAGTACTGTACATGCAAAAAAAAAAAAAAAAATCCCCGACAATCCTTCAACGATAGACAATACTCAGTTTGCTTTTGACCTTCAGTGATAAAGTTAATCGAATGTGTTTTATTATATTGTCATCAGTGAGTAAAGATTGACAGTACTCAGTTTGCTTTTGACCGTAGATAATATTGTTTACTCGAAAGTGTTATATTATATTGTTTTGGTCATCAGTGAAAAGAGATAGACAGTACTTCAGAAATAACGTTTACTCGAATGTGTTTTACTATCTTGCTGTCATCAGTGAACCAACTAAAATGAATGACCACAGTTGGAAGAGCCTGTAGCAGCAGCCACTACAAAGTGACCATAATGCCAGACCAGCAGAAAACAATAAATAATCGAGCTACTTCTATGAGTTAGTCCAGCTATCTTGACTAATATTTGACTTGTTAAGAGATGTTCACACTTTGCCCAGCCTTCAGAGCGATTCACTATAGCAGATTCATTTCCAGCTGACGGAAATTTGACATGACTTCACCTTGATTTGATTTAGCTATTATGAAGATTTTATAGTGGAATTTGATGCTAATTATGAAACCTTGGTATTACTATGATCAAGAGACATGGCAGTTTAATATTTTTTCCAGTAAGTATCGAGATATCGGCTGCTAAGGGATTGAATTTACCGTCAGCTGAAATAAGACCAACTATAACTACTGATTGAATACGAGACTGGCTAATTTCAACGATGGCAAGACCCACAGCTCCATCGAAATTAGTCCAAAATTAATTATAAAAGCGTGACTAACCAAAATTAATCAGCCAGACTATTTTTTGAAGTAGCTTGACTATTGTGTTGTTTTAATGCGTGTGGCTTGGCAAAGAAGCAGGGACTGATATGAGAACAGGGGGTTATTTTTCAGACATATTTATTTGCATTAGTTACCCTTCTGTATTACACAATGTCATTAATTCGTGATATTTCTTTTATTTTAGCGGTTCAAAGGCTAAGAATTTGTTATTGTAAAGTTTCAAAAGTTGTATTAGCAATTGATTCTTCAGTGGAATGAATATAATAATTCTATATGTGGCTTTAGATTGTGTATAGTGGTAACTAATCAAATAATATGTAACGTAAAAATAACCCAAGGTCGGGATAGCAAAATAATATATTTTTATAGCACTAAATAACAGACAGTCAGTGAAGGCTTAGCTTATTTGCAATAATATCAAAATACTAATTAATTTAATGTCCAAGGTTTTGCTTCAGTAAACTGTTTCTAAAACTACATAGATGTATTTAGTATTCTAAATGCATCTATGTAGTTGCAATACAAATGCATCTATAATTGCAATAATAGAAGGTCGACTACGTACTGTAAGCATAAATAATATATTGGTATGCTAAATAAGCATGTCGGAGCTGTAAGAAAATATAATAGCATGTAACCTACTCTACTAGAATGTTTATGTCGGAAATAATACTTAAAATATAATATAAATAAAAACGTATAAGAAGCGGGGAGAATGGCGTCTGCTGTAACAAAAGAGAAGGATAATAAATATAGAAAGCATAATGTGTAAAATAAAATAAACTATAATGTGTGCACTCAAATTCTTGGCGTCTAGCAAGATTTTTTTCTCGACGAATTGCGAGATTAGAGTGTATTCAAGGTAACCTGGCAGAAATTGGTAACAGCTGCCTTTCTATACATTTGGATACCCGATATCAAGTAAAGGCGGCATCACACAATCAGTTTATAAAGGCTGTATAGGAAGCATAGAAAGGCAGTGTTACCAATGTCTACCAGGTTAGGTTGAATAGATTTTAGTGCGAACTCTAACGTTTCCAACTGTTGATTCTTCATCGTTGTGCCCGAAATATATCAGGGGAAGGTGGCCAAATCTCACGGAGTCAAATGTTAGAGGGGGACTATTATGGTAGGTAAGGATTGGGAAAGCTTGCCGATAAGGTGGTTCCGTATTTGTTTAACCCGCAATGAAAGGGTTAAGCAGTTTACCTACCGTGCTTGATCCCTCTGCGAACTAGCGTGTCTTTCTTTATATGGCTGCTGATTGGTTAACAAAGTCGTTTATATATGAATGCATGTTAGATTTGTGAGTACTGAGGTGGTTAGGATGGGGTGCTAAGATGTTGTTTTGTACCTCGTCCGCCATCGTGTCCTCTTCTGAGCTGTTTGTTTTTGTGGTTGAAGAAGAAGAAGAGAGGGGAGAGAATAAGATAATTAATACGAAGATCACACCGTGGGTTCTTCTCCACAGTCGCCACCAACCAGTCGATTTTCCTCTATCGCTAACACTCGTGGGGGACATTGAAGTTATTATTACAGGTTTATAGGTATTGTTGTGGAATAATTAGGATCCCTCATAATTGCCACCTCATAATTACTCATAGACTCATTTGGACCCGTATAGTCTTCAGTTTGGGAAGGGGCGAACTCTCCCTTTCATACAACAGTAGAAAGGGGAGAGATGGCCCCTTCCCAGTGATCGAGACTATGACCCTTAATCTTCCCTAGTGAGTCTTTGCCTTAAATAAGTTACAATGGCATGCTAACCTAAGCTGAAATGCAGAAATAAGACAAAATAATAATGTATGGTTGTGTGTCTGAACTGCCTTTTGTCTGATTGATATCAGTATGGTGTGTGTGTGTGTGTGTGTGTGTGTGTGTGTGTGTATGTGTTTGCAAGTGTGTGTGTGTGATTGGCTGGTGTGGCCCGTGAGTGGATAGTTTTATGTTACAATTATAAATGATTTTATGTTATTGTAACGCAAACTCTTTTAGTATTAACAATTTAATAATGTAACGTGCAACATGACGTTTCACATATTTACATTGTATAGTCGTATTCTATTATATTACATTTTCTTGTGAGTGTAGATATGTTTCTAACCGTTTTGGAAGCTTTTCTAGGTTCTGTTGAGTTTGTGAAATGTTTACCAAACTATATTTAGCACTGCGTAGCGTATATGGTGCAAAGATAATCCTAGTTGATCTGGTACATACATTTTTGTTTAATTTAGATGCTGTTTGCCAACTTCGTGAACATATTTAGGCACACCAGACCTTCTGTAGCTACTTTGAAGATTATGTGTTCTAGATCCTTTTTGGTATACACATCAAATCATTTATGAATTCAAATCTTCCTTACACTCAGTACTGGAGATTATTTAGAACAAGTCATTAAATATAACCCTTCTTTAGTATTACACAATATGTCAACATTGCTGTATAGTGTATGACTTTAGTGTACGTGTGTATCATAATATTAATACATATGCTACCATTGCTTATATACTGTCCTGCTATAGAATGTGTATCATAGCATAAACACATATTATATTATTGCTATATACCGTCTTGTTGCAGAATGGGTGTACGCTATTATTGCATAACACATATGTTGGCAATGTAATATATCGTTTGAACCATGTTGTATACCTTCACTCTTCATTGATATCCTTGTATATACTATCAGTGTTTTACTG
This sequence comes from Paralithodes platypus, assembly GCA_032716605.1. Classification (NCBI taxonomy): domain Eukaryota; kingdom Metazoa; phylum Arthropoda; class Malacostraca; order Decapoda; family Lithodidae; genus Paralithodes; species Paralithodes platypus. The sequence goes on along the minus strand of CM064496.1, from coordinate 54,475,989 downwards.
TACCACCAAGCCTCCTGTGCCCCTTTGTGTTGGTGGTGGTAGGGGGGGCAGTGGGGGGCAGCTTACCTGTACTCCTCCTCGTCAGAAGACATATTGTTGGTGGTGGTAGTGGGTGGATGGGGGGGATTTAGGAACTGGAAGTAAAAGATGGGAAGCAAGTTAGTCAAACCCAACGATAGTCACGCACGCCACAGAAGCAATAAATAATAGTGTATTCAACTCATGTGGGAATAAAATAAATAATAGTTCCATAGACACACCACGATAGTAGCAACAAGAGAAAAATAATAGAGGAATAAACTTATGTGGGCATAACATAAATAATAGTTCCATAGACACACCACGATAGCCACGCACGCAACAGAGAACAAAATAATAGTGGAATAAATTCATGTGAGAATAAATAAATAATAGTTGCATAGAAGAACTGGTTTGTTAACCCCTTCAGGACATGACGTATTTTGACAGTTTATTCTGGCTATTATTAGGCGATTTTCTTCAGATTAGGAAGGGTGTATGGAAGTCAGAGGGGTAATTGAGATAGTATATATTTTGACCTTTTGATGCCCACAGATCCTTCCTAAGTTGTATGAAATCGTATAATGATAGCCAGAATAAACTGTCAAATGCATCATAATCCTGAAGGAGTTAATGTGACTGATTCATATTGACAGGTGGATAAATTGGCCTGGAAGTGAAACATCGTAAAGAGCTTCAATCTATATTTTCTAATGTCTCTGAAGATGGGTTTAGCATAACCCGAAACTTTAGAAAATTACAAGATAAAGCTTTTCCCTCTGTTTCTCCTCCCAACGGTCAATCTATCCATTTAAAAAAAAAAAAAAAAAAAAAAAAAAAAAAAAAAAAGGACAATATAGCGTTGCACAACAAATAAATAATGATACTGAAAATAGCATTGCAATATAAATCATAATAAGGCGAAACAGTTAAACATTCTCTTTCATTTTGAAGGTGGTGAGTTATTTAAAAGAATGGCAGTTTTTAAAAGCAACACTCGAAATTAAACAAAGGGTAATTCACACTTGTTAAGGGGGGTCACCTGTTTTTTTATATTTCTCCCCTTTTCTCTCTCTCTCTGGCTTGTATCCATTCGGCCCCATTCAGCCAACTGTTTTAAGACGTTTATCCCCATCTAGGCGTCGATTTCTTCCTGGCGAGCGATAGCGAGCCACCATTGTATGGAGAAATCCGGCTTCGCCGGAAAAAAATTTCTATCGAAAAATGTACAAATTTAGCTTACTGTCAAAAAAATGTATATATATATATGCTGTCTCGCTACCGCTCGCCAGGAAAATATTGACACCTGGATGGGGGTAAACGTCTTCAAACAGTAGGCTGAATGGGGCCGAATGGATACAAGCCAAACAGAGAGGCAGAGAAAGAGAACAAAAAGCGAGGTGGGCCCCTTTAACAAAATCTGACTTTAAATTAAAGTTGTTGAAGCTGAGGTTATTTCTCAGTTCAGCTTCAGATAATTTAGTCATTATTTATACTACTGAGTGTCTGTTAATTAAAGGGAACAGGCAATCACTATACGCTGTTCATTATAAGTAGGCCACAAATCCAGAGCTCAACCTCCCAAAACTCAGAAACTACTTAAGTAATTGAGCTATTATTTCTACCAGGGAATAGGTGTGGATATTTAAAGTCCGGTTGCCCTATCCCTTTTTGAGTTACAGAGGTTAGGGGTCATGATTTGTGGCCTAAATACAGTATATAATGAATTAACTGTACAGTAGTATAAATACTGACTTATTTACTGAGATTTAATTAAGTATATTTATTTAGTTTCTTTAGATATTGTGATGAAATGAAATATGAGCTTTTTATGGGGACATCATTTGATGGTATGTTAAATTTCAAATATGTATTTTTGTTTTAGTTAACTGTATATTATTTCGAGTTTTATAAGGTTTTAAAAATAATGTAAACATATAAAATAATGGAGAACCGACACACATGGTGGAACATTTACCCCTTGAGGATCATGACGCATTTTGACTGTTTATTCTGGCTATCATTAGACGATATTATACAATTTAGGAAGGATCTATGGGAATTATGAGGGTAAAGTCTATCTCAATTATACCCTCTAACTTCCATATATCCCTCCTAATCTGAATAAAATCGTCTAATAATAGCCCGATTACAGGAAAGCAATGCGTCATAGTATCTCCTAAAGGGTTTAAGTTAGATGGGAGTCTTGCTGTAACTCCCAGGCTAACCTTTCACATACTCACACAAGGAAGCTGCAGTTGATTGACAGTGACCATTAAAATACTTTATATATATATATATATATATATATTGCTATCGTCGGTATAGTTCACACAGCTTCCTTGTTGATAAAATAAATATTGAGGCGATAAAACATAAACTTCACAACACTCGAAAGGAAGAACGTGCATTGTAACTTAATGTAAGTTACAATGGTAGGCAATCGTTTATATAAAATAATCGTCATAAGCAAACACGGTGGGAACGCTCAAAATTAAATGAAAGTACTGTATTATTTAGTTTTGAGCCATTCCGATTTCTGCAGAGGTTTCACAACTGGCATAATATACTAGCCGTACACGGGAACATGATCTGTATGTAATGTGAGTTCCAGGTTCTATTTTAGCCATAAGATGAACTTGATAGGGGCCAGAGGCAAATAAATTATCACATTTAAGCCTGTTTTGTTGTACTGTGACATGCTGAGCTAGAGGCAAGTAAATTATCATATATAAATAAGCCTGTTTGATTAGGCAGTGATTTGATTTATATAAAATTAATTACGTAATGTGACTTTCAGCTTCTATTTTAGCCATAAGACGAACTTAATAGAAGCTGGAAGTAAATAAATTATCATATGTAAGTATGTTTGTTTAGGCTGTGATATGTTTTGTTTAAAATAAATTACGTAATTTGACTTTCAAGTTCTATTTTAACCATAAGACGAACTTGATTAGGAGCTAGAGGCAAATAAATGATCACATATAAGCCTGTTTTATTATGCTGTGATATGGCTAATAAATTATCATATGTAAGTGTGTTTCTTTATGCAATGATAGGCTTTATTTAAAATTAATTACGTAATGTGACTTTCGGCTTCTATTTTAGCCAGAAGATTAATTTGATAGGAGCTAATGTGATATGCTAAGCTAGAGGCAAATAAATGATCACATGTAAGTGTGTTTGATTAGGATATGATCTGCTTTGTAGTGGTCCTCTGTACTATTATATGCCAGTTGTGTTTCCTTGCAGGTTGGGCAAGGTCACACTCCAAGAGGGTCACGTCACACCAGGTCAGGCTACTTACAGGTCAGGTCCAGGTCACTACTGCTGCTACTGTGACTCTCAAGGGGGGTTTAGGGGGGTGGGGGTGGGGGGGGGGAGGCTACTGTCTTAACCATTAGGGTTCACTTTCCCCCTTCCCCGTGTTACTCTCAGTGGGGAATATTGAGGATGAACATACTTGATCATACGTGTCATGTCTACGTTTTCCTAGTTTCACTCACTCGCTCATACTAAGAAATATGTGGGTAATTTAAGTATATTTTTGAGTTGAGAAAGGACTCTACAAATACATGGCGCTGCGAGGCATCTGATTGTGTTGATAGTTGTTGAATGAGCTTATGCAAGAATCTACATCCGTGAGAATCGAGGAAGAGTAACATTTTTGGGAATCTGCATTGTAAATATATATATATATACCGTATATATAACAAAAAATATATGTCTATAAAAGGTGATAGCTCAACGTTTTGCAATGAACTTGTAGGGGAAAATGCGTTCGTTTACACTAGTACTATAAAATGAATATAATACCATATGAGGAGTACTTTATTGACAACGTTTCGCATATATCTTCATCAGGCCAGTGAAGCTAAATGCGAAACGCTGTCAATAAAGTGCTCCTCCTCATATGGTGTTTATATTAATTTTGTCTATTTCTCTGAGTGTATTTTTATCAGTAACAAAGGAATCTGGTTGTAGTGTGAAAAAGGGTCCCGTCTTAGTATGAAGGTGCGAGGGAATCCAGTTGTGTGTGAATTTGAGTTCGCTAGTGTGAAAAATAATATTCCAGGCGTAATGGAAAATTGTGGAGAGAGGGTCTATGTACAGTCGGCCGCAATAATTTGTATATACTCCGAGATATTATGTATGGAAGGAAAATACAAATTATTCTATGCAATACTTAACTGTTATATAGTAAATTATTCGTTTACAACTTTACATCAATGGTACTATGTTTCCTTCCATGCATCAAAGCACGGAGTATATCCCAAATGTACGTGACCAACTGTCCCGTCTTGCCTACCATCCTACATACCCAAACCTGAGAAGTGGCTACTATGGGGGGTTCACATTATTGACCTGCTGTAAAGTGCAGTGTACAGCTACTCAAATAGTTCCTAGAAAATCGACAAGGTGGGTTCCATACACTAATCATATAAAAAAAAAATCTATATGGCTTAAGACTCTAATTCTTCTATATTGCTTAAAACTCTAATTCATCTATATTTCACAAGTCTCTAAGTAATCTATACATTCACTATTAACAAAACTATACATGTATATACTAAATCTTACTGAATATATTTATAAAAATCATGATATTGATTCAGTAAAAAAATGTCTGATGATATTCTAATAATATCTACTAGACTAAAAATCTAATCAAAATGGCAAACTTCTGGAAACATGATGCTTTACTACTAAAAATGCTTATAGTATATATTTCACATGATAAACTAGAAAACATTGACAATTCTCAAGCATAAAGTACAACTATTCTATCAAATCACACATCTGAAATAGAAAAAGTATTATTAGACCGCACGACGAAAAGCATCAAATCATTCGAATAAACAGAGATTTATTAAAGGAACTACGCCAGCACCTAGTATCAACTTGGGAGATAGATTTACAGTTTTGGCCAAGTTTCAATAAGTCATCTATATTCCCTCTGAAGTTGATGGAATGTTAAATATCTAAATCGTATTCGAAGTTGCGTGAACGTGTATACAAAGTTAAGTATTCATCCAGGAAATAGTTATATGTTAACCATATTAAAAGGAGAAAACCCGTCCCCTGTACTGAAAAGGGTAATGGGTTGACAAATCGCCTCATCTGCCCCAAATCAACTGGATAATTTGCCCCCTATTCACCACCGTAACTCTCTCGCACTTTCATTTTTATTTTGCGTTCACGGTCGGATTAAGCGCATGTGTGTCAGTTCCGGGGTGGTAATATTGTTGGAGGGAGTATGGGGGGCGGGGGGCGGGGGCGGGGGCAATAGTTGGCACATAGGTGGTGGTGGTGGTAGCCCGTGCCAGTATTCACCTCTACGTCAGCAGTCGCGCTACCGTAAAAGGCCGTAGGGTTACCCGACACCATCGCCATCTTTACTTTAACTAATACAAATGTTTTGCAGATTCACATTCGGGTTACGGCTTAGTATAAGGTGCCTTAGCTATTTCTCTCCCTTTTATGCTTCTACTTTTTCTTCCTTTCAAAAAATGTCTTGACTATTTAGAAACTATTTATCTTCCTTGCAACACTTTTCTTGACTACCCTCCGAAAATCCTCCTTCCAATCTGTCTGTCCTCCCTGCTACTTACAATAACTACATAGTTCCCTCCAATATCATCACAATAGTATTTTCTCATATGCTAGCCATCAGATCCTGTATTTAATTGTTAAAACCGCAACACTCAAATAGTTACCTTGCTCTTTATATTGCGTTATGGCGAAACGCATATGAACATCCCTGACTATCGTAGGGTATATACCTTATTGCTCCTTTATAGGTTGTAGTTGTAGTTGCACACATCTCATTCTGGCTAAGTGAAGACGATTTAATTTAACGTATTGATAATTGTCACCATGTCGTGATGTATAATAAACAAATATCTAATTTATTATGCCTTGTTGCCAGGTTTTGCAGTATAATACACAATACTCGCACTCAACTTCGCGACAACCAGCTACATGCCAACCCACTTGAGTTATTTGTGTCCACCCGAATATGCCTTATTGTTCTACCCGGTGACCGTAAAGTTACTGAACCAGGGGGGCGAGGGTTTTTTATGCAACCAAAATGAGGCAGTTAATATACAGTATATTGCACCACCACTTCCCATATGATTGACTCCCTTCATACACATAGTTCCGGTTTAATAATCGTTACTTTATTGATCTGTTACGTTTATAGGCCTATATACAGTATATATATACCGGTATATATATATATATATATATATATATATATATATATATATATATATATATATATATATATATATATATATATTAACCCTTTCAAGATCCGATTACGCATTTATTATGTTTCCTGGCTATGATTAGACGATTATATTCAGATTAGGAAGGGTATATGAATGTCTGAAAGTTGATTGAGATAGTCTTTACCCTCATAATTCCCACAGATCCTTCCTAAGCTGTATGATATCGTCTAATGATAGCCAGAATAAACTGTCAAAATGCGTCATAATCTTCAAAGGGTTAAGAAAAAAACATTACCAATAAATATAGTGAATTTTGTATTGGTTAATTGTCACTTTCGGTTTAGGGGAAGTTTTGGGTATTTTTGGGGGGACCCCCTTCTCTCTCATGTTTAGCCCCATTAGTTTTGAGACTTTAAAACGTTCGACCCATTAGTTTGACGATTTTAAGACCTTTCGACCCATTTCTATACCATTTAGGTATCGATTTTGTGCTAGCGAGCCTAGGAGAAACCGGCCTTCATATATATATATATATATATAGAGAGAGAGAGAGAGAGAGCGAGAGCAAGAGTGAGTGAGAGAGAGTGAGAGTATATGCCAAATGGGTGCTGAGCAGGTATTGGAGCGTGGTGGCCTAGGTTATATTAGGTCTGTGCCGCCAGCCAAACCAGGGAGAGAGGGAAAGAATGTAAGAGAGAGTGTGTGTGTGTGTGAGAGAGAGTGAGAGATGTATGAGAGTAAGAGTGAGAGAGAGAGGTGGGTGGGGGGGTAAGAGTGAGAGTAAGAGTGAGTGGGAGAGTGATAACCTCTTCCTTGGCGTATATCATATCTACCCACCGAATTTCGTGAACATCGGTTCACAACTTTGTGAACTACATACACTGGCCGAGGCATGTGCTCAACCAATCGTCCCCTAAATAGAATCACCTCTTCCTTAGCGCATATCCTAACTGCCCACAAAATTTCCTGAAAATCGATTCATAACTTTGCCTTCCCCAACTTCGTCGTTAACGGTGGTAAATGTATGCATCATACAACTCAAGACGGGGTATACAGTATAGAGCAAGGAGGGCAGACTTGTATGGTATATATGACCTGAGGTGTTGAGGGAAGGAGATGGAGGGGAGAGTGAAGTAAACACCAGAAGGGGTGGAAGGGAGGGGAGACCATTTAAACATTCCTCCTAAACTAAACAATATTTTGGTGTGAGTTTGGCCTGTAATCTTTCTCTCATGTTTACCCTGCTAACCCCTGCCTGCCTTACATGGTGTTCATACCCCACGTTCATTGGTTGTTACTCATTGATAGGAATACCTTCCCCTAACCCCCCCCCCCCACCCTACTCTTCCTTTGCACCCTCCCTATGTACTTCTTGGCCTATCACACATACACATTCTCTCTCTCTCTCTCTCTCTCTCTCTCTCTCTCTCTCTCTCTCTCTCACACACATTATCTGTCACACACGCACACGCACATCCTAGCTAGTTATAAAGCCGCACACAATGTTGGCAATGTAACATTGGAACCCCCCCCCCCTCCCCAATCACAAACCAGATTCCTTATTAAGGGGGGGGGGGGGGGCTGGTGTTCTGCACCCCCTTTCTCCCTCATGTTTAGCCCCATTTGCTTTGAGATTTTGTTATATTCGCCCCATTAGTTTGGCGATTAAGACCTTTGTGCCATTTTGGTGTCGATTATTTTCTGGTTCGGCCAGCAATTTAGGAGGGCATTTTTATACGAAAAAACGCACAAATTTATCTCGAAGGAGTGTCTTTGACATACATTTTTAAGCTGTATGGAGGCCTAGAGAAGCAACCCCCCAAAATAATAAATAAATTATTAAATATATTTATAAGCAAGCCTACATATACCTCCTCTTAAGCAGAATAACGAATGTTACAGTTACCCTCATAAGTATTGTTCCTCTTTGTGGTCTTTTTACATGGAAATATAATACTCATGATTGAATTACTAGTGTAGTTTCTTAAGCAGTGGTTAACTCATCTGACTAGCTAACTGATAATTTAATGAAACCACACTCGCAATTCCTTCATACTCATTTTACTTTCACACATAAGATCGCCATGAAGAACATAACTGATGTGGGCAACTGTACATCGTAGTGAAGTTGAAAGTGATAGCAGTGACACAAGTTACTGGCATCTTGTGGGCCCGTGAGCCAAGTTTGTGCCGGCTACCCGTACTAAGAATAATTGTTGACCTCGAGCCAGATCAGTCAACATTATTATTGTTGACCTCGAGCCAGATCAGTCAACATTATTACACGATTCATTGCTAACTGTTTTTATATTCATTTTTAAACGTCAATTGTTTTCAGTTGTCCATTTATCTCTTAAGGAAATTACATTGTTCCTGTACATTTAACCAGTAGACTATTTCAGCTAACAAATATGAACCATTGCCAATTTTACGGCATATTATATAGTAACCCTAAACTAATCTATCCTAACCTTACCTAACCCCTATCTGACCTAACTTAACCCTACCTAACCTATCCTAACTTCACTTTAACCTAACCTAACCCATCCTAACTTAACCCAAACCCAACCTAACTTTACCTTACCTAACCTAACCCTACCTAACCTTTTCTAACTTCACTCTAACCTAACCTATCCTAACCCTACCTAACCTATCCTAATTTAACCCAAACCTAACCTGATTTTACATAACCTCACTTAACCTAACCTCATCTAACCTAACCTAACCCATCCTAGCTTCATCCCACCTGATATAAGCTACCTTAACATTAACTTAACTTAACCTAATTTATCCTAACTTAACTTAATCTAACCTAACTTGATTGATTGACTTGGCATTGGTTAAAATCTACTGGTTGAAAAGGTCTACTGGTTGAAATGTTCAGTCACCAAATTACATCATCAAAGAATATAATCAATATGAAGAGGAGATTATGTATTTATCTATATAATTATATAATAATTAATTATGTGTTCATTATTTATATAGTTTCCTCAATAGACCTCTATCAAGCTTAAAATACTACCCCCAAGTTCGAGATACTTTTGTATATTTTTCGGTATAAAAATGGCCGGTTCCTCCTATATTACAGGCTCGCTCTCGCTCGCCAGGAAAACATTGACACCTAAATGACACGAAAGGTTTTAAAATTGACAAAGTAATGGAGCGAAATGTCTTAGTCTCAAAACTAATGGGGCTAAATATTAGGGAGAAGGGGGTCTAGAATCCCCCCTCCCCCTTTCACAGTGTACAGTGTCCTTTCTCTACATTCCTTTCTGTCTCTCTACCTACCCCCCCCCCCTCCTCTCTCTCTCTCTCTCTCTCTCTCTCTCTCTCTCTCTCTCTCTCTCTCTCTCTCTCTCTCTCTCTCTCTCTCTCTCTCTCTCTCTCTCTCCATTAATTTGCAGCCATCTCTTAACCCCTTCTGTACCGCTCACGTCTATTTAACTTTATTCTGACTACTATTAGACAATTGTATTCAGTTTCAAAAGGGCCTCCAGCAATGAACAGGCTTCGAACTATCTCACTTAACCTTTTTCACTACCACAGATCCTTCTTAAACTGCACAAAATCCTCTAAATATAGCCAGAAAAATATTAAGAAGCCGTCAACGGTATAGAAAGGGTTAAGGGTTTCAACTAACTTTGGAAAACAGTATAGATTGCTAGAATCTCTCGATTGATTAATCAATTGTCAATATTGCATCATAATTATTATTCTGAAAGCGGTAGATATTTCCATAGGCGTATTCTATCTTTCAAATTAATCATTACTTAGTTGTACCTTTTCCATATCTTTAAGATCCAATAGAAATGTAATGTCATCTATATTGAGCAATGCGACTCTTTGGGCAATTTGTGAACAAATATATACATGTGAAGCAGCTGACAAATGTATGTGAGCTCTTTCTATTTTCTTTATGCAAATATTTCCATATAGATTGACGCTCAGATCAAATCAGGTATATACAGTATTTAACCCCTTCAGCACAATGACGTATTTTCATCATATTCTGGTTACCATTAGACAATATTCTTTAGCTTATAATTTACCTCTAGGACTCAAAGGGGTAAATACGATCTCGATAAACCCTCTGAATAACATAGGTACTTTTTAAACTGCATAAACCCGTATAATTTTAGCTAAAATATACGGGACAAATCCGTCATCGTGCTGAAGGGATTAATATATAAATAATATGCTTATATTATTATATAGCTGATTTGATCTGAAACATCAAGTTAAGTGGGTATCTTTGCATAAAGAATATTGCAAGAGCTCGCGAACATAATGTCAGTAGCTGTACTATATGCCCTAACCTGGCTGGATAAATAAATGTCAGTAGCTGTACTATATGCCCTAACCTGGCTGGATAAATAAATGTCAGTAGCTGTACTATATGCCCTAACCTGGCTGGGTAAATAAATGTCAGTAGCTGTACTATATGCCCTAACCTGGCTGGATAAATATATGTCAGTAGCTGTACTATATGCCCTAACCTGGCTGGATAAACATATGTTCCCCAGTGCCCTTCGCTCACACCCCCCGGCCCCCTGGTCCCAAAATACAGCTAGCCAGGCAGCGCGGGTTGGCACCGTCTCTCGTCAAGGTAACACCGGGACCCATTTGCCCAAAGTCCGCCTGGGTTCATGTACACGCGATTCATTATTATTTCTTATTGTATTATTATTATTATTATTATTATTTGTGTTTTCTTTCTACGATGACCATTGTAATAATCCTAACCCAGTCTTGAGCCGATGACACACGGGCGCTTTATCCGTCAATATCAGATGAGCAAGTTTTTTTTATTTTTTATTTTTTCGTACTAGTTTTTTGTATTTTCGCATTGGAATCGACCACTAGAATGACTTGGTATGATTTTAAGAGACTGAAAGAATATATAAACTTTAATCTGATTTATTTATTTCACTCTCAACACCAAACACCTCCCAATTAAATTAATGAAAGCATATTCAGATGATACCATGGCAGATCATATTTGCCCAAAACAAATTGCTGCAAAAATCACTCGTGTGACGGCTTAACATAACCTACCTAAGCCTGACCGTTAACCCTTTGAGGATTATGACGCCTTAAGATAGTTTATTCTAGCTATCATTAGGTGATTTTATACAGCTTAAGAAGGATCTGTGGGAAATAAAAGGGTAACGACTATCTCAATTAACCCTCTGAATTTTACATACCCTTCGTAATGTGAATAAAATCGTCTAATGATAGCCAGAAAACAGAAAAGAAATGCGTCATCGTATCTCGAAAGGGTTAAGATCGGCTTGGTCAGGCTAGGTCAGGTCGGGTTAAGGCTATACCCTGTTCATAGTAAGTAGGCCAAAACCCTTGAACATTAACCTTTATAACTAACAAATGACTAGAGTAATCGAGCTAATATATCTACCATCTGGGAAGAGTCAGCCAGGGACTAGGTGTAGAAATTCACAGTCCATTTTCTCTAGCCCTTTTTTAGTTACAAAGGTTAGGATTCACGATTTCTGGCCTACCTATTTAGAACAGGGTATAGCTTAGGTTGCCATGATCTCCCTGGTAGAAATGAAAGTAGCACAGATATAATAAACCCGTCCAAGCTTCGGCAATATTTCACCCGGAATTGCAACACACAGTTTAGCCACTGACTGAATCGGAGTCATGCATACGCTACGAATGTTTATTTAATATTTCGGAATTTAGGTCACTATACTCGTTCTTTTTTAAATTGGCAAATATTTACTCCCTTAGTAACTCATTTATCGATAACTAATGAAAAATATGAAACTACTGTGTCTCTGCATCATATTTTGCAAAGTTTGCATAATTAACAACATATTTGGCTATAAAACGTTGTAATAGTTGAATAATTAAAAGGGGAACAAGCCAATTTCGCGTCAGCTTAAATAAATTCTACTGTAATAAATACCTTCAAATTAACAGTTTGAGATCATTAGCTACACTATTTGATACTGGCATGTCGGAGATGAAAATAGTCGGGTAATTTACTTTACTATACCCTGTTCCAAGTAAGTAGGCCAACATTCTTGAATATTAACCTCTATAACTCACAAACGACTAGAGTAATCCAGCCAACAAATTTACCATTTGGGAAGAGTCAGCCAGGGAAAAGGTATGGAGATTTACAGTCCATTTGCTCTAGCCCTTTCTGAGTAATAGAGGATAGAGTTCACGATTTCTGGCCTACCATTTTGAAACAGGGTATACTGTGTACGTTTTATTGGAAGTCAGTGAATCCGAGAAAGGTGCTGCTATTAATGTCAAAGTGAATTCGGCTTAGCGTAAACAGAGGAAAAGGAAAATCTAGGTTCACAGCACGCCATATTTGGTTATCCTGCTACACTGGTGTTGATATCTTTCCTAAAGGCTGATTACCACTACAGTATAGTTGATATATTATTTGTATCATTATTATTGTATATACTAGTTCCTAGAAATACCTGCTTTGATGTAATTGTAGGCCAGTTGTTATCACTATAGCAGAAGGCACAGGGCATGAACGAAATTTAGAGTAGATACGTAAACAAGAATGGGATGTTTCGTCGCTTAGTACGCTGACGGTGGTGTTCAGATAGTTATAATACTTGCTTTCTTTAGCACTGTACTGAACTGTAGGGCTGTAGTATTAATCGTTTATATATTGTGCACACAGGTGGCGACTGGCGGCCGTCGGCGTGTAAATATATTCTAGTGTGGCGCAGCACAAGCCCTACGAGGTGGTGGTGGTGGAGGGGCCCCAGTCACTGACAATCACTAGAGTCGGTTCATTTCCAGCTGACGATAAATGGAATCTCTTAGTCGCTGTTGTATCGATACTTAAGGGAAGAATATGGAAGTACTACGTCTCTGCATCATATTAAGGCCAAGTTTTCATAATCAACAACATATTTCGCTACATAATCTCCGTTAACGTTGCACTGTTGTCTACACGATATCCAGGAGGGCGCCAGGATTATCACATATTATAAACACACCGCTGATGCTTCCTTTGCTTGAGACAATCCCTCGCCGTCAGGTCGTCTTGGAACTTACCTAGAAAAGCTTGGGCGTGAGAGACGCTGTTCGCGTGTGCAGTCAATTCGCCCAAGAGACTGACTGTACCGCCACGCCCTGGGCACCTTCCGCTCTCGCCTCGCCTGCCCGCCCTTTGGTCCGCCCATACCACGTGACCGGACCCACCAGCCGGGCCCTGATTGGCTGGGGTGTATCACGTGACCTGCCAGCCGTTGCCCAAATAGGAGGAGGCCCGGCGCTCCCCTCCCGTCCGGCCTACGGTTACTGGAGTCCACCACCACCGAGCTTCCGCACCCACACACAACACATTCATTAATCAATTATATCAGCGTCAATAATTTGCATGATTGAATTTGGTTAATTAATTAACCCCTTCTGTACCGGTGACGTATTTTTAATTTAATTTTAGCTACTATTAGACGATATTTTTCAGTTTAATAAGGGCCTCTAGCAATTAAAAGGCTTCGAACCATCACATTTAACCAGTTTAACTACCACAAATCCTTCTAAAACTGCATAATTGTCTAAATATAGCTAGAAGAAAATTCAAAAGACGTCGCCGGTACATAAGGGGTTAATGACTAGATGCAGACTAATTATCATTCAACATTCATTAACCCCATCATTGCCAGTGACGTCCTTTTTCAGCATATTCTGGCAACTATTAGACGATTTTAATCAACTTAGGAAGGACATCTACCAATTAAAAGGCTAGAGACTATCTCAATTTACCCTTTTAGCTACCATATATCCTTCCTAAGCTTAATAAAATTGTCTAACTGTGGCTAGAAGGGACTTAAAAAGACGTCGCCAGCACAGAAGGGGTTAAGCTTCGTCTACCATCTTCTTCCTTCTCCTTTTTCTTGTTCTCCCTTTCTTTACTCCTCCTCCTCCTCCATCATCATCTTCTTCTCCTCCATCTTCTTCTCCCTTCTTCATTCTCCTCCTTCTTTCTCTTCTTCTCGTCCATCTTCTTCTTCTCCCTTCCTCCTCCTCCTCCTCCTCCACCTCTTCCATTATCTTCTTCTCCCTTCCTCCTTCTCCTCCATCTTCTTCTCCCTTCCTCCTCCTCCTCCTCCTCCTCCATCATCTACTCCCTTCTTTCTCCTCCATCATCTTCTCCATTCCTCCTCCTTCTTCATCTTCTCCATTCCTCTTCCTTCTCCTCCTCCTCCTTTCTTTTTCTTCTCCCCTCCTCCTCCTCCTTCTTCTTCTCCTCCCTTCCTCCTCCTCCTCCTCCTAATTCTATAAGGTACAGATCTTGCCAATATCGAAATGATTACAAATATCCATAGTTAACCCCTTCAGCACCATGACGTCTTTTCACCCTTGAATCTGGCCAACATTAGACGATTTTATGCAGTTTAAGGGGGTAGTACTCGCTTTTTATGGACTCCCTTCTCCCTCATGTTTAGCATGTTAGTTTTGAGGTTTTAAGAAGTTCGGTCTATTACTTTGGCGATTTTAACACCTTTAGCTCCATTTCGTTGTCAATTTTAAGACCTATATCGTGCCATTTAGGTGTCATTTTTATCCTGGCGAGCGATAGCGAACCTGTAATTATAACAGGAAACGGACTTCGGCCGGGACATTTTTCTACCGAAAAAATATACAAATTTATCTTGGGGGGGGGGGGTCTAGTGGGCGTTTTTCTAAGTTTGAGGGAGGTCTAGCGAGGAAACTAAAAAATATATGGATAAATGAATTAATAGACCAAAAAACCATCCACTAGCCTCTTAAGAAGAACCTATGCTATTTGGAGGGTTTATGGAGATCGTTTTTACCCCTTTGATTCCTAGGGGTAGATTATAAACGAAAGAAAATCGTCTAATGGTAACCAGACTATGATGGAAATTGCGTCATCGTGCTAAAGGAGTTAATATGAAATTAATCCATTTATCTGGAGTGTGATGGAGTAACTTTAAAATACGCTTCTGCGTACTCAAAGTTAGTCAGGATAAACTTAACTTTAGATTAGATAGGAGACATAACTAAAGGCTGTTCATTCTAGGCAGACATCGTAACCCATAGCCTCTCAATAAGGTGTTGATTTTCGGTGTGAGCATCCTGGGTTCGAATCCACGGACTGCCACATGTGTTTGTAAATTTCATTAATCGATTTTAGGAGTATGGTTGGTTGTTGGAAGGAACATAATAACTCAAAAAGGACTAGAGTAATCGAGCTAATATTTCTACCAAGTAGTAAAACTTGGCTAGGGAATAGGTGTAACAATGGACAGCTCATTTGCTCTAGCCCTTATTTGAGTTACAGAGGTTAGAGGTTACGATTTCTGCCCAATCTAGAATGAACGGACTATACACACTTAATACAAATCAACCCCAGGATCCCCCTTCTAGATATGTTTCCCGGCCTTCCTCTTATATTACAGGCTCGCTTTCGCTCGCCAGGAAGAAATCGACACCTAAATGGCACGAAAAGGCTTGATATTGACAAAGAAAAGGAGCAAAAGGTATTTAAATCGCCAAACTAATGGAACGAACGTCTTAAAATCTCAAAACTAATGGGGCTAGACATGAGGAAGAAGGGGGTCCAGAAAAGCGGCCCATCTCCCCTCAAGGTGCGTGATACCAGCTTAAGGGGAGGTATTTAGTTTGTTCCCTAGACCTCCATCAAGCTTAAAATTACACCCCCTGGAGTCCCTTTCAAGATAAATTTGTACATTTTTCGGTAGAAAAATTTCTCGGCCGAAGGCCGGTACCTCTTAAATTACAGGCTCGCTATCGCTCGCCAGGATAAAATTGACACCTGAATGGCACGAAAGGTCGTAATATGGGGTGAAAGTTCTTAAAATCGCTAAACTAATGGGGCAAACGTTTTATAATATCAAAAGCAATGGGGCTAAACATGAGGGAGAAAGGAGTCAAGAATAAAATCCCTCAAGTGGAGATCTCCCCTTAACCAGAGTCAAAATAAAACGTAATTAAATCAAGGGATACAAACCTAGACAAAATAAATAAATACTACTTTGTAAGAGATACGAGAGAATTTTAGGGGAGAGATGTAAATTAACCCTCTCCGACATATGACGCGATGTTGAGCCTATTGGGGATACTTTAAAGCCTTTGTTACCATCAGGGGTATTTAGAAACCTTTAGTTTAGTTACTTCAACCTCTGCAGTTGCCTTTGAGTTAACTGTGGGCAGAAAACTAATTTTGGAGAGGTAATTATAACAGTGAGAGAACTCTATTTCTTATTGCTAATCTGGCAAACTCTGCGTCATAAATGCGTGAAAGGGTTAATATAAATAGGTCACCTATAAATAAACTTAAATTTGCCAAGCCAGCACACCCACGTGAACCTCTCCCAGGCTGCGATTTATTTCATGCAACAAAGACGAGGTATTTTGTACATAGGTCATCATCTAGTTTGGGAAGATTGTAGACACCAATCGAGCAGGGCAATACCCAGGGAAGGCCTCATAGGCATGTTATAAGGAGTTGCTGGAACTCCTGTTTCATGTGTATGGCTTCCCTCACTGTTTCTGTTTGAGTCTTACATAGAAAGAGTAATCCAGCTAGCTCTCACAAACTCCTTCCCCTCCTATTCATTTCACTCCACTAACCAAGCACACCACCACTTCTTTCCAAAACACCAAAGAAAAAATAAATAAATTAGTGACCAACACTCAACTTTGGGGGAGCCACTTGTTACAGGTAGGTTTGTCTTTTGTCTCCTTCATAAAAAAAATAAAAATAAAATGGTAGGCCAGAAATCCCGACCCTCTCATAATTCAAAAATGGCTACAGTAATCGAGCTAATATGTTCACCATTTAGGAAGAGTCAACCAGGGAACAGGTGTGGAAATTTACCTCCCGTTTGCTCCAGCCACGTTTGAGTTACAATTTCTGGCCTAACTAAAATGAATGGAATATAGTCTAGATAGGTGTGTTGAAATGTAACACAATTATGCACATACTGTACACAATGGTTCAATCCATAATGTGCGCTCATTGCAATACATAAACAATTGAAACACGATGTATGTTGCATATAGTTACATAGGTACACAGACTGCACAAACCTAGCGGCCCCTACTAGGCAGTCCGGACTTATGGGGAGCCTGGCCGTTTGTTTGGTCTATTAATTCATTTATTCATATATTTGTTTTATTAGTTTCCTCCCTAGACCTCCATCAAGCTTAGAAAAACACACCCTAGACCGATTCATCTTACATTACAGGCTCGCTTCGCTCGCCAGGAAAAAATCGACACCTAATTGGCACGAAAGGTCTTAAAATTGACAGAAATGGGGTGAAATTTCTTAAGATCGTCAAACTACTGAGGCGAAAGTCTTAAAATCTCAAAAAGCAATGGGGCTAAACATGAGGGAGAAAGGGATCCAGAAAACAATCCCTCAAGTGGAAATCTCCCCTTAACCCCTTCTGTACCGGCGACGTCCTTATCACTTTATTTGGCTGCTATTAGACGATTTTTATTCAGCTTAGGAAGGACGTCGACGAATTAAAAACTCCCCTTAATTGTAAAAAATAAAATAAAAATATAAATCAATATAAAATGAGTGGTGGGTGGGGAGAGAGCCTTCTGCTTTGCTAGCCTTACCTTCCACTTAGTAACAAATGTTGTTAAAATTAAGGGGAGTTTCTTAGTTTGTTCCCTAGACCTCGATCAAGCTTAAGAAAATGTCCCCAAGACCCACTTTCCAGATAAATGTTCGGCCGGTTCACCATAATTTATTAGCTCGCTATAGCTCGCCAAGAAAAAAAAATCGACATCTATATAGCACGAAAAGTTTTAAAATTGACAGAACTGGGGCGAAAGGTCTTAAAATCGCCAAACTGAAGAGGCAAACTTCTTAAAATCTCAAATCTAATGGGGCTAATCATGAGGGAGAAGGGGGTTCTAAAGAAAACTACTCAAGTGAAAATCTCCCCTTAAGGGGAGGCAGACCGTTTTTCTGGACCCCCTTCTCCCTAATGTTTAGCCCCACTAGTTTTGATATTATAAGACGTTCGGCCTATTAGTTTGGCGATTTTAACACCTTTTGCCCCATTTCGTTGTCAATTTTAAGACCTTTCGTGCCATTTTGGTGTCGATTTTATCCTGGCTAGCGATAGCGAGCCTGCAGTTTTAAGAGGAACCGGCCTTTGGCCGAGACATTTTTCTACCGAAAAATGCACAAATTTATCTTGAAAGGGGGTCTAGGGGGTGTAATCGTAAGCTTGATGGAAATATAGGGAACAAACTAAATACCTCCCCTTACCATGACAGCAAGTAAAACCCCTTATATAATTGAAAGGTGGCCATGCACTACATACCCCCTACCATAAACCCCTTATATAATTGAAAGATGGCCATGCACTACATACCCCCTACCATAAACCCCTTATATAATTGAAATATGGCCATGCACTACATACCCCCTACCATAAACCCCTTATATAATTGAAAGGTGGCCATGCACTACATACCCCCTACCATAAACCCCTTATATAATTGAAAGGTGGCCATGCACTACATACCCCCTACCATAAAACCCCTTATATAATTGAAAGGTGGCCATGCACTACATACCCCCTACCATAAACCCCTTATATAATTGAAAGGTGGCCATGCACTACATACCCCCTACCATAAACCCCTTATATAATTGAAAGGTGGCCATGCACTCCATAAACCCCTTATATAATTGAAAGGTGGCCATGCACTACATACCCCCTACCATAAACCCCTTATATAATTGAAAGATGGCCATGCACTACATACCCCTTACCATAAACCCCTTATATAATTGAAAGATGGCCATGCACTACATACCCCCTACCATAAACCCCTTATATAATTGAAAGATGGCCATGCACTACATACCCCCTACCATAAACCCCTTATATAATTGAAAGATGGCCATGCACTACATACCCCTTACCATAAACCCCTTATATAATTGAAAGATGGCCATGCACTACATACCCCTTACCATAAACCCCTTATATAATTGAAAGATGGCCATGCACTACATACCCCCTACCATAAACCCCTTATATAATTGAAAGATGGCCATGCACTACATACCCCCTACCATAAACCCCTTATATAATTGAAAGGTGGCCATGCACTACATACCCCCTACCATAAACCCCTTATATAATTGAAAGATGGCCATGCACTACATACCCCCTACCATAAACCCCTTATATAATTGAAAGATGGCCAATCCATGCACTACATACCCCCTACCATAAACCCTCCGAACCAGGCCAGGCATTTATCATCCTTCCCATATTTTTTTTTCTATGTGAATGAGGGAGACAAAATGTATAACTGTCTGCAGCGAGTGCCTCCCCCAGATTTCAAAGAGTGACAGGGCCGAAATCAAGGGACGTTCGAGCTAAAAATGCCTGGACACACGGAGTTTGAAGCAATTTAAGTCATAGGAAGAGGGAAATATACAGTATATTCTCTGTGGAAGGGGTCGGAGGCCGGGTAATTAACCCCTTGAAGCTCTGACGCGTTTTAGCAGTTTTATTTTGGCTATCATGAGACGATTTTATGCAACTTGGGATGGATCTGTGGGTATTAAAAGGGTAAATACTATCTCAATCAACCCTCTGACTTGCATATACCCTTCCTAATCTGAATAAAATCGTCTAATAATTACCAGAAGACAAAAAAAGAAATGCGTATAGGAGCTTGAAAGGGTTAAGAGGGGACGGTATATTTATTTATTGGTCGATATATTTATTTATCTATTATTATTTATTTATCTATTTATCTATATACTTATCTATTTATCTATCTATTTATTTATCTATTTATTTATCTATCTATTTATTTATCTATTTATTTATCTATCTATTTATCTATTTATTTATCTATCTATTTATCTATTTATTTACCTATCTATTTATCTATTTATCTATTTATTTATCTATTTATTTATTTATTTATCTATTATTATTTTAGTTTCCTCCCTAGACCTACATCAATTAAAACAAATAATAATAATAATTACAAAATTAAAATAAATAAATAAAAAACATACCCAAGTCCCCCTTCGAAATAAAAGTGTACATTTTTGGGGTAGAACAAATATTCCGGCCGAACGCCGGTTCCTCCTAAACAAAGGCTCACTATTGCTGCCCAGGAAAAAATCGAAGCCTAAATGACACAACAGGTCTTAATGTTGACAAAGAAATAGAGCGAAAGGTCTTAAAAGCGCTAAATTAATGGGAGCGAACGTCTAATAATCTTAAAACTAGTAGGGCTAAACATGAGGGACAAGGGGGTTCAGAAAAAAAACACCCCTTAAGTGAAAATCTCCCCTTAACCCTTTCAAGAGACGATGACGCATTATTTGTTCTTTCTTTCTTTCTTTCTTTATTAATGTTTGCTATTAATAGACGATGTTGTTCAGATTAGGAAGGGTATGTGGACGTCAGAGGGTAAATCGAGATAGGCTGTACCCATATAATTCTCATAGATCCTCCCTAAGCTGTGTAAAATCGTCTAATAGTAACCAGAACAAACTGCCAATTAGTCTTTACCCTCATAATTTCCATAGCTCCTCCCTAAGCTGTAGAAAATCGTCTATTGGTAACCAGAACTAACGGCCAAAATGCGTCAAAATCTTCATCAAAGGGTTAAGAGGGGCGTATAAAGGCTAGAATTGTAGGGCATGGAAGAGGGAGGCAGTATAGTCTGTTCACGATTATTAGGCCAGGTATCTAAACTCTATAACCTTTTGTAACTTAGGAAGGGCTGGAGCAAATGGGCTGTAATTTTCCACACCTATTTACTGATTGACTCTTCCCAAATGGTAGAAATAACAGCCCAATTACTGTCCACATATATATTTACTGATTGGCTCTTCCCAAATGGTAGAAATAACAGCTCAATTTACTTTCCACATAATTATATTTACTGATATTATCGTAATATTTTAAGGCTCGTTCACATTGAAATCTCTCTCTCTCTCTCTTCTGGCCTCTCAACACACTTCGAAGTAGATACAAGGTGCCGTTGTAAAGGCTTATCCCTCCATACCTTCACCATATACAGACTAATAACACACATAAAAAAGCCACTCCAACAGCTTCCTCTCTCCTATACCCCTTCTCCCCTCTCAACACTCTTCGATAAGTAAATACGAGGTTCTTTTTTGAAGGCTTAACCCTCCATACCTTCTCCTACACAACAAAGCCACTCCACCAGCTTCCTCTCTCTCTCTCTCTCCAACACCCCTTCTCCCCTCTCAACACTCTTCGAAAAGTAGATACGAGGTGCCGTTGTAAAGGCCTATCCCCCCATACCTTTACCATTACCATATACAGACTACTATCACACACAGCAAAGCCACTCCAACAGCTTCCTCTCTCTCAAAACTCCTAGATAAGTAGATACAAGGTTCCGTTGTAAAGGCATATCCCTCCATACCTTCACCTGACCTGACGTAAGGTGAGAAGAATGTTGTTTACGTTAGCATATGAGGGATATTCAGAAGTATGTGGGGATTACAGTGCGTATAAGGGAAGTATGAAGCAGTGTGTAGCAATGTTAGGTGGCTGATTTTTTGATAGATATTTCGAAGATGCCAGACTACAATTGCCCGTAAAAACTGTGGAAAAAAGAGCCTGTGTGACACCGCCATTACGGTAGTGTAGGACAAGCCAAACATAATGCCAACTGTGTCATGACTCAAGGAGGAGTAATGACCACGTTATTACATTTTTTATAGTATCCCTTTAATGTTTATATATATATATATATATATATACCATTATATTTTTATACCATTATATTTTTGGTATTATTTATATTTTTGTTTTAATTATTTTTATTTTTTTGTCAAGAAGGAGTAACGTTCATGTTATTATCTTCTAAATATAGCTAGAATAAAATACGAAACACGTCGCTGGTACTCAAAGGGTACTACATAAAATCATCTATTTGTAGCCAGAGTCAAAGGTAAAAAAAAGCGCTGTATTAAACTGTAGGAACTTGTAAATGGTGGAGTAAAGTCGGTCAAATAAGTGAAAAGAAATGCGTATTGGATCTTGAAAGGTTTAAGTTAAGGGGAGATGGGTCGTTTTTCTAGATCCCCTTGTCCCTCATGTTTTGCCCTATTAGTTCTCAGATTTTAAGATGCTTGCCCCGTTAGTTTGTCGATTTTAAGACCTTCCGCCCCATTTCCTTGTCAATATTTAGACCTTTTGTGCTACTTAGGTCTCGATTTTTTTTTCCCGGCGAACGATAGTTAGCCTGTAATTTTGGAAGAACATTTTTCTACCAAAAAATTTGCAAATTTATCTAGAAGGGGGATATAATGAATGTTTTTAAAAGTTTGATGAAGGTCTAGGGAGGTAACTAGAAACATAAATGATACATGAAATAATCCACCAAAAAGTTAACCATTTCCCCTTAACAGAATGAGAGTGGAGTGTTAAGGGGAGGCAGACCGTTTGTTTGGTCTATTAATTAATTTATTCATATATTTTTTTAGTTTCCTCCCTAGACCTCCATCAAGCTTAGAAAACACCCCCTTCAAGATAAATTTGTACATTTTTCGGTAGAAAAATGTCCCGGCCAAAGGTCGGTTCCCCTTAAAATTGCAGGCTCGCTATCACTCGCCAGGAAAAAATCGACACCTAAAGGCACGAAAGGGTTTAAAATTGACAATGAAATAGGGCGAAAGGTGTTAAAATCGCCAAACTAATGGGCCGAACGTCTTATAATATCGAAACTAGTGGGACTAAACATTAGGGAGAAGGGGGTCCAGAAAAACGGTCTGCCTCCCCTTAACTGAACAGCTGTAACCCCTTGAGGATTATGGCGCTCTTTGACTGTTTATTGTGGCTAGCATTATACGATTTTATTCAGATTAGGAAGGGTACTGTGGATGTGGAAGTTAGATGGTTTATTGAGATAGTCTTTACCGGTATAATTCCCACAGAGCCTTCCTAAGTTGTGTAAAATCGTCTAATGGAAGTGTGGTAGAAGTGATGGTGTGTGGCGGCAGTGGGGTAGAAGTGATGGTGTGTGGTGGTAATGTGGTAGAAGTGATGGTGTGTGGTGGTAGTGTGGTAGGGTGTGGGTAAGACCAAGATTCGGGTGCCAAGGGGTATAGTAAGGTGGTAGGTGGAGGGGGGTTGGTGGTCGGTAGGTGGGTGTGGTAGGTAGGGGTGGTGGTTAGTAGTTGGGTAGGTTGTAGGTGGGTGTGGTAGGTAGGTAGGGGGTAGGTTGGTGGGTGGTGGGGAGGTAGGTGGTAGGTGGGTGGAGGTGGTAGGTAGGTGGTGGTAGGGGGGTAGGTAGATAGTAGGTTGGGAGTAGTAGGGTGGAAGGTGGGTCGATGGGGGTGGTGGGTCGATGGGGGTGGTAGGTGATGGGTGTTAGGTAGGTAGAGGGTAGGTGGGTGGTAGGTAGGTAGAGGGGTAGGTGGGCGTGGTAGGGTTGAGACACACTTCCGTACAGGGAGAGAATAGCTTAGAGCCGCGGAGCCAAAGGAGGTTTGGGCGGGTGGGTGGTTCCGTGGTGGGCGCTCACGGGTGGAAATAGAGAGAGTGTGTGTGGAGAGAGAGAGAGAGGTATATAGGGTACGAAGCCCAATGCAGACGCAAAAATGGGTACTTATTTTTTTGTGGAGTTGCTTCTGTCAGCCTATAACAGATTGGAAACCGAGAGTAGATAGATAGATAGATAATTAGATATATACAAAGTACAAAGGAGTACAAAGGAGTACAAAGGAAATCAAGCAACAACAGATCTAGTGACCCTTCTAGGTTGCTTGTCCTCCAAAACACTGAGGATCAAGTGTCCAAACAGTGGTTTAGAGTGGGTAAGGGAACATTGGAAAGGGAACTACTGCCCTGCCACTAACGTGGCAGGACTAGGAAGTTAGTAGGGGACAGATGGGTTAGTAACTGAGGGGAGGATAAAGTTATTCATTTACAAACGCAGTCAGTCGCGGGTTTGATGCGAGATATTTGTCTAGGCGGAATTTAAATGAATCAACGGTGCTGCAGTCTATAACGTCTCGGGGAAGCCCATTCCACAAGTTGACAACTCGATTGAAGAAGAAATTCTTAGATTCGTGCGAGTTAAAAGATTTACCAATAATTTTGCAACCGTTTCCCCGCGTGTAATTAGATTGGTCGATAGTGAAGTACTTACTACAGTTCATATTGTCGATGCCTTTGATGATTTTGAACACTTGAATTAAGTCGCCTCTTAATCTGCGTTGGGTTAAAGGAAATAGATTTAATTCTCTAAGACGCTCTTCGTATGGTTTGTTCTTTAGGCTAGGTATCATTTTGGTAACTCTACGTTGAACTCGTTCTAGCTTGTTTATATCTTTTTGGTAATAAGGGCACCAGGATTGAACGCAGTATTCCAGAAGAGGGCGGACTAAGGAATTGTAAAGGGTTAGGATAACTTCTTTGGATTTATGCTCAAATGACCTGCCTATAAAGCCAATTATTTTGTTTGCCTTCTTAACAACTTCTGAACATTGTTGACTCGGTTTTAGGTTACTCGATATTGTTACTCCCAGATCAGTTTCTCTGTTTACATTCTTAAGCGGAGTGCCATTCATCGAATAGTTTGCTTTCTCATTTAGGTATCCGACATGTAGTACTTTACATTTATCCGCATTGAAACTCATTTGCCAAATTTGGGCCCAACATGACAATTTATCTAGATTGTGTTGCATATCGTCAACTTGTTCTTTTGAGAGTACGCTATTTGCAATTTTTGTATCGTCAGCAAATTTTGAGATTGTGCAGGTGAGACCCTCATCTATGTCGTTGATGTAAATTAGAAAGAGAATTGGTCCTAGTACCGATCCCTGGGGTACCCCGCTACTTACATTGGTCCATTTAGATGCCTTACCGTTTATGACTACCCTTTGCTTTCTGTTGCTGAGCCAATTTTCTATCCATTTCAACACACCGTCTTGTATTCCATGCGCTTTTAGTTTTAGCAGTAAACGTTTGTGGGGAACTTTGTCAAAGGCCTTTTGAAAATCAAGGTATATAATATCTACAGCTTTACTCTCATCGTAGAGGTTGAGGATATCGTGGAAGAAGTCTAAGAGGTTTGTTAAACAGGAACGTTTTTTACGAAAGCCGTGTTGAGTATCTTTAAGTATGTTATTTTCCTCCAAGTGATTTACGAGTCTGTCTCGTATGACCGTTTCTAGCATTTTACATACAACTGAGGTTAAGCTAATTGGACGATAGTTACTGGGTAGGGATTTGCTGCCTTTTTTGAATATCGGTGTTACGTTGGCTAGCTTCCACTGATCAGGCATAGTTCCAGACTGCAAGGATTTATTGAATAGTAATGTCAGTGGTTTGGAGAGCTCATTCTTAGCTTCCTTTAGAACTCTAGGCGAGATTGTATCAGGTCCTGGCGTTTTATTTACCTTGAGTTTATCTAAACAATTCAATACTTCTCTCTCTGTAACGGTGATATTGCTTAGAACATCTGAATTATCAATCTGAATCGGCGATGGTGTAGGGATATCACTGAGGTCTTCTGTTGTAAAAACTGATGCAAAGAAGGTATTGAGGGCATTACTCATTTGTACTTCGTCTTTGGTGTCGATAGATAGATAGATAGATAGAGAGAGAGAAGGGGGTGTTTTTGTTTGCTCCCTAGACCTCTATCAAGCTTTCAATAACACCCCCTTCGAGATAAATTTGTACATGTTCGGTAGAAAAATTTCCTGGGCAAAGGACAGTTCCTCCAAGCTTACAGGCTCGCTATCGCTCTTGATGAAAATCATCGACACCTAAATAGCACGAAAGATCTTAATGTTGGCAAGGAAATGGGACAAAAAGTCTTAAAACCGCCAAACTAATGGAGCGAACGTCTTGAGATCTCAAAACTAATGGGGCGAACGTCTCGAGATCTCAAAACTAATGGAGCTAAACTTGAGGGAGAAGGGAGTCCAGAATAACCCACAACCTCCCCTGAAGAGAGAGAACACAGGGAGTGGAAGAGAGTGCGTGGGAGAAGGTGGAGGAGAGAGAGAGAGAGAGAGAGAGTGAGTGAGTGGGCAGGAGGTGAAACTAAGAAGGGTTAACCCTTTCAGTACCGGTGACGTCCTTTATAATGTATTCTGGCTACTATTACACGATTATATTCAGTTTAAAAAGGGCCTCAATCAAATAACAGGCTTTAAAGTATCTTACTAAACCCTTTTCACGACCACAGATACTTCTTAAACTGCACAAAATCGTCTGAATATAGCTAGAATATATAATTAGATAGACGTCGCCGGTACAGAAGGGGTTAAGGGGGGGGGGGGGGTGACCTGCTTTTTTCTCTCCTTTTCTCTCTTTCTCTGGCTTGTATCCACTCGGTCCCATTCAGCCTACTGTTTTAAGACGTTTATCCCCATCCAGGTGTCGGTTTCTTCCTGGCAAGCGATAGCGAGCCAGCAGTGTATGGAGAAATCCGGCTTCGCCCGGTTTCGCCGGAGACATTTTTCTATCGAAAAATGTACGAATTTAGCCTACTGTCAAAAAACATGTTTAAAAATATGCTGGCTCGCGGGAAAAAATCGACACCTGGATGGGGATAAACGTCCTAAACAGTAGGCTGAATGGGGCCAAATGAATACAACCCAAAGAGAGAGGGAGAGAGAGAAAAAAATAACGAGGTGGGCTCCCCTCCCCCCCCCCTTAAGCAGGAAGAGAAGAGGGTGGGATGGAGGTATACAGTACTTGGTGAAACAGACAGGTGGAAGAAAGAGAGGAGGTGGAGGTATACAGTACTTGGTGAAACAGACAGGTGGAAGAAAGAGAGGAGGTGGAGATATACAGTACTTGGTGAAACAGACAGGTGGAAGAAAGAGAGGAGGTGGAGGTATACAGTACTTGGTGAAACAGACAGGTGGAAGAAAGAGAGGGTGGAGATATACAGTACTTGGTGAAACAGACAGGTGGAAGAAAGAGAGGAGGTGGAGGTATACAGTACTTGGTGAAGCAGACAGGTGGAAGAAAGAGAGGAGGTGGAGGTATACAGTACTTGGTGAAACAGACAGGTGGAAGAAAGAGAGGAGGTGGAGGTATACAGTACTTGGTGAAGCAGACAGGTGGAAGAAAGAGAGGAGGTGGAGGTATACAGTACTTGGTGAAGCAGACAGGTGGAAGAAAGAGAGGAGGTGGAGGTATACAGTACTTGGTGAAGCAGACAGGTGGAAGAAAGAGAGGAGGTGGAGGTATACAGTACTTGGTGAAGCAGACAGATGGAAGAAAGAGAGGAGGTGGAGGTATACAGTACTTGGTGAAGCAGACAGGTGGAAGAAAGAGAGGAGGTGGAGGTATACAGTACTTGGTGAAGCAGACAGGTGGAAGAAAGAGAGGAGGTGGAGGTATACAGTACTTGGTGAAGCAGACAGGTGGAAGAGAAGAGGGTGGGATGGAGATATACAGTACTTGGTGAAGCAGACAGGTGGAAGAAAGAGAGGAGGTGGAGATATACAGTACTTGGTGAAGCAGACAGGTGGAAGAAAGAGAGGAGGTGGAGGTATACAGTACTTGGTGAAGCAGACAGGTGGAAGAAAGAGAGGAGGTGGAGGTATACAGTACTTGGTGAAGCAGACAGGTGGAAGAGAAGAGGGTGGGATGGAGATATACAGTACTTGGTGAAGCAGACAGGTGGAAGAGAAGAGGGTGGGATGGAGATATACAGTACTTGGTGAAGCAGACAGGTGGAAGAAAGAGAGGAGGTGGAGGTATACAGTACTTGGTGAAGCAGACAGGTGGAAGAAAGAGAGGAGGTGGAGATATACAGTTCTTGGTGAAGCAGACAGGTGGAAGAAAGAGAGGAGGTGGAGATATACAGTACTTGGTGAAGCAGACAGGTGGAAGAAAGAGAGGAGGTGGAGGTATACAGTACTTGGTGAAGCAGACAGGTGGAAGAAAGAGAGGAGGTGGAGATATACAGTACTTGGTGAAGCAGACAGGTGGAAGAAAGAGAGGAGGTGGAGGTATACAGTACTTGGTGAAGCAGACAGGTGGAAGAAAGAGAGGAGGTGGAGGTATACAGTACTTGGTGAAGCAGACAGGTGGAAGAAAGAGAGGAGGTGGAGGTATACAGTACTTGGTGAAACAGACAGGTGGAAGAAAGAGAGGAGGTGGAGGTATACAGTACTTGGTGAAACAGACAGGTGGAAGAAAGAGAGGAGGTGGAGGTATACAGTACTTGGTGAAGCAGACAGGTGGAAGAGAGGAGGTGGAGGTATACAGTACTTGGTGAAGCAGACAGGTGGAAGAAAGAGAGGAGGTGGAGGTATACAGTACCTGGTGAAACAGACAGGTGGAAGAAAGAGAGGAGGTGGAGGTAGTGAGAGAAGGGGGGGGGAGTGGAAAATAATTGAACTGTCTCTTTTCCTGTACTACTTTTGCTACTTCGTGGGCGGGGGGGCTGGGAATCCTCCTTCCCTTGTAAAATTCACCTACTAGACGAGCCAGAGAAAGGGGCGAGGGAACGCGAAAGCGGTCCCGAACCCTAAGAATTGGAACTTTAACATTTTGTTTTTATTCAGGCTCTGTCTCAAGTCGGCCACCCCCAGCTATGGGATTTGTGCCTGAGTAGCCTATATACATACACAATATTAGCCGGAATAAACTGCGAAACGCGTCAAAATTCTTAAGGGGAGATTTCCACTTGAGATATTTTTTTCTTGACCCCTTTCTCCATCATATTTAGCCCCATTGCTTTTGAGATTTTAAGACGTTCGCCCCATTAGTTTGACGATTTTACGAACTTTTGCCTAATTTCTGACAATTTTAAGACCTTTCGTGCTATTTAGGTATCGATTTTTTCCTGGCGAGCGATAGTGAGCCTGTAATTTAAGAGGAATCGGCCTTCGGCCGAGATTTTGTTCTACCGAAAAATTTAAAAATTTATCTTGAAAGGGGGTCTAGGGGGTGTAGTTTAAAGCTTGTTGGAGGTCTACGGAACAAACTGAAAACCTCCCCTTAACCCATACAGTACCGGTGATGTTCTTTTCTATATATTGTGGCAACTATTAGACGATTTCATGCAGATCAGGGAGGACCTCTAGCAATAATACGGCTTCAAACTATCTCCAACAACCCCTTTAGGTACCGCAGATCCTTCTTAAGCTGCATAATATCGTCTAAATATAGGTAGAATATAATATAACACACGTCGCTGGTACTCAAAGGGTTAAAGGGGTTAAACTAGTATAATTCCGGAAGGAAGCCAAGACTGGAGCCT
Organism: Paralithodes platypus; assembly: GCA_032716605.1. Lineage (NCBI taxonomy): Eukaryota > Metazoa > Arthropoda > Malacostraca > Decapoda > Lithodidae > Paralithodes > Paralithodes platypus. Next base: position 54,446,469 of record CM064496.1, on the reverse strand, counting down.
CTTTTCGAGAACTCCAGTCCTTTGAAGTGGAGATACAGAAGGTGGAACAAGGTAGATTGTGGAACTAAAGAGAGGTTGAAGTGGAGATGAACAGGGTGGAATAATATAGATTGTGGAACTAAAGAGAGAGGTTGAAGTGGAGATGAACAGGGTGGAATAAAATAGATTGTGGAACTAAAGAGAGAGGTTGAAGTGGAGATGAACAGGGTGGAATAATATAGATTGTGGAACTAAAGAGAGGGGTTGAAGTGGAGATGAACAGGGTGGAATAATATAGATTGTGGAACTAAAGAGAGAGGTTGAAGTGGAGATGAACAGGGTGGAATAAAATAGATTGTGGAACTAAAGAGAGAGGTTGAAGTGGAGATGAACAGGGTGGAATAATATAGATTGTGGAACTAAAGAGAGGTGAAAGAGAGAGGTTGAAGTGGAGATAAACAGGGTGGAATAATATAGAAAAGAGTGAAGTTGGGGAAAGCACCAGGAACAGATGGAGTGTGTGGGGAAATGTTGAGGTATGGTGGTGAGATAGTGATAGAATGGGTATGGAAAATGTGCAAACTAGCATGGGAGAAGGGGAGTGCACCCGATGACTGGAAGACTGGCATAATAGTCCCCCTATATAAGGGCAAAGGGGAAAGAGGAGTGTGTGGTAACCACCGAGGAATATGTCTTCTAAGCGTAGTAGGGAAGGTATACAGTAGGGTAGTGATTGAGAGAGTGAGAGTGAGAACGGAGAAATGGATAGGCGACGAGCAGGGAGGTTTTAGGAAGGGAAGAGGATGTGTAGATCAGATTTTTACCCTGAATTGTGTTGTGGAGAAGTATCTGGAGAAGAAACAAAAGGTGTATGTTGCCTTTATGGACTTGGAGAAGGCCTATGACAGAGTGGATAGAGAAGGTTTGTGGAAAGTACTTAGAATATACGGAGTAGAGGGCAAGTTGCTGAAAGCAGTGAAGAGCATGTATGAGGGTGCAAAGGCGGCAGTACGTGTGGAGAGTGAGCAGAGCGAGTTCTTTGACCTGAATGTTGGTTTGAAACAGGGGTGTGTGATGTCCCCGTGGTTGTTTACTGTATATATGGATGGAGTTATGAAAGAAATACTATCAAGAGCAGTGGATGTTGGTGTATCGCTGAAAAGGGAGGGAATTGAGTGGAAGCTACCTATACTGCTGTTTGCGGATGATACAGTTCTGATGAGTGATAATGAATGGGAGTTGCAGGGTCTGGTAAATGAGTTTGGAACAGTGTGCGAAAAACGGAATTTGAAGGTAAATACGGGGAAGAGCAAGGTTATGGTCTTCGAAAGGGGTGAAGTCACAGAGTGTGAGGTGAAGCTGAACGGTCAGGCTATGGAGATCGTCAACTCTTTTAAGTATCTGGGCAGTGTGTTGAGTAAAGATGGGACTATGGATGAAGAGGTGCGGGAGAGGGTACAACAGGGGAAGAGGGTTGTAGGAACGCTAAAAGCAGTAACAAGAAATAGGGTGGTCAGTATGGAAGTGAAGAAGTCCTTGCATGACAGTGTGGTAATCCCGACACTGACTTACGGAAGCGAAGCATGGACGTTGGTTGAGAGACTCAGACCAAGAGTGAGAGCAGTGGAAATGAATTACTTAAGGAGTGCGTGCGGAGTTACATGGAGGGATAGACAGACTAATGAGGAAGTAAGAAGGAGGTGTGGTGTGGAGGTAGATGTGCTGGAAAGTGTGAAAAGGAACAACTTGAGATGGTTCGTCCATATGGAACGTATGGAAAGCGAGAGAATGACTAAGAGGGTGTACGAGAGCGAGGTGGAGGGACAGAGGGGGAGAGGTAGACCGAATATGAGGTGGAAGGATGGAGTGAGGAAGTACATGAACGAAGGCGGTGCTGGTTGGGGGGAGGGGCATCGACTGACTGGGGACAGAGGTGCATGGGGGCGGTTCGTTCGTGGCCACCCCTTCGGGGATCACGGCGTCAGGCAATAGATAGATAGATAGAATAATATAGATTGTGGAACTAAAGAGAGGTGAAAGAGAGAGGTTGAAGTGGAGATGAACAGGGTGGAATAATATAGATTGTGGAACTAAAGAGAGGTGAAAGAGAGAGGTTGAAGTGGAGATAAACAGGGTGGAATAATATAGATTGTTTAATTCCCATGAAACATAAATTTTACAGAGGCTAAAGTACAATGGCCCTTAACCCTTTCACTACCGGGGACATATAGTTGTTAAATGTCAGCTATATTTAGAAGATTGTATGCAGCTTAGGAAGGATATATATGGTACTTAAAAGGGTTAATTGATAAACTCTGTAGCCTCTTAATTGCTACACGTCCGTCCTAAGCTAAATATATTCGTTTAATAATTGCCGGAATATAATGAAAAGAACGTCGCCGGTGGAGAGAGGGTTAAACATGGACGGAAAATCCCCTGTGTGACCTAGCCTTAAGGGGAGGTTTCCACTTGAGGGATTTTTTTGTTGACCCCTTTCTCCCTCATGTTTAGCCCCATTGCTTTTGATAATATAAAACGTTCGCCCCGTTAGTTTGGCGATTTTAAGAACTTTCACTCCATTTTAAGACCTTTCGTGCCATTCACGTGACGATTTTTTTCCTGGCGAGCGATAGCGAGCCTGTAATTTAAGAGGATTCGGCCTTCGGCCGGGACATTTTTCTACCGAAAAATGCACAAATTTATCTTGAAAGAGGGTCAAGGGGGTGTAATTTCAAGCTTGATGGAAGTCTAGGAAACACACTAAAAACCTCCCCTTAACCCATTCAGTACCGGTGACGTCCTTTTCATTATATATATGCTGGCAATTATTGGACTATTTTATTCAGCTGGGTGGGCTCAACCACCTCAAGGGGTTCTTTACCCCTGCACAGCTTCTTGCTCTGTGCAGGGGCACAGTGCGTCCTTGTATTGAGTATTGTTCACATGTGTGGGGAGGATCCTCTCACACCGCACTCCTATACAAAGTAGAAAGGAAAGCCTTTCGTATCATTAACTCCCGTCCACTCAACTACTCTCTGCAATCTCTCTCTCTTCGTCGCAATGTTGTATCTCTCTCGCTATTCTATCGCTGCTATAATAATCAATGTTCCTCGGAGCTTTCCCAGTGTATACCACCTCCTCTACGTAGGGTACGTGGTACCCGTCTTGCAACACAATCCCACCCTACTCTGTGCACCTCTCCAACCCAAGAGTGAAACGTTATTCTCAGTTTTTCTTCTATTCAACTGCAATTAGCTCTGGAATTCTCTCCCAGAATCAGTCTTTCCCTCTTCCTATGACTTAAATTGCTTCAAACTCCGTGTGTCCAGGCATTTTGGCTCGAAGTTCCCTTGATATTGGCCCTGTCACTCTTTCAACTCGGTGGGGAGGGGGGGGAGGCACTCGATACAGTCAGTTCTGCCTTTTGTCTCCCTCACTCACATAAAAAAAAAAAAAAAAATTGGAAGAACGTCCACCCGTTATAAGGTTACGGACTATCTCAATTGGAAGAACGTCCACCCGTTATAAGGTTACGGACTATCTCAATTGGAAGAACGTCCACCCGTTACAAGGTTACGGACTATCTCAATTGGAAGAACGTCCACCCGTTATAAGGTTACGGACTATCTCAATTGGAAGAACGTCCACCCGTTATAAGGTTACGGACTATCTCAATTGGAAGAACGTCCTCCCGTTATAAGGTTACGGACTATCTCAATTGGAAGAACGTCCACCCGTTATAAGGTTACGGACTATCTCAATTGGAAGAACGTCCACCCGTTATAAGGTTACGGACTATCTCAATTGGAAGAACGTCCACCCGTTATAAGGTTACGGACTATCTCAATTGGAAGAACGTCCACCCGTTATAAGGTTACGGACTATCTCAATTGGAAGAACGTCCACCCGTTATAAGGTTACGGACTATCTCAATTGGAAGAACGTCCACCCGTTATAAGGTTACGGACTATCTCAATTTACGTTATAAGGTTACGGACTATCTCAATTCATCCTCTTAGCCACCGTATATCTATCCTAAGCTTCATAAAATCGTCAAAATCTATCTGAAATCAAATAAGTAAGACGTCATAGGAACTGAAAGGGTTAAGGGGGTGACATGCTTTTTTTATCTTTCTCTCCTTTTCTCTCTTTCATGACTTGTATCCATTCGGCCCCATTCAGCCAACTGTTTTAAGACTTGCATCCCCATCCAGTGTCGATTTCTTTCTGGCGAGCGATAGCGAGCCAGCATTGTATGGAGAAAACCGGCTTCGCCGGAGACATTTTTCTATCGAAAAATGTACAAATTTAGCTTGCTGTCAAAACAAAAAAATATATATGCTGGCTCGCTACCGCTCGCCAGGAAAATATTTGACACCTGGATGGGGGTAAACGTCTTAAAACAGTAGGCTGAATGGAGCCGAATGGATACCAGCCAAAGAGAGAGGGAGAGAAAGAAAAAAAAGTGAGGTGGGCCCCCTTGACCCCTTCTGTACCGGCGACGTCCTTTTCAATATATTCTGGTAACTATTAGACGATTATATCTAGCTTAGGAAGAACGCCTATCAATTAAAAGGCTAGACTATCTCAATTCTTCCTTTTAGCTACCATATATATACTTTTTAAATTCCATAAAATCGTCTAAATGTAGCTAGAATAAAATGATAAAGACGTGGTCGGTAATGAAGGGGTTAAGGAGAAAACGCCGCGAGGAAAGTGCGCGAAAATAGAATGTGTGACATAGTTGGGAATACCGAGGGTTGGAAGGGGGTGGAAATAGAATGGGTGGAAGGAGGGGAAATATAGAAGGGGGGGGGGGGGGGGGTAGAGAAAGGAGGGGGGGGGTCGACATAGCTTGCAAAAAAAGATGAATATTAGTGTAAATAATAACAATAACAATAACATAAATACGAATAATGATAATAATAATAATAATATTAATAATAATAATAATAATAGTAATAATAATAATAATAGTAATAATAAAATAATAATAATAATAATAATTATAATAATAATAATAATAATAAATAATTATAATTATGTAGCCTATGTATTTATACACTCAGGCACATAACCCATAGCTGGGGCTGGCTGACTCGAGACAGAATCCGAACTAAACAACAAAATAAAATAAAAATCGAAAATTCACACACATCTAGGTTGCCCAGAAGAAGACCAGGAGACCAAGGACTATAAGGGTACGTCTCCAACAAAAGATTCCCAGGTTCCAGATCTCCCGGAGAGGTTCTGGTCACAGCAGGCAGACACGTAGCTGAACTACACCACATACTTCCAGGCAGGGACTTTCCTATATAAATCGGCTCCCCGTTCCGGGCGCCTTACAGACTATTATCTAGTCCAACTGGCGCCCGACCCCCTCTTCCTACGACTGCGTTATCACTCATCTATTCAAAAGCATTCTCCACTCTTTACTATTCATCACCACTGTTCTTGCCTGTTCTTCAGTCATCTCTCTATCTTCCAACGCATTTTTCACACCTTCTCTCCATCTCCTCCGAGGCCTTCTTTTCAATCTATTTCCCCTTGTTTCTGATTCATATATTTTCTTTGTAATCTCCCATTCGTTCAACATGTCCATACCAGCATAGCACACTTCTTTCCACTCTGGCCGATAAGGGTTCCTGTTGTCCTACTCTCCTACGTACCTCTTCATTCCTCAATCCGTCTATGCATCACTCCACACATACTCCACAAGCAGCTCATCTCCATCTCATATAAGGGTTCCTGTTGTCCCACTCTCCTACGTACCTCTTCTCTCCTCAATCCGTCTCTATGCATCACTCCACACATACTCCACAAGCAGCTCATCTCCATCTCATATAAGGGTTCCTGTTGTCCCACTCTCCTACGTACCTCTTCTCTCCTCAATCCGTCTCTATGCATCACTCCACACATACTCCTCAAGCAGCTCATCTCCATCTCATATAAGGGTTCCTGTTGCTCCACTCTCCTACGTACCTCTTCTCTCCTCCTCAATCCGTCTCTATGCATCACTCCACACATACTCCTCAAGCAGCTCATCTCCATCTCATATAAGGGTTCCTGTTGTCCCACTCTCCTACGTACCTCTTCTCTCCTCAATCCGTCTCTATGCATCACTCCACACATACTCCTCAAGCAGCTCATCTCCATCTCATATAGCTTTCTTCTCTCCTTTTCCTTCGAAGAGCCCACGTTTCAGCACCCATACATCACTGTTGGTACAACTATCCCTTGATACATTGAACTGTTAGCTTCCATTCCGAGATGTCTCACGTTCCACATACTTCCCATTACTCCAAAAACTTTCCTTCCCTCACACACTCTCTCTCTCTCTCTCTTTCTCTCTCTCTCTCTCTCTCTCTCTCTCTCTCTCTCTCTCTCTCTCTCTCTCTCTCTCTCTCTTACCTCCATTCTTACACCTGCGTCCCTGCTTATCACTCCTCCTAGATATATAAAACACTCCATTTGTTCATGTTGAATACCAACTACAGCAACACAGAAACAAGACGAGAAGCGTACAAAGAAAAAGAAACAGATGAAGAAAAAGAAAAATAATAATAAGAAGAAGAAGAAGCAGAAGAAGAAGAAGAAAAATAATAATAATAATAAGAAGAAGAAGAAGAAGAAGAAGAAGAAGAAGAAGAAGAAAAATAATAATAATAATAATAATAATAATAATAAGAAGAAGAAGAAGAAGAAGAAGAAGAAGAAGAAGAAGAAGAAGAAGAAGAAGAAGAAGAGGCAGAAGCAGAAGAGGAAGAAGAAGAAAATTAAATACAAGACAATGGAAACAAGAGTTAGGAGAAAAAAGTAATTTAGATATACTGTAGAACCTTCAAAAAATAAATTAGGGGAGAAGAAGACCTATATGATAACACACAGGTTTCAGTCATATATTATAGAAGTAGGACAAATAATTTAAATTTAAAAGATAAAAAACAGAAATATAGGAGGGGATAAAAAATGTGACCTTTGTAAGGCTGAGGTAGAAAATATCAAACATTTTATTTTGAGGTGTCCTGCCTATGGGGAAGAACGTGTGAAGGAGCCAGGTCTACAGCAACCATATATAGAAAATGAAAATCAAATCATAGGAAGCCTACTGTTTAAAGAGGAAAACACAGAGAGAGCAAAGGAAACCATCTACGGAATGTGGAAGATAAGAGAAAAGAAAATGAAAGAGATGAATTGAGGAGAAGAAATGAAAGAAACCAAATATAGAAGATAATGAAGAAAGTAGATTAATCCAGAAGAACAAAGGATATAAGAGAAGAAATAAGACTGATCCAGAAGAACAAAAGAAGATAATGAATTGTAAATAGAGAGAGGAATAAACAAATAAAAAGGAGCACGTCACAAGGAGAGCATAAAACCTCAGGGAAGTGCCGTTAGTAATGCATCTTAAGCCGGTATCACACGACCACTTGTTCACTCAACATTTATCCTCAACACTAGTCTGGCAGCTAATGAGGCCAACATATATAACATTTCAGTTGCCTAAATTAATCTATCATCAGACTAGTTTCCGATACCGTTGCAAAATATTCCAGAAATGTTACCAGAAAAATGTTGATCATCGAATGTTGACTATAAAAGCTCTCGTGTGATACCAGCTTTACTTCCCGAACCTCAACTGAACTGAACTGAGAAGACTAAGAAGAAGACGAAGCGGAAGAAGAAGAAGAAGACGAAAACGAAGACGAAGAAGAAGAAGAAGAAGAAGAAGGAAAGAAGAAAACAATAGAAGAAGAAGAAGAAGGAAAGAAGAAAACAAAGAAGAAGAAAAAAAAGAAGAAGAAGAAGGAGGAGAAGAAGAAGGAAAGAAGACGAAGAAGAAGAAGAAGCGGAAGCAGATTATTGACTGATATGATGGAATAATTTGCAAGAAGTGGGTTAAAAGATGGACTCCAGAATAAGATCGCGACTGACTTGTTTTTCTTTCCGCAGTACGTGCCAAATGGGGGGGGGAGAGTTCTGTACCCCCCTCCTCCCTCATGTTTAGTACCATTAGTTTTGACATTTTAATAAATTCGACACATTAGCTTGGTGATTTTAAGATCCCTCGTGCCATTTCGGTGTCGATTTATTCCTGGCGAGCAATAGCGAGCCTGCAATATATATATATATATATATATATATATATATATATATATATATATATATATACTGTATATATATATATATAATTAATATACAAACAAATAAATAAATATATCCCCTTACTGGAGATTTACACCATCTTTTCTCACGGCATTTATTATAGGAAATCCTGGTTTGGTCCTTTATAAATTAGTTTTTGTGAGAGCTTATCCATGTTAGTTGAACTGTATTATAGGCAGGCCATTTTTATATGATTTCAGAAACATTTCGACTATTTTATGAAGCTTAGGAAAGACATGTGGCACTTACAATGAGTAATTGAGATAGTCTGTAGTCTTGTAAAGGGTAGGCGTCCTTCCTAAGCAGAATAAAATCGTCTAATAGTTGCCGGAATATAATGAAAAGGACGTCACCGGTACTGAAGGGGTTAAAATAACTCTACTCCCATATAGTACCCCACCTCCCACAACCCTTAAGGGGAGATGGGGCGTTTTTCTGGTCCATTTTCTCCCTCATGTTTAGCCCCATTAGTTTGGCGATTTTAACACCTTTTGCCAATTTTTTTGTCAATTTTAAGACCTTTCGTGCAATTTATGTGTCGATATCGCTCGCCAAGAAAAAATCTACACCTCCATACTCCTCCAAACCCCCATCACATTCCCCCTCAAGCCCCACACAACCCCTCCACAGTCCTCCCAACCCCCCACACACACCCATCACATTTGCCCTCAAGCCCCACACAACCCCTCCACAGTCCTCCCAACCCCCCACACACACCCATCACATTCCCCCATAAATCCCACACAACCCCTCCACAGTCCTCCCAACCTCCCACACTTCCTCTCCAAACCCCCATCACATCCCCCACATCCCTCCACAAACCCTCACACCTCCCCTCCAAACCCCCACACCTCCCCTCCACACACACCCATCATATTTCCCCACAAGCCCCACACAACCCCTCCACAGTCCTCCCAAACCAACATACCTCCCTTCCAAACTCCCATCACATTCCCCACAGCACCCTACAAACCCACCACACACCCTCCACAAACCTCCTCTCCATACTTCTCCAAACCCCCATCACATTCACCCACAAGCCCTTCCACAGTCCTCCCAACCCCCACACCTTCCTTCCAAACAACCCCAACCCCCATCACATCCCCCACAGCCCCCCACACCGCCCGAACACATGGTAGCCCGCCAAGATCTATTTACGTATGGTGGTGTATGAGTGACCCGTTTAACACAGTGTTCCTTCTTCCCACCACCCCACAACCCTGCCTACTCCTCCTCCACACATTTCCACAACCCCACACACCCCTCCATACCCCCATCACATTCCACACCTCCCCTCCAAACCCACCACACACCCCACACCTCCCCTCCAAATCCACCACACACCCCATCACATTCCCCCACAAGCCCCACACACCCTGTCCACTCCTTCCCTCACAGCCCCCACACACCTCCACAGCCCCACACCCCCTCCATACCCCCATCACATTCCACACAGCCCCTCACACCTCCCTACAAACCCACCACACACCCCACACCTCCCCTCCAAACCCACCACACCTCCCCCCCAAACCCACCACCCACCCCACACCTCCCCTCCAAACCCACCACATACCCCACACCTCCCCTCCAAACCCACCACACACCCCACACCTCCCCTCCAAATCCACCACACACCCCACACCTCCCCTCCAAACCCACCACACACCCCACACCTCCCTACAAACCCACCACACACCCCACACCTCCCTTCCAAACCCACCACACACCCCACACCTCCCCTCCAAACCCACCACACACCCCACACCTCCCCTACAAGCCCACCACACACCCCACACCTCCCCTCCAAACCCACCACACACCCCACACCTCCCCTACAAACCCACCACACACCCCACACCTCCCCTCCAAACCCACCACACACCCCACACCTCCCCTACAAACCCACCACACACCCCCCCCCTCCCCTACAAGCCCACCACACCCCACACCTCCCCTACAAACCCACCACACACACCCCACACCTCCCCTACAAACCCACCACACACCCCACACCTCCCCTACAAACCCACCACACACCCCACACCTCCCCTACAAACCCACCACACACCACACACCTCCCCTCCAAACCCACCACACACCCCACACCTCCCCTCCAAACCCACCACACACCCCACACCTCCCCTACAAACCCACCACACACCCCACACCTCCCCTCCAAACCCACCACACACCTCCCCTACAAACCCACCACACACCCCACACCTCCCCTACAAACCCACCACACACCCCACACCTCCCCTACAAACCCACCACACACCCCACCTCCCCTACAAACCCACCACACACCCCACACCTCCCCTACAAACCCACCACACACCACACCTCCCCTACAACCCACCACACCCCACACCTCCCCTCCAACCCACCACACCCCCCCACCTCCCCTACAACCCACCACCACCCCACACCTCCCCTACAAGCCCACACACCCCACACCTCCCCTCCACCCACCACACACCCCACACCCCCTCCAAACCCACCCCCACCCCACACCTCCCCTACAACCACCACACACCCCACACCTCCCCTACAAACCCACCACACACCACACACCTCCCCTCCAAACCCACCACAACACCCCACACCTCCCCTCCAACCCACCACACACCCCACACCTCCCCTACAAACCCACCACACACCCCACACCTCCCCTCCCAATCCACCACACACCTCCCCACAACCCACCACACACCCCACACCTCCCCTACAAACCCACCACACACCCCACACCTCCCCTACAAACCCCCCACACACCCCCACCTCCCTACAACCCACCACACACACCCACCTCCCCTACAAACCCACCACACACCCCACACCTCCCCTACAAACCCACCACACACCCCACACCTCCCCTCCAAATCCACCACACACCCCATCACATTCCCCCACAAGCCCCACAACCCTGCCCACTCCTCCTCCACACACTCTTACCCACAGATACTTAGGGGAGATGGGTCGTTTTTCTGGTTCCCCTTCTCCCTTATGTTTAGCCCCATTAGTTTTGAGATTATACGACGTTCGGCTTATTAGTTTGACAATATTAACACCTTTCACCCCATATCGTTGTTGTTGTTATTGTTGTTGTTGTTCCTCAAGCTGCCTGGCCGAACAGCCCCAAGGCCCCGAATAAAGCCAAGGCCATAATCGAGAGCCCCCAAAGAACCCTCCCTGCCGACCACAATAAAGCCTGGGTGACCGAAGCCACTCCATGGCGGGGAGCTAAGGAGGGTGCGGAAACGCCCGGGAAACCAAAGCCCCACCCATTGTGCCCCTCAGCAATTATGAAGAGAAAGTTGAGGGGCAAAGGAAAAATGTGACGCTTTGGCTTCCAATCATGGTAGATTGGGAGGTCAATCCACGGAAGAGACGCCGTCACTTGAGATCTAGAAAATATATAAGTAAAAGGAACAGTCAGAGTAAGCTATGGGTATGGCAGAGATCGCTCAGTTCTCACTCTGATAGACCAGCCCATCACCATCACCATATCGTTGTTCATTATAAGACCTTTCGTGCCATTTAGTTGTCGATTTAATCCTGGCGAGCGAAAGCGAGCCTGTAAATTTAGGAGAAACCGGCCTTTGGTCGAGAAAATGTTCTACCGAAAAATTCACATACTTATCTTGAAGGTGAGGTGGGGGGGGTATTACAGCTTGATGGAGGTTTAGCGAGAAAACAAACAACTATATGAATACATTAATTAATATATGAATACATTAATTAATATATGAATACATTAATTAATAAATTAATACTTTAATTAATATATGAATACATTAATTAATATATGAATACATTAATTAATATATGAATACATTAATTAATATATGAATACATTAATTGATATATGAATACATTAATTGATATATGAATACATTAATTAATATATGAATACATTAATTAATATATGAATACATTAATTAATATATGAATACATTAATTAATATACCAACAAAAGATAGCCACTATATATCCCCTTCAGCTACCGGCAGACGATTTTGTTAGGTTAAATGATTACTTTTGTTACTCAACACACTCTTACCCACAGATTCTTAGACTTTCTTTAAGGAGGGTCACCGGTTGTTTTGTATGTCTCTCCTTTTCTCTCTTTCCCTGGTTTGTATGCATTCGGCCCCTTTCAGCCAACTGTTTTAAGACGTTTATCCCCATCCAGGTGTTGATTTCTTCCTGGCGAGCGATAGCGAACCAGCATTGTATGGAGAAATCCGGCTTCGCCGGAGACAATTTTTCTATCGAAAAATGTACAAATTTAGCCTGCTGTCAAAACAAATATATAATGTATGCTGGCTCGCGGAAAATATTGACACCTGGATGAGGGTAAACGTCTTAAAACAGTAGGCTGAATGGGGCCGAATAGATACAAGCCAAAGAGAAAGGGACAGAAAGAGAAAAAAAAAGGAGGTGGGCTCCCTTAAGCTACTGGCAGACAATTTTGTTAGGTTTAATGATGACTTTTATTTTCTCAACACTCTCTTACCCACAGATTCATAGACCTTCTTTTACCTACCGACAGACGATTTTTGCTACGTTTAATGGTGATTTTTTTGAAGTCAGTAAGTTAACCCATTGAAGATTATGACGCATTTTGACAGATTATTCTGGCTATCATTAGACGATTGTATACAGTTTAGGAATGTGCAAGATCTGTGGGAATTATGAAGGTAAAGACTATCTCAATTAACCCTCTGACTGCCATATACCTTTCCTAATATGAAGAACATCGTCTAATAACAGCCCGAAAACAGAAAAGAAATGCGTAATCGGATCTTGAAAAGGTTAAATATCTACTTCACAGCCATGATTTTTATGTAGTTCAGGAAACCTCTTTAAGGGGGGATGGTTGGTTTTTATCCCCCCCCCCCCCCCCCTTCTTCCTCATGTTCAGCCCCATTAGTTTTCAGATTTGATGACGTTCGGCCCATTAGTTTGGCGATTTTAGGACCTTTCACCCCATTTCTTTGTTATTATAAAGATCTTTCGTGCCATTTCGGTGTCCATATTTTCCTGGCGAGTGATAGCGAGCCTGTAATTTAGGAGAAATCGGCCTTCGGCCGGGACATTTTTCTACTGAAAAATGTACAAATTTTTCTAGAAGGGGATGACTTTTTAAGCTTAATGGAGGCTTAGGGAGGAATTAACTAAACAAATAATAATAATAAATAAATGAATATATCGATCAATAAATGAAAACAGAAAATAAATGCCTAACCGGATCGTGGAAGGGTTAAAAAGATATACAAGTGGTTGTAAACGTTCTGTTGGCCCGCGGTATTGTTTATCCCGACTATATATAACTGGGATGGGTAACCTCTGAGGGGTGTGGTGGGGTGGGGTATGTTTGTGGTGTAGTGTGGATGTGGTGTGGTTTGATTGTGGTGTAGTGTGGTGTGGTTGTGCTGTGATGTTATATGTCTGTGGTGTGGTTGTGCTGTGATGTCATATGCCTGTGGTGTGTTGTGCTGTGGATGTGGTATGTCTGTGGTGTTATTGTGCTGTGGTTGGGTTGTGATGTCATATGCCTGTGGTGTGGTTGTGCTGTGGATGTGGTATGTCTGTGGTGTTATTGTGCTGTGGATGTGGTGTGTCTGTGGTGTTATTGTGTTGTGGATGTGGTATGTCTGTGGTGTTATTGTGCTGTGGATGTGGTGTGTATGTGGTGTTATTGTGCTGTGGATGTGGTGTTATTGTGCTGTGGATGTGGTATGTCTGTGGTGTTATTGTGCTGTGGATGTGGTGTTATTGTGCTGTGGATGTGGTGTTATTGTGCTGTGGATGTGGTATGTCTGTGGTGTTATTGTGCTGTGGATGTGGTGTGTCTGTGGTGTTATTGTGCTGTGGATGTGGTGTTATTGTGCTGTGGATGTGGTATGTCTGTGGTGTTATTGTGCTGTGGATGTGGTATGTCTGTGGTGTTATTGTGCTGTGGATGTGGTGTTATTGTGCTGTGGATGTGGTGTTATTGTGCTGTGGATGTGGTATGTCTGTGGTGTTATTGTGCTGTGGATGTGGTATGTCTGTGGTGTTATTGTGCTGTGGATGTGGTATGTCTGTGGTGTTATTGTGCTGTGGATGTGGTGTGTCTGTGGTGTTATTGTGCTGTGGATGTGGTATGTCTGTGGTGTTATTGTGCTGTGGATGTGGTGTGGTTGGGCTGTGACTATGGTGTGCAGTGATATGGTGTGGTGTGGTATGACTGTCTTGCGATGTACTGCTGTTCATAGCTGTGGTGTAGCTGTGATGTGGCTGTGATTTGGTATGGTATGGCTGTGATCTGATTGCCGTGTGGTGTTTCAAAAGGGCCTCCAGCAATTAACAGCACTTAAGGGGAGGTATTTAGTTTGTTCCCTAGACCTCCATCAAGCTTAAAATTACACCCCCTTGAGTCCCTTTCAAGATAAATTTGTACATTTTTCGGTAGAAAAATGTCCTGGCCGAAGGCCGGTTCCTCTTAAATTACAGGCTCGCTATCGCTCGCCAGGATACAATCGACACCTGAATTGCACGAAAGGTCTTAATATGGGGTGAAAGTTCTTAAAATCGCTAAACTAATGGGGCAAACGTTTTATAATATCAAAAGCAATGGGGCTAAACATGAGGGAGAAAGGGGTCAAGAAAAAAAATCCCTCAAGTGGAGATCTCCCCTTAATCCTTCTTACTAATCCAGATTTGTCTTTAATTGCACATAAATCCTCTAAATATAGCTTGAATAAAATTAAAAATACGTCGCCGGTACGGAAGGGGTTAAGGTGAGCTTTGACGACTTGCGAGGTTCGTTCTATAAGGAAGTTGGAGCTGCATACTTCGATATTTAGCAGAATTACCAGCTTAAATACGGTTGCACTACATAAATACGGTTGCACTACATAAATACGGTTGCACTACATAAATACGGTTGCACTACATAAATACGGTTGCACTACATAAATACGGTTGCACTACATAAATACGGTTGCACTACATAAATAAATACATAAAACCTAACTCAGTATACTTTGTATCCATCAAAGACCTACATTATTATTACATTCCTGTTTAATATCGATGTTTACGGCTCCAACTTCCTTATAGCCTGAAATACCGCCAAGAACCCCCCCCCCCCCCCCCTTCGAGATCAATGTGTATACTTTTTCGGTACAAAAATATCCCGGCCGCAAGCCGGTTCCTCCTAAATTTCAGACTCGGTATCGCTCGCCAGGAAAATGTTATACCTAAATGGCCTGAAATGTAAAAATGTTGACAACAAAATAAAGCAAAAGGTCTTAAAATCACCAAACTAATGGGGCGAACGTCTTAACCCTCTCAGGATCGATGGCGCACTTCTTGTTTTGTTTTCTGGATATTATTAGACGATTTTATTCAGATTAGGAAGGGTATATGGAAGTCAGAGGGTTGATTGAGATAGTCTATACCCTCTTAATACCCACAAATCCTTCCTAAGCTGCATGAAATAGTCTAATGCTAGTCAACAAATAAACTGCTAAAACGTAGTAGAGCTCCAAGGGGTTAATATCTCAAAACTAACGAGGCTGTCTAAACATGAGGGCGAAGGGGGCCTATATACAGAATATATAAACAACATAGACTCTTGAGAGTTGTAAAATATGAGAGGGGAGCTGCTTTTGGTGAAATGTAACTGCCAAGTGCCAAGCCTTACACCTCTCTCTCTCTCTCTCTCTCTCTCTCTCTCTCTCTCTCTCTCTCTCTCTCTCTCTCTCTCTCTCTCTCTCTCTCTCTCTCTCTCTCAACGATGAATACATTTTCTCTCTCAACCTCAAGGCCGAACTGCCTAGTAGGGACTGCAAAATATGTGTAGTCAGTGTATCTATGTAACTCGCTCACTCTCACTTTCACTCTCTTTATCTCCCACTCTCACTCTCTCTCTCTCTTTTCTCTTTTAAGACAATGAGCTGATACTTGGTATGAACATTCTCTCTCTCTCTCTCTCTCTCTCTCTCTCTCTCTCTCTCTCTCTCTCTCTCTCTCTCTCTCTCTCTCTCTCTCTTTGGTATTGAATATTTTGTTTTACATGTTATTAAGTATGCAGATACATACGACCCACCGCAATTCCTGAGCCATTTGAGAAACATCAGTGGACTTTATATCATGATACTATTATATTTCTAACAGCGTTCTGAACACCAATAACACCCCAAAGAAAATTAGTGAATGTTCTCACAGGATTCGAACCCATGATATCACATACAGAATTGACCATTACACCATCAAGAGTTATTACATAGTGGGGTTTTTCACGTTGACTATTTTAGTGCTGGTTACGGGTTTGAGGGTGATTATGGTGCTCTACTCTATTAAAAGTAAGTAGGCCAAAACTCTTGAACAATAACCTCTATAACTCACAAACAACTAGAGTAATCCAGCTAATATTGCTACCATATATTGTAATGAAGCCATAGAACTCTTAAATTCTGATCTAAATACTATTTCCAATTGGGGCAGAGAAAACCTTGTTAACTTTAATGCTTCCAGAACCCAATTTCTCCATCTATCTACCCGTCAGGATCTCCCAGCGGACTATCCCTTATTCTTCAACAATACAAAAATCAACCCTTCATCTTCTCTCAATATTCTTGGTGTCTCTTTTTCTTCTGCTCTCATTTGGAAGGACCATATTACCAGTCTTGCTAAGGCAGCCTCCCAGAAGCTGGGTGTGCTCAACCGCCTTAGGGGGTTCTTTTCCCCTGCACAGCTTCTTGCTCTGTACAGGGGCATAGTGCGCCCTTGTATTGAGTATTGTTCACATGTGTGGGGAGGTTCCTCTCACACCGCTCTCCTAGACAAAGTTGAAAGGAAGGCCTTTCGTATCATTAACTCCCGTCCACTCACCAACTCTCTGCAATCTCTCTCTCCGCCGCAATGTTGCATCTCTCTCGCTATTCTATCGCTACTATAATAATCAGTGTTCCTCAGAGCTATCCCAGTGCATACCACCTCCTTTACGTAGGGCACGTGGTACCCGTCTTGCAACTCAATCCCACCCCTACTCTGTGCAACTCTCCAACCCAAGAGTGAAACGTTACTCTCAAACTTTCTTCTACTCAACATCTGAGCTCTGGAACTCTCTCCCAGAATCAGTCTTTCCCTCTTCCTATGACTTAAATTGCTTCAAACTCCGTGTGTCCAGGCATTTTGGCTCGAACGTCCCTTGATTTTGGCCCTGTCACTCTTTCAACTATGGGGGAGGCACTCGCTATAGGCAGTTATGCCTTTTGCCTCCCTCAATCACATAGAAAAAAAAAAAAAAAATGGGAAACGGTCAGCCAGGGAATAGGTTTAGAAATGTACAGCCTATTTGTTCTAGCCCTTTTTGAGTTACAGAGGTTAGCGTTCACGATTGCTGGACTACCTATTTGAAACAGGGTATAGAGCACATGGGTTGTACATTCCCACACCTCTTTCCTGGCTGACTCTTTCCAATCGACCACTTGCGAATTTCAGGTAGATATCGATAGTAAATAGAAATGAAATAATAATGTAGGTTTCTGATAGCTAGAAAGTATGTTTAATTGGGTTTTATGTAGATGTAGTACAACCATATTATAGTTGGTAAATCTGCTCAATATCGATGTTTACAGCTCCAACTTCCTTATAGAACGAAACTCGCAAGTGGTCAATTGGCAGAAATATTAACTCGATTACTGTAGTCGTGTTTTGGGTTATGAGAGGTTGGTGGGTCGGGTTTTTTGGGGTTATGAGAGGTTGTTGGGTCGGGTTTTCTGGGTTATGAGAGGTTGGTGGGTCGGGTTTTTTGGGGTTATGAGAGGTTGGTGGGTCGGGTTTTTTGGGTTATGAGAGGTTGGTGGGTCGGGTTTTCTGGGTTATGAGAGGTTGGTGGGTCGGGTTTTTTGGGGTTATGAGAGGTTGGTGGGTCGGGTTTTTTGGGTTATGAGAGGTTGGTGGGTCGGGTTTTTGGGGTTTATGAGATTGGTGGGTCGGGTTTTTTTGGTGGGTCGGGTTTTTTGGGTTATGAGAGGTTGGTGGGTCGGGTTTTTGGGGTTTATGAGATTGGTGGGTCGGGTTTTTGGGTTATGAGAGGTTGGTGGGTCGGGTTTTTGGGTTATGAGAGGTTGGTGGGTCGGGTTTTTGGGTTATGAGAGGTTGGTGGGTCGGGTTTTTGGGGTTTATGAGATTGGTGGGTCGGGTTTTTGGGTTATGAGAGGTTGGTGGGTCGGGTTTTTGGGTTATGAGAGGTTGGTGGGTCGGGTTTTTGGGTTATGAGAGGTTGGTGGGTCGGGTTTTTGGGTTATGAGAGGTTGGTGGGTCGGGTTTTCTGGCTTACCTATAATGGACAGGGCACAGTATCACATGCATTATATTAATGGAGCCCACCTCTCTTTTTTTTCTCTTTCTCTCCCTCTCTCTTTGGTTTGTATCCATTCGACCCCATTCATCCTACTGTTTTAAGACGTTTACCCCCATCCAGGTGTCAATATTTTCCTGCAGAGCGGTAGCGAGCCAGCATATATATGTATTTGTTTTGACAGCAAGCTAAATTTGTACATTTCTCGATAGAAAAATGTCTCCGAAGCCGGATTTCTCCATACAATGCTGGCTCGCTATCGCTCGCCAGGAAGAAATCGACACCTGGATGGGGATAAACGTCTTAAAACAGTTGGCTGAATGGGGCCGAATGGATACAAGCCAGGGAAAGAGAAAAAATGAGAGAAAGATAAAACAAAAAAGCTGGTGACCCCCCTTAACCCCTTCTGTACCGGCGACGTCTGTTAAATTTTATTCTAACTACCGGTATATATGTAAAAGCTTTTGTGCAGTTTAAGAAGGATGTGTGGTATTACAAATGGTTAAATGAGGTAGTTCGAAGCCTGTTAATTGCTGGAGGCCCATTGTAAACTGAATAAAATCGTCTAATAGAAGCCAGAATGAAGTTAAAAGGACAGCACCGGCACAGAAGGGGTTAAGCCATGCAGTACCGGTGACGTCCTTTTCATTATATTCTGAGCCAGTATCAGACGATTTTATTCAGCTTAAGAGAGACGTCTAACGCTTAAAAAGGCTACCGACTAACTCAATTCATCCTTTTAGCTGCCATACATCCTCCCTAAGCTTCATAAAATAGTCTAAATGTCGCTGAAATCAAATAAATAAGACGTCACCGGTAACGAAAGGGTTGAAAATAAACTGGAATTGTCGTCGTAGTTATTGTGACGCGATTTGAAACTATATGCTGGCTGCCATTAGACGATTGTATACAGCTTAGGAAGGATCTGTGGGACTTGAAAGGGTAAAGACTATCTCAATTAACCCTCTGACTTCCACATACCCAAGATATATAGACTATAACTATCTTCCACATACCCTTCCTAATCTGAATAAAATCGTCTAATGATAGCCAGAATAAACTGCCCAAAACGCGTCACGATCCTCAAGGGGGAAGTGCTTGTTGTTTTGTTTTAGTATATATAATTATATATATTTATTCATATATTTTTTTAGTTTCCTCGCTACACCTCCATCTAGCTTAAAAAAACACGTAGACCCCCTTTCTAGATAACTTTACCCGGCCTTCTTCAAAAATTACAGGCTCGCTATCGCTCGCCAGGAAAAAATCGACACCTAAATGGCACGAAAGGTCTTAATATTGATAAAAACATTAGGCGACAAGTCTTAAAATTGCCAAACTAACGGATCGGATGACCTAAAATATCAAAACTAATATTCTAAACATGAGGGTGAAGGGGGTTCAGAAAAAGCGAGTACTACCCCCTTAATCTGAATAAAATCGTCTAATGATAGCCAGAATAAATTGCCGAAAAACGCGTCAATATCCTCAAGGGGCTAAGCTGAAATTTGGCAACCACATACAGTGTCGCCTTTATATAGCCAACAGAAACGACGTCTTTCAAATTTTGCTTGGTGAGAAAACTGCATACCCAATCCTGCATAAAAGGGAGTAAAGGAATTTGATTTGTCAGCATTTGCTTAGAAATTCAGTAGAAATTTACAAGCTAAATTGATATTGCTTACAGGAAATTGATATTGCTTACAGGAAATTGATATTGCTTACAGGAAATTGATATTGCTTACAGGAAATTGATATTGCTTACAGGAAATTGATATTGCTTACAGGAAATTGATATTGCTTACAGAAAATGTATATTGCTTACAGGAAATTGATATTGCTTACAGGAAATTGATATTGCTTACAGGAAATTGATATTGCTTACAGGAAATTGATATTGCTTACAGGAAATTGATATTGCTTACAGAAAATGTATATTGCTTACAGGAAATTGATATTGCTTACAGAAAATTGATATTGCTTACAGGAAATTGATATTGCTTACAGGAACTGCCTCATTCTCATTTCGGAATGGATAAGAAAACTGCATACTTAAAATTGCTAAAGTGGATTTTTTTTAATATCATAACAATGCAGGTATCGCGTTCAGAGAATGTGTCTGTTATGTGAAGTTGATGATAGTGATAGTTGAGTTTGTGCATGATGAGGGTGGTAGTAGTAGTTGTAGTAGTAGTAGTAGTAGTAGTAGTAGTAGTAGTAGTAGTGTGATAATAGTAGTAGTGTGTGATGATGGTGAATGTAGTGAGTGATGATGGTGATAGTGGTGACAATTTATGGGGGTAGTGACCATGGTAGTAGTAGCTCTACACTCTGTTCATTATAGGTTGACCAATAATTGTGACCTCTATCCTCTGTGACTCAAAAAGGGCTAGAGCAAATGGGTTGTATATTCCACACGTATTCCCTGGCTGACTCTTCCCAATTGGTAGAAAAATTAACTCAATTACTCGTCTTTTTTTAGTTATATGAGGTTAAGTGTCAGGATTTCTGGCCTACCTATAATGAACAGAGTATAGTGATGATAGTGTTAGTGATAATAGTAGTAGTAGTAGTAGTAGTAGTAGTAGTAGTAGTAGTAGTAGTATTCAATAACGATTATAGTATTAGTAATGCAGTGATGGTATAGGCTAGTCTATTTTTTTCCAGCTGATGGTAGATTGCAAAGTTCCCATCAAAGATTTTCAGTTATTTTGAAGATTTTGTAGTGAAATATGGTGTTAATTATTAAAACTTTGCGATAATAAGACACAGAGACATACAGTAGTTGTTTCACATTTTTGTATTCAGTATCGAGAAATAAACTGCTCAGGGATTCAATTTACCATCAGCTGAATAAAACCGACTTTTGTGGTAGTTAGTGGTAGTGATGATGGCAGTGGTAGTTAGTGATTGTGATAGTAGTAGTGTGATGATGGTAGTGGTAGTGATGATGGCAGTGGTAGTTAATGATGATGATAGTGGTTGTTATGATGGTAGTGGTAGTGATGATGGCAGTGGTAGTTAATGATGATGATAGTGGTTGTTATGATGGTAGTGGTAGTGATGATGGCAGTGGTAGTTAATGATGATGATAGTGGGAGTGATGATGGCAGTGGTAGTTAATGATGATGATAGTGGTTGTTATGATGGTAGTGGTAGTTTGTGGTGATGGTAATGGTAGTAGTGTGGTGATTGTAGTTGTAGAAGTGTGGTGATTGTAGTTGTAGAAGTCTGGTGATGATAGTAGTAGACCTAGTAGTGTAGTGGTGATGGTGGTGGTTAGTGGTTGAGATGATGGTATTAATAGTTATATAGTAGTAGTACCGGTAGTGTGATGATGATAGTGGTAGTGATGGTGGTGAGTTATGATGATAGTAGTAGTAGGCTGGCAGTAGTAGTAGTAGTAGTAGTAATGTGATGATGATAGTGATGATAGTGTTGGTGATGGTGGAGGGTACATGAGTTAGGCTACAGACCTCACTACCAGAATAGCCTCATTATTTGGCACTCATCCCATACAGCATTGGCCTCTCTCTCTCTCTCTCTCTCTCTCTCTCTCTCTCTCTCTCTCTCTCTCTCTCTCTCTCTCTCTCTCTCTCTCTCTCTCTCTCTCTCTCTCTCTCTCAATTCAAATCTATTTTCGTATTTATTAAAGATAAAATATGTATTACTAGTATAGAAGTTAAGATCCAAATTTAAGCTCATTAAATAAAATATTTCTATGAGCTCTATCACATTAACCTCTTGAGGATCCAAGACGCATTCTTACATTATATTATGGTTATCCTTAAACGATTTTGTGCAATTTAGGAAGGATATTTAGGAATCAAAGGGGAAAATTCTATCTCGATTAACTCTTTAGCTCCCACAAGTTCACCTTAAGCTAAATCAATTCGACTAATGATAGCCAGAATAAACTATCAAAACGCTTCATGATACTCAAAGGGTTAACTAAAGCAAAACTAAGGGGGCACTCGGGAGACCACATACCTCCGCCTACACTGGTGGAGGTATGCGCTCTACCGATCACCTCCTAAATCTAATAATTTCTTCCCTGGCGCGTATCCTGTCTGCTCACCAACTGCAGTGAAAATCGGTCCATAACTTTGTGAACTGCCTACGCTGGCAGAGGTATGAGCTCTACTGATCACCTCCTAAATTGAAACACTTCTTCCTTGGCGCATATCCTATCTGCCCACCTACTTTCGTGAAAATTGGTTCATAACTTTGCGAGATATCTTGTTTACAGACATACAAACAGACAGACAGACAAGCGGAGGTGAAAACATAACCTCGATCCAACTACGTTGACGGAGATAAATATCAGGTCGACACACTACATTTACAATCGCCAGCTATACCCTCTTCCAAATTAGTAGGCCAGACATCATGAAACCTAACCTCTGTAACTCAAAAAGGGCTAGAGCAAATGGGTTGTAAATTTCCACACCTGGCCCTTCCCAAATGGTAGAAATATTAGCTGGATTACTCTAGTCGTTTGTGAGTTATGAAGATTAATGTTCAATAGCTTTGGCCTACTTATTTGGAATAGAGTATAACTTCGAAACTATATTTATGTAAGTCTAAATAACTGTACAGTTTGCTAACCATTGGGTCCGGTCATCCCTTTGTAGTCGCCTTGTGAGACACGCAGTTAGGTAGTTGGATTTTTTTTTTTTCCTATGTTTACGAAGGAGACAAATGGCAAAGCTTGAAAGTTGTCTCCTCCAAAGGTACAGTCGGATACCATAGTCTCTACCCACTCATAAATATTCGTGGACTTCACATATTTCTAACTATGGAAGTATATCTCTGGAAACCAACTTATCAATATAGTTTTCTATAAATCAACTACAAAACTATATATACTATTTATTGAAAAGAAAGTTCTATCCAAAAATTAATCCAGGTAGTTATAATTGCATAACGAAAAACATAACGGATCCACGAATTGTTATGAGTGGGCTAGAGACTATGGCATCCGAGTGTACAAGAGCGACTGAGAGCCAAATTGAAGTGGGTTATATTAAATTTTCTCTGCTAAATGTGAAGGCCCCTTACCTCAAGTGGGGGTAATTAAATTATAGTATGCTTGTCAGAAGTAAAGACGATTTTGTATTAATTGTGTATTAATAGTGGGTACCAGAGCCGCAAGATCCGAATAGGAAGCTTCTTTTTTATGTGCATGAAGGAGACAAAAGGCAAAGCTGCCTGTAACATGTGTCTCACCCAAGATTGAAAGAGTGACAGCCAAAATCAAGGTACGTTTGAGGTAATTTAGGTGTATTGGAAAGCAGTGTGTTTTGCTTGTTAAGTGTAGCGAAATTAAAATGAGGTGTTTGTCAAAGTTGGGTGGATTACCCTCTGTGTACGGGAGGCACAAATAGAAACAGCGAGGGAAGCCAGGCAAATGAAACAGGAGTTCCACCAACTCCTTATAATTTTGTTTTTGTTTTCTATGTGAATGAGGGAGACAAAAGGCATAACTGCCTGCAGCGAGTGCCTCTCCCAGAGTTGAAAGAGTGACAGGGCCAAAATCAAGGGACGTTCGAGCTAAAATGCCTGGACACACAGAGTTTGAAGCAATTTAAGTCATAGGAAGAGGGAAAGACTGATTCTGGGAGAGAGTTCCAGAGCTCAGCAGTTAAATAGAAGAAAGTCTGAGAATAGCATTTCACTCTTGGGTTGGAGAGATGCACAGAGTAGGGGTGGGATTGTGTTGCAAGACGGGTACTACGTACCCTGCGTAGAGGAGGTGGTATACACTGGGAAAGCTCCGAGAAACACTGATTATTGTAGTAGCGATAGAATAGCGAGAGAGATGCAACATTGCGGCGAAGAGAGAGAGATTGCAGAGAGTTTGTGAGTGGACGGGAGTTAATGATACGAAAGGCTTTCCTATGTGGCCTCCACTGGGTACTATCCTACTCGATTGGTGCCTACAATCTCCCCATACCAACTGAAGCTGGTATACTGTGTTTGCGGTGGTTCATGGTCCAAATTAAACTGCTTCATTGTGTCAGTACATGGTCCAAATTAAACTGCTTCATTGTGTCAGTACATGGTCCAAATTAAACTGCTTCATTGTGTCAGTACATGGTCCAAATTAAACTGATTCATTGTGTCAGTACATGGTCCAAATTAAACTGATTCATTGTGTCAGTACATGGTCCAAATTAAACTGATTCATTGTGTCAGTACATGGTCCAAATTAAACTGATTCATTGTGTCAGTACATGGTCCAAATTTAACTAATTCATTGTGTCAGTACATGGTCCAAATTAAACTGATTCATTGTGTCGGTCAAGATTATTTGAGTGAAAAATACCGAGTGACTTTTTGGTCATTTAGCTGTTGGAGGAGATGGAGGCAGGTGCTGTTGGCCTTCCCAATTAAGAGGGTGACCTGCTTTTTTCTCTCCTTTTCTCTCTTTCTCTGGCTTGTATCCATTCGGCCCCATTCAGCCTACTGTTTTAAGACGTTTATCCCCATCCAGGTGTCGATTTCTTCCTGGCGAGCGATAGCGAGTCAGCATTGTATGGAGAAATCCGGCTTCTCCGGATACATTTTTCTATCGAAAAATTTACAAATTTAGCTTGCTATCAAAAACATTTATATAAATATGCTGGCTCGCTACCGTTCTCCAGGAAAAAATCGCCACCCAACTGGGGATAAACGTCTTAAAACAGTAGGCTGAATAGGGCCAAATGGATACAACCCAGAGAGTGAGGAAGAGAGAGGGAAAGTACAAAAAAAAAAAATTAGGTGACCCCCCTTAAGCTAAAAAAAAAAAAAAAGAGAGAGGAAACAAAAAAGGGCAGTGAGTAAGCTGCATGTCTGTTATAACGAGTCAATATTGTCGGTGTAGAGGAAGCAAGACAACAACTCTGACACACTGTCATGGGACATTGCTGTGAGGATTGATGGCACTTGTCATACACATTCCACATACGGTATGGCATGACAGGTTGACAGCTACAACTTCAATCTCAAGTTACTTTTATCTACAAGGTAATTTTATTCAGGAATGGTATTGTTTTACAAATATTTCCTAAAACATGCTGCAGTTTAAAAATATCTTGTGTTTATGTGTTGGTATTCGGCAAAAAAGAATATATATATATATATATACCGGGTATATATATATATATATGTATATAATTCTAGGTCCGATCGGTTCTCTAGTCCACCGTGTTTTTTTTGTTTTTTTTTTAACCCTTTCAAGCTCCAATACGCGTTTCTGTTCTGTTTCTGGCTACTATTAGACGATTTTATTCAGATTAGTAACGGTATATGGAAGTCAAAGGGTTGATTGAGATAGTATTTATACCCACTGATACTTCCCACTGATACTTCCTAAGCTGCATAACATCGTTTAATGATAGCCAAAATAAACTGCTAAAACGCGTCAGAGCTTCAAAGGGTTAATAGATTTTCCATACCCCATAGTCCATTGCTATATACTGTATATCCAGACCGGGTGATGATTGTGGTCTGGGGGGTGATGACTGTGGTCTGGGATGATTATTGTGGTCTGGGGGGTGATGATTGTGGTCTGGGGGTGATGATTGTGGTCTGGGGGGTGATGATTGTGGTCTGAGGGGTGATGATTGTGGTCTGGGGGTGATGATTTTGTTCTGGGGGGTGATCATGATTGTGATCTGGGTGATGATTGTGGTCTGGGGTGATGATTGTGGTCGGGGGGTGATGATTGTGGTCAGGGGGTGATGATTGTGGTCGGGGGGTGATGATTTTGGTCTGGGGTGATGATTATGGTCTGGGGGGTGATGATTGTGGTCTGGGGGGTGATCATGATTGTGGTCTGGGGTGATGATTGTGGTCGGGGGGTGATGATTGTGGTCAGGGGGTGATGATTGTGGTCTGGGGGTGATGATTGTGGTCTGGGGTGATGAATGTGGTCGGGGGTAATAATTGCAGTCTAGGGAATGATGATTGGGGTATTGTGTTAATGATTGGGGTCTAGAGGGTTGATAATTGGGGTGTTGGGTTCATGATTGTGGTCTGGGCCCTGCCTTAGTAATCTTGTGAAGCCAAATAGCGTAAAGGCCATGAGGGATGGTCATCGTGGGAGAGGAAAACCTTCCGTATCATTAACTCCCGTCCACTCACCGACTCTGCAATCTCTCTCTCTCTTCGCCGCAATGTTGCATCTCTCTCGCTATTCTATTGCTACTATTGTACAATAATCATTGTTCCTCAGAGCTCTCTCAGTGTATACCACCTCTTCTACGTAGGGTATGTTGTCTTGAAACACAATCCCACCCCTACTCTGTGGCTGTGCAACTCTTCAACTCAAGAGTGAAACGATACTCCCATTCTGTCTTCTATTCAACAGCTGAGCTCTGGAAATATCTCCCTGAATCCATCTTTCCCTCATCCTATGACTTAAATTGCTTCACACTCCGTGTATCCAGATATTTTGGCTCGAACATTCCTTGATTTTGGCCCTGTCACTCTTTCAACTCTGGGGAGGCACTCATCACAGGCAGTTTTGCTTTTTGTCTCCCTAATCCACATAGAAAAAAAAATCATGGCAAAGGCAGACATGGTAAACAACATAATTATCAACTGCCTCTGCCAACAGTCATAACACAAGGCCACAATTATATTATGCACACCCTACCACCACTGCCAGTAACACCAGCACTCATAATTTCCAAAAGCGCACACAACTGATGCAAATAATGAACAGGCAGAAGCAATGAACTGAACAACCAAGCACCGAGTGCAACTAACAAAATCTAGAGAAAGGAAGGAAATCCAGCAATTAATTCAACTGGGAACTAGGGAAGAGCGGGGGTCAGCCAAATAGTGTGGAGGAAGGGATTGGGGTTCACAATTGGGACTTCATTAAAACATTAAGTGAGGGTACCATATCTATATAGGGAACAGGACTAATATCAGTGTCCCCATCCCCGTCTGTTTTTGTAAATATTTGGCTTGTATAGTTTGTGAATGATTGACAGCCATGACCGATAAAGGAAAGACATGAACCACCAACTGGAAAGTTCAACCAAACTTCTAAGGGCTATAATGTCAGTTGACACACAACCAAATTATTCTGGAACACACCGTCGTATATGGTGAATTCAAGACCACAGTAAATATAGCAGATCGATTTAAACAGTCCTCCAATTGGCACCCTTGTTAAGAGCTTCAAGACCCACTAATTAGAATGACTCCCTCCTCTTATGTACCATAATCTCATAGACCTTGTAAATACAAAAATTAGTTATTATAATGTAAAACTTGCAAACTAAACAAACCAAAACAGGGTCGACACTATATAAAAGCAAACAAACTTATCAAAATCGCTATGTGGAAATAACGCTTTAGAAAAATCAAATAATCACTATCTGGAAAAGTTTAGTGTGGTGATAGAATACAGCCCTAAGTCTCAGAACAAAACTCTTATAGGGCTGGCCCGAAAGAGGGGCAAAAATTGGATTTGGGTAGAATGGACACATTTCATACTGTTGAATACCACCATTTTCATAGCTGTGCAAAATCCCATGAAACCATTTGTTCAGTCACCATTCACCATTGATCGTTAAAATGATCGGCTTCATCTCAAATATACAGCGTAAATTAAATCCCAGTAACACGAGTTTGCGGACACATAATGGATACCAAAATAAATACAAGCCTCTTATAACAAAAATTAGCCAACTTTTGCCAAGATTTTATTTGACAAGACCATTTTTTTTTAATTTGTATAAAACATTCCACTTCACATGTATGTATAATGATTAAATAAAACAAGTTTTTAGAAAAATTCAACTTCTTTAATCATATTTATTTCAGCACTCCAATAAATTATTTTCAGAAAAACTTCTTTCAAAACTCTATGATACAATGACTATAAACAATATTTTATAAACTCTTTATTCATATTTGTTTTCACCAACTCACCAATTAATTTACAAATAAACCTAACTAATGACATCAATGAAAGTAATGAATACATGTGGTACTCCATGGACTCGAACCTAGGATACTCACACCGAAATTCCGCAAACTAAGCACTAGGCTATCAAGACAGTTATATATTTTAAAAGTTTATGTACAAGTCTACGATATATTATGCATTCTCGAATACTGCATATTAATCTTAGCCTGTACATATACCCATCTGAACTCTGATAACGAAATAATGTCACGGGCGGTGGTATGATCAATAGCGCATTTGACTGCTGATCGAAGGGTCTGCAGTTCGATCCCAAGCCGTGCCATTGGTAGATGGCAAGAGTTTGGGCAGCTCAGTCTAGCGATTCATGGCAAATGTCCAGTAAAGTCCCCGTAACAATGAAGTGCACGACATTAAAAACTGCACAAGAAAATAATCACCCTACTAATTTTTTAAAGTACTGTATCATACAAATATAATACCACCATGAACACCCAGATGCTAGTCTTTTTAGACACTTATCCTCAATCTTAGTTTATTTTGTAATTAAATCAATCTATTTTCTATATTTTCTAACCTGGCGAGCTTGCACTTGGTCACTTTGGACAGAAAACTTTTCATACACGTGTTGGGTTTATTATATTTCAACCATGACTATTTTAAAAACCTCAACTCTTATTTGAAGAACCAGGTTATAGTCCCGTGGAAGGCTGTGCCTCAATACACGTGTTGAGTTTATTAGACTTCAACCATGGTTGAAGTTTAATAAACTTGCCACGTGTCCGAAGGCATAGTCCTCCATGAGACTATAACCTGGTTCTTCAAATAAGAATAAAGGGTGGATGTACTGTAGTAGTTATTATTACAATTAGTTAGTGTATTACAAGAACTTGTCTTGATTCTGGGAAAGATGTTGAAGTTGGGGATTACTCTCTGTTTCCACTACCACCATTCAGTGACCAAGGTGCTAGCATATCTGTCATGCATGCTTGTATCTAAGCCTTTTCATTTAATTGATTTTTCTTCTGAATTTTGAGTAGATCCTCTGCTAATATGTGTTTCCTGCATGATTAACTTCAAAGGTACTATCTTGCCTTGAAAATTAACCATGAGAGGATTGAATTCATAGCTAAGATTACATACATCTATACATACAAGTTTAAAGACCGCTTTGTCCGTAGAGAGCTTGGTTGCAGTCTCACATCCTAAATGGCGGCACTCCCGGCGACCCAGTTCTGGGCTGCCTCTATTGTCAGGTTCCTTTATGTTGCGATCAGACCGAAGTACCTGATCCCATGTCTTTCCTAGGTCTACCCCTACACGCAGCTCCCCCCCATATTCATAGTGCGGCCTTCCTTCACCCAGTTTTAATCATCTCTTCTCTTAATGTGGGCTACTGTCTAAATGTATAACTGTATAAGTGATGCTACTGGGAGTGGACAACAAAAGCTGCCCATGTAATATTATAAACGAGAATGTGAATCCTTATCCTGTGCTGGTTTTAGATGCGTGTGGTAGGTCTTCTCTTGTGTGTAGGTGATGTTATAAAGGAGAATGTGAACCCTTATCCTGTGGTGGTTTTAGATGCGTGTGGTAGGCCTTCTATTGTGTGTATGTGATGTTAATGCTATAAAGGAGAATGTGAACCCTTATCATCCTGTGGTTTTAGATGCGTGTGGTAGGTCTTCTCTTGGGTGTAGGTGATGTTGCCAGGCGGGACCACAAAGCTGTCGTCCTCGGTGGTTTGGGCACAGTTCACCACCTCTTCACTTAGGTCCTCGCCGTCTACCTCGTCGTCCGCCAGGGTCAGCGATCTGTTGAAGGAGGGTAGTGGTTAGTTTTTGGTCTATTTATTTATTCATTTTAATGTTTATTTTAATTTTTAACGTTGTTATTAACACCAATAACACCCCAAATTAAATTAATGAAAGTATGTGATTCTACTTTATATTTATTTTTTAGTTTCCTCGCTAGACCTCCATCAAGCTTAAAACCACACCCCCTTGTAAAATTCACCTACTAAAAATTCACCTACTAGACGAGATAGAGAAAGGGGCGAGAAAGTGGTCCCGGAACCTGGGAGAGGAACTTTGAATGTTGTTTCAGTTCGAGCTCTGTCTTGAGTCGGCCACCCCCAGCTATGGGGTATGTGCCTGGGTATATACATACATACCATACATATAACTATATTTAAACAATTTTATGAAGTTTATGAAGGATCTGTGGTAATAAAAAGGGTTATGTGTTACGGTATAGTTCGAAGCCTGTTCATTGCTGGAGGCCCTTTTTAGACTGAATAAAATTGTCTAATAGTAGCTAGAATAGAATTAAAAAGACGTTGCCGGTACAGAAGGGATTAAATGGTCAGGCAATGGATGCCAGGTCACTTAAGTATTTGGGCAGTGTGATGAGTAAAGATGGGAATATAGAGGATGAAGTGCGAGAGAGGGTACAACAGAGAAAGAGGGTTGAACATGCTGAAAGCAGTGACAATGAATAAGTTGGTGAGCATGGAAGTAAAAAAGCAACTGCATGATAGTGTAGTAATCCCGACACTGAAGTACGGGTGTGAAGCATGACGTTGTTGGAGAGACATAAGTAAAGAGTGAGAGGGGTGGAAATTAGTTGCTTGAGAAGTGCATGTGGAGTCATATGGAAAGATACAGATAAATTCATATTATCACCAACCCACTAATTACAGTAACTTACAAATAAACCTAATTAATGAAATCAATGAAAATAATGAATACATGAGGCACTCCAAGGACTCGAACCTAGGATAAAATGAGGAAGTACGAGAGCATTATGGTGTGGATATGGACGTGCAGGAAGTGTGAAGAGGAACACCTTGAGGTGCTTCGGTCATGTAGAGCGTATAGCAAATGAGAGAATGAGTGTATGAAAGTGATGTGGAAGGGCAGAGAGGAAGAGGAACACCAAGAGTGAGGTGGAAGGATGGAGTTGAGAGGTATATGAGTGAAAATAATTTTGGGTGGCAGGAGGGGCGCTGACTGACAAAGGAATGAGGTATTTAGAGGAGATATATTTGTGGCCACCCCCTCAGGGATTAGAATGTCTGGAAATAGATAGATAGATATTGTAGGTTGTTCCTGAGCTGCATAAAATCATGTACCGTACTTTTAGCCAAAGTAACAAGTATAAAGGTGTCATCGTGCTGAAAGGGTTAAGCGCGTTAGAGGTATGGAAGTTGTTGGAAAGACGACAGTTGGGGTAGAATGGGGAAGACCTGGGATGAGGGATGAGGTCTGGAGTAGGAATCTCCAGGTTAGTGGGAATCGACACTGACGCTACAGGGAGAGTGGCCATTAAGTGGGAGATTTTTCCATTGGAGGGATTTTTGTTTTGAACCCCTTTCTCCCTCATGTTTAGCCCAATTGCTTTTGAGATTGTTGAGATGTTCGCCCCATTAGTTTGGGCGATTTTAAGAAATTTCGCCCCATTTCTGTAAATTTTAGACCTTTTGTGCCATTTAGGTGTCAATTTTTACCTGGCGAGCGATAGCAAGCCTGTAATTTAAGAGGAACCGGCCTTTGGCCCGGACATTTTTCTACTGAAAAAATTTACACATTTATCTTGAAAGGGGGTCTAGGGGGTGTAATTTTATGCTTGATGGAGGTCTAGGGAGCGAACTAAAAACCTCCGCTTAACCCCTTCTGTACCAGCGACGTCTTTTTCATTATATTCTGGAAACTATTAGACAATTCTATTCAGTTTAGGAAGGATCTCTAGCAATTATAAGGCTTCAAACTATCTCAATCAACCCCTTAAGCTACCACAGATCTTTCTTAAGATGCATAAAATCATATAAATCTAGCTAGAATAAAAATATAACAGACGTCGCCGGTACGGAAAGGGTTAAATGACCAAGGTGTATACCCGTGAAAAACCTGGATTAGCCTTTTAACCCTCTCACGTTCTTGATGCAATTTTGAGCCTATTAGGGATACTTTAAAGCCTTTGTTACCATCAGGGGTATTTAGAAACCTTTAGTTTAGTTACTTTAACCTCTGCAGTTGTCTTTGAGTTAGCTGTGGGCAGAAAACTAATTTTGGAGAGGTAATTATAAGAGTGAGAGAACTCTATTTCTTATTGCTAATCTGTCAACCTCTGCGTCATCTGGTCGTGAGAGGGTTAATTGATACCAAATGCTGGAGTGTCGTACCTGTCCTCCAACACAGTGATCATGGGTTCCACGCCTTCTGTGTTCACTACGCTCAGACGGTCAGCCATCCTGGGAAAGAATGGTGCAAATTATTACTTTTGAACTGATTGAGTTAAGATAGAATAAATAAACAAGTGCGAATTATTACTTTTGAATTGAATGAGTCATGATAGAATACTGTATATGAACAATGCACTGTGCACGTAATATTGAAGACATTTATCATTTATGGTTGGGATTGTATCAAATTTAATGATTAATTATGTATGGCATAAAATTAAAATACCGGCCGGCTAGTTACTGACTGATAAATATATTACCTGACTGACAGTAGTGTTATTTGTTTTTCTCACCTAATTGCCGCTTCCAATACAGCTATTCCTTCCTTGTTGGCAAAATCTACAAGTGAGAGTTTTTCCAGTAACTGCACTAGCCTCAGGTCCACTATGGTCTTTGGTGGCAGGTCTTCTTCTCTCAGGCTGGTGGACACAGGATGCTGGGGAACCACCGACTTCCTACCTGAGAATAGATATATAGATAAGTACTGTAGTAAAAGAGGGAAGAGATTTGTGAAAGAAAATTGAATAACAGTTACAAATCCTTAGGACTGGCACTTAATGGAACACTGGCTGTTGAAGAGCTCGGCGCCTAAGGGTTTACAAGATTTAAGAAAAGGTTAATTAGAGCATCCACCCTTGAATCTCTCAATGTATCACCTCTAAAAATAATGACTCCCTTGTAATGGTCAGGGTGAGGATGGAGTCACAGATGTCAGTTGATGGTGGAGATGGTTGGATGAACTGGCTAATCAGGTTATGCTCATGATTATCAACACCCTCCATGTGAGGGTCTCTGTAGCAGGTGTCATACCAAAACAGAGTGTAAAGATGAAATCCTGGTTTATAATTCAAATTATGTCTTTAAAAGTGATAAAACAGCCAAAACAATGCTATTCCATTAACATTTTCAAGTCTTCAAACAAAATTGCTCCGGTTTGACATCCTGCTCTGTAGGATGCTAACCCCAGAGGTGGAAAGGTGGAGTCGGGGTTTACCAAAATCTGCTCTATTGCGGTTGGAAATTCCTCTCTCTTATACCATTACTAAAAATGCCACCCCTGGCTGACCTGGGCTCACATGTGCATTCATGTCATTGTACATTGTACATGTACAGTACTTTATTTCTTTGTGGATTTTAAACAGATCCTCTGCTAATGTACTCCTTACCTGGTTAACTTTGGAGGTAGACTACTAACTGGAAAATGACAATGCAAAGATTACATATATGGCTGGGATTGTATTAAAACTGTCGGAGAGTCAAAGGATATACTGATACAGTATTATAATAATCATTATGTATGTATGCATGCGATTGAAAGGCCATTAAGTGCTCTGACCATGACTCGCTCCGCTGGCAGATCCTCCTAAAGTAATTCGGGAGAGGGGAATAGTGAGGTAGGTCTGGGGCCTGATGTTTCATTACTTTATGATAGAGCTAAAGCTGGTGTCAGATATTGAATGTAAAAGTGCCGGTCTAGTAACTGAAAAGTCCCGAGCTCAATCCCAGCGGTGGGGCTTGGGACTTTTGTGAGAAAACCAGTTCAGTATCCAACCCAGTTTGGCTACTAAATGATAGAAGCCTGGTTTTCTCTGCATCCATTCTATAAGATGACTATAATGGAGGACTCAACGAGATATGAGTTGACGAGCCTATATTCTCATGTGATTTTGAGTGGATTCAGGTACCAATATCTTTATAGCGGGACTAGTAATGACCAAATGCTTCTGGGGCATAACAGTACGGTACCTGCAAAGACATACTGGTATACAATAGTTCAACCCAAACATCTGTCTGCTCTCTACCATACTTTTTTTTTTTTTTTCTATGTGATTGAGGGAGGCAAAAGGCAGAACTGCCTATAGCGAGTGCCTTCCCCATAGTTGAAAGAGTGACAGGGCCAAAATCAAGGGACGTTCGAGCCAAAATGCCTGGACACACTGAGTTTGAAGCAATTTAAGTCATAGGAAGAGGGAAAGACTGATTCTGGGAGAGAGTTCCAGAGCTCAGCTGTTGAGTAGAAGAAAGTTTGAGAGTAACGTTTCACTCTTGGGTTGGAGAGTTGCACAGAGTAGGGGTGGGATTGAGTTGCAAGACGGGTACCACGTGCCCTACGTAAAGGAGGTGGTATACACTGGGAAAGCTCTGAGGAACACTGATTATTATACTGTAGTAGCGATAGAATAGCGAGAGAGATGCAACATTGCGGCGGAGAGAGAGAGATTGCAGAGAGTTGGTGAGTGGACGGGAGTTAATGATAGGAAAGGCCTTCCTTTCAAGTTTGTCTAGGAGAGCGGTGTGAGAGGAACCTCCCCACACATGTGAACAATACTCAATACAAGGACGCACTATGCCCCTGTACAGAGCAAGAAGCTGTGCAGGGGAAAAGAACCCCCTAAGGCGGTTGAGCACACCCAGCTTCTGGGAGGCTGCCTTAGCAAGACTGGTAATATGGTCCTTCCAACTGAGAGCAGAAGAAAAGGAGACACCAAGAATATTGAGAGAAGATGAAGGATTGATTTTTGTATTGTTGAAGAATAAGGGATAGTCCGCTGGGAGTTCCTTACGGGTAGATAGATGGAGAATTGGGTTTTGGAAGCATTAAAGGTAACAAAGTTTTCTCTGCCCCAATTGGAGATAGTATTTAGATCATAATTTAAGAGTTCTATGGCTTCATTACGTTTGTCGTTGAGGGATTGCTGGCTGGGGCGTTCTGAAAAACTAATGGAGTAGTGTAAGGTTGAGTCGTCTGCGTATGAATGGATGGGAATTGAGGTACAGTTGAGGAGATCATTTATAAAAATTAGAAAGAGAATAGGAGATAGGACAGAGCCCTGAGGAACACCAGAGTTTATAGGGTGAGGAAGTGAACAATGGCCGTCCACAACCGCGGCTATGGAATGGCCGGAAAGGAAATTAGAGACAAAGGCACAGATGGAGGGATAGAAACCGAAGGAGGGTAGTTTAGAAATTAAAGATTTGTGCCAGA
Source organism: Paralithodes platypus (assembly GCA_032716605.1). Lineage (NCBI taxonomy): Eukaryota > Metazoa > Arthropoda > Malacostraca > Decapoda > Lithodidae > Paralithodes > Paralithodes platypus. The sequence continues at coordinate 54,410,807 of CM064496.1, read as the reverse complement.
CTCTATCGAAGGCTTTTGATATGTCTAGTGCAATAGAAAAAGTCTCACCAAAGTCCCGAAAGGAGGATGACCAAGAGTTAGTAAGATATGAAAGAAGATCACCAGTAGAGCGACCCTTAAGGAAGCCATACTGGCGATCTGAGAGCAGATTATGAGAAGAGAAATGCTTAAGAAATTTGGAAGCAAGAATAGTTTCAAAAACTTTAGAAAGACAAGAGATGAGAGCAATTGGACGATAGTTGGAGGGTTGAGAGCGGTCACCCTTCTTTGGGACAGGTTGAATGTGAGCAAGCTTCCCGCATGAAGGGAAGACGTTAGAGGATAGACAGAGACGAAAGAGTTTGCCTAGGCAGGGAGTCAGCACGGAAACACAGTTTTTGAGAACAGGAGGAACACCGTCCGGACCGTACGCCTTATTAGTATTAAGCCCAGAGAGGGTAGAAAGTACATCTTTAGAAGAGATTAGGATATTAGGCATAAGTAAGAGAGAGGAGAGAGGAGGGTGGAGAGGGAGGAATAGCACCAGAATCATCCAAGGTGGAGTTTCTAGCAAAAGTTGAGCGAAGAGTTTAGCTTTGTCAGAGGAAGAAGTGATGGTTGTGCCATCAGAATGGGAAAGGGGAGGGAAAGACGAGGAAGAGAAATTGTTGGAGAGGTTTTTGGCTAGATGCCAGAAAGTTTGGGAAGAGCTAGAGTTGGATAGTTCAGTGCATTTATTATTGATGAAAGAGTGTTTGGCAAGTCGAAGAACAGATTTGGCTTGATTCCGGGCAGAAACATAGGAAGAATGAGAGTCTTGAGTTTTAAGGCGTCGGTACCGTTTGAATGCTTCCTCCTTATTGCGGACAGCAGTAGAACAGGCGTGAGTAAACCAAGATTTTTTAGCATTAGTCTGAGAGAAAGAGAATGGAATGTATGCTTCCATGCCCGATAGGATTACCTCGGTAATGCGTTCAGCACTCTCCGAGGGTCCCCGGCCACGGAAGCAGAAATCATTCCATGGGAAATCAAAGAAGTACTGCTGGAGAGCCTCCCAGTCGGCAGCGCCAAAGTGCCACAAGCGCCGCCGGCTAGGAGGATCGGGTGGCCGTACTGGAGAGATAGGGCAGTTAACAGAGATAAGTTTATGGTCGGAGGAGCCCAAAGGAGAGAAGAGATTGACAGTATAAGAAGAAGGGTTAGAAGTTAGAAACAAGTCAAGAATGTTGGGCCGATCTCCGATGCGATCCGGGATACGGGTGGGTTGCTGAACTAACTGCTCTAGGTCATTTATGATAGAAAAGACGTAGGCTTGTTCACCAGGTGGATCAGTAGTGTGAGAGGAGAGCCATTGGCAGTGGTGAACGTTGAAATCTCCTAAGATGGAGACTTCTGAGAAAGGAGAAATGGATAGAATGTGTTCCACTGTAGAGTTTAGATAGTCAAAGAATTTGGAAAAGTTGGTAGAGTTAGGGGAAAGATAGACAGCACAGAAATATTTAGTAAGAGAATGACAGGAAAGTTTGAGCCATAAAGTAGAAAATTCAGAGGAGTCGAAATCTTACTTAAGTTCTGTGTTGAATTTCTGAAGGCTTGACGACTTATCACAAGGCATCCATTTCGAAGTGATAATATTTTGTTCATTTCAGTCAGGAACTTTAATCTTGAAAAGGTACCGGTAGTATTCATTTCTGCTCTGAAATATATAAAAAAAATAGGCGTGAATTACTGTACTGTATTGAAAATTATGTACAATTGACAGTATTAGTACTGTACTATACTTTACATAAATACATGAATAATATATGAAAGAAACTTGTAAAGAAAATTATCCCCTCCCACACCAACCAAGACTCCTCCCCACAAGATTTTTTTTTTCCCTAATTAAGACCAAGATGGAAGACAAGCATGAGGTTCCCAGTAATACCAGTCATCTTGTATTTACCTAATTGTATTTACCTAATTGTAGTTTACGAGCTAAGCTCGTGTTGTCCCGTCTCTCAGTCTACTTTTTATCCAATTTTTTCTTGAAAATATGGATATTCCTTGCCCCTACCACCTCCTCCTCCAGCCCATTCCATTTGTCAATACATCTATAGGGGAAGCTAAACTTCCTGATATCGTTCTTGCAGGTAGGTCTTTTTACTTTGTAGCTGTGGCCTCTAGTTATTCCTGTATCCATAATTAATATATCCTCCCTATCCAGCCTCTCCAGCCCCCGGGTGCATTTGTACATCATTATCATGTCTCCCCTCTCTCTCCTCTCTTTTAGACTCGGTAGATTTAATTTGTCTAGCTTCCCTTCATATGGCAGTTCTCTGAGACTTGGAACCAATCTAGTAACTGCTCTCTGGATTCTTTCTAACTTGTGAATATGCTTCTTTAGATGCGGGGACCACACCACTGCTGCATACTCCAATCTTGGTCTAATCATACTCTTCATAATTTTCGCTACCATGGTCTCATCCAAGTAGTTCAGAGCAACTTTCATATTCCCGGCCATTGCATACATTCCGCTAAAGAGCTTGTTAATATGTTTCTCTGGCAACAAATTATCTTGTATAATCAACCCTAAATCCTTTTCTTTTTCGGCCTTACTAATTATATTATCTCCCATCCTGTACTCCCAATTTGGTCTATTCACACTTCTTCCCATATTTAACACATGGCAAGAAGTGTGAATAGACCAAATTGGGAGTACAGGATGGGAGATAATATAATTAGTAAGGCCGAAAAAGAAAAGGATTTAGGGTTGATTATACAAGATAATTTGTCGCCAGAGAAACATATTAACAAGCTCTTTAGCGGAATGTATGCAATGGCCGGGAATATGAAAGTGATAGAAGTAAAGGGTGTGGAATGTGTTGTTATATTGTACTGTATAAGGATAAAAGAGATAAAGAGGTGTATACCGGTATGAGAAAGATGTATAATACTGTGCTGTGCTGTATGAGAGAATATCGGTATGGTAATGGAGGTTATAATTGCTGTACACACTGAAGGTTAAAGTGGATACCAAGCATACAAGAACGGGAAAGAGATCCTTATCTATATAATAAGTCTGACAGTCATTATCTGTTTCTTTGAACTCAATAGTCGCTCAGGCCAAGGAGTCTAGGTGATTGTGTTAGATTAGTGTGGGGGAAACTCAATTGACTAGGTAACATAGGCCAGGTCCCATCAGCCTCTGAAGCCTAGCAAAACTGCCATGCATTGCCCACAGAAGGTACCGGTACCTGCAGCCGGCTGGTTATTTTTTTAGATGTTCCGAACATATACTAAATTAAAATGTAAAACTTGCAAACTAAACAAACCAAAATTGGGACAAGGACAATATAAAGTCAAATTAAATTATCAAAATCGCTAATTTCATTACATTACTGGCTGTTTTTAGTACTAAGTGAGAGAAGTGAGCATTAGCCTATGGGTCTCCAAGGCGTAGCAGGGCCGCAAGGCTACCTGGAGTTTTCCACACCAAGTAGTTTATAGTGCCCGGGAATTTGTGGATAGGCCTAAGCTGGTATGGGGGTAAATCAACCCTGGGAGTAATATAGGTCATGTCCAAATGGCCTCTGAGGCCATTTAGAGATTAGCAGAGACTTACGGTATGCATCCTTGCTCGCTTGGCTTGTAATGCAGACGCTAGCTGCGCAACATATGCCAGGTCTCATTGGCCTCTGATCGCTGGAGAGGCTATTGCATAAATTAAATAGTATACAGTATAGCCGGGAAGGATGTAGTATCCGGGCGTAGGTCATGTTACATAGCCTACGTAGGTCGTGCGCTCGTCTATTTTGACTGCTTCTTTTTCTGTTATTTGGCCTCTGCTGGCAATATTTATGATGATTAATTAAGTCATGAGGGGGTGAGGGGGGGGGGACAAAGGCGCCTCCCCTCAACTTATTATAGTGTCCCACAGCAGTCAAAATAGAAGGGATCGTGATCACGAGCGTGCGAGTAGTGTCAACAAGGCGGGAGATACGCCCGAATACTACATCCTTACCGTATAACATAACTTATCCTAGCCTAGGCCAGGCTATATCAGTATAGCAGTACTGTATAGCCTAAGCCCTACGCTAGGCTATTTTATTTGTTCTTTAATCTAGGCTTTTGTGTAGTAGGCTATGCTCACTGTCATATGTCCGTTTCAATTTCAAAATTGCAACTAGGCCTATAGGCTAGGTGTCATGATTCTGCATGACAAAGATTCCCATGAAAATAATATAGCCTAGTTATGGAAAATCAGATTCAAACTGCAAATATCAAAAAGTAGGATAGCACTCAATCTCCCAGTACAGTAGGCTAGACCTGAAAATTCCTACCTTAAAATGTAGTGGGGAAGTGTTAATGCTAATATTGGTTACAGTATATCAGTATTAACCATCGTAAGATACTAAATTACCTATAGAAGAGTGGAAATTATGACAGCCAACCAATCCTAAATGTAGTATACTCGTCTTCTGCATATGGAAATGTATACGGTCGGGTTTATAGGAATTGCAGTAGTATTTCCTTCATGGCCCTTTAATTCAACAACAAAAAACAACAACAACAAAATCGTGAATAATGTGGCTGTTTGTGGTGGGCTTTGCTGTCCACCTTATTTTCTTCATATCTGTGTTTGATATATATTTCAAAACCCCCATCAGCCATGGCATGACGCCCCAGGTTAGTCTCTACTTTGAGATGTGGTCATTTGGTTTTATTTCAATACGGCTAGGCTATTTATTTAGTTTTGTGTAGCCTATCCTATATTTATCTATCCTAGGCCCATCTATTTAAATTTTTGGTGCAGATTTAATATAATAGCGTGCTCATTTGGAGAGTTCAGTGCAGCTGAACTAGGCTAGGCCTAGGCCTATTTACTTTTCAGCGGGGGTGTCACCCCGGGTGTGGCACTGGCAGCCCCCTCGGGCCCACTAGGCTAGTAATAGGCCTAGGCTACTGTACTATATTATATTAGGTTGGGTTAGCTTAAATTTGGTAAATTTCTATAATTGCACCTAGGCCTAGCCTATATGAGCTAAAAAATATATTAGGCTATTGTATTTAACAGGAAGGTACGACGAGGTAAGTGATGTGGTATAGCCTAGGTGGCAATATGCGGAAATGGATTATAGGCTAAGGGCACTCCGCCCCCTCTGATAAAAGTCTATCAATCTGGATATGACACAGATTTTACATTGTTTCAGAGAGACATTAACCTAACCTAACCTAGGTTAACAACCTAACCTAACAACCTTACCTAACCTAACCTAGCCTAACATAAGGGGGCGGCGGCGGCTTATAATCCATTTCCGCATATTGCCACCTATACCACATCACTTACCTCATCATACCTTCCTGTTAAATAGGCCTACAATAATAATTTGTTTAGTTCGTATAGGTGCAATTATTATGTTCCTTCCAACAACCAACCATACTCCTAAAATCGATGGTATAGGTCTATAATTGCACCTATACGAGCTAAGCAAATTATTATTGTATTTAATAGGAAGGTATGATGAGGTAAATGATGTGGTATAGGTGGCAATATGCGGAAATGGATTATAAGGACATTCCGCCCCTCTGACCCCCTTCCGAAAATCTACTGTTACTCACTCCACCCCAACTGGATTTCTACTGTTTTACCCAACCAGCGCGGGTGTGGGGGCGGCAGCCCCCTCCCATAACACTATGTTAGGTTAGGTAAGGTTGTTAGGTTAGGCTAATGTCTCTCTGAAACAATGTAAAATCCGTGTCACATCTAGATTGATAGACTTTTGTCAATGTCAGAGGAGGCGGAATGCCCTTATAATCCATTTCCGCATATTGCCACCTATACCACATCACTATATCGTCGTACCTTCCTGTTAAATACAATAATATATTTTTTAGCTCGTATAGGTGCAATTATAGAAATTTACCAAATCGATTAATGAAATTTACAAACACATGTGGCAGTCCGTGGATTCGAACCCAGGATGCTCACACCGAAAATCAACACCTTATACATCGCACCAGCCCGTAGCCTAGTAGGTAGAGCTCTCGTCTCACACACGAGGGCTCGGGGGTTCAATCCCCGGCCGGGCGGAGACAAATTGGGCTTGTCTCCTTTCATGTGTTAGCCTCAGTTCACCTAGCTGTAAATAGGTACCTGGAATAAGTGGACGACGTTGTGACGTCCCATCTGGGGTTGGCAAAAATGGTACAAGGCGAGATGGGTATCATATGGTTCACCTAATCTGATGGCTACCTAAGCCTTCGGGCGAGACGGTACCGTCTATAGTGAGAATGGTACCATACAGATCCACCCTAAGCCTTCGTTTCCGATGTCGCCAATTGACTAAAATACAGACTACACACACATCCACAGCCATTCCAACAATACATAAAACACTTAACATGCATTTCACGCAATACATTCCCAGTTAAGGAGGCACGATAATAATGAGCTTAGCTCGCATTGCGTGGATTCCCCTTGACGAACAAGTAACTGAGTAACTGAGTAACCACGAAGACAGTTAAAGGTTGGTGGACACTGCCTACGATGTATTATGCAACTTCGAATCCTGCATATCAATCTAAGCATGTACACACATCCCAACTGCAACTCACGTAGGCTATGCATATGTGAATGGAAAGAGCAATTAATGGGGCCTTAAGCCCTTAACCACTTAGGGAAGTCCTCTCGATAAATTACTCCTGAACCAATATAGACCTATACCTTAAATTTAGGCTAGGTTTTATTTAACGGAATGACGGTCACAAGACCCATTGATTTTTGTTTAACCTAGGCTACTGCGGCTACTGAATTATCATATCACAATTAGCCTAGGCCTATTAGCCTACATTGTTTTACTTCGTTACCGGTAGGCTATAGGCCTAGTAGCGCGCCAATCAAGAGATCGGCCGCTCTGTCGCGTCACTTTGCTCTGTTACGTTTGTATCAAATGTGGCAGTTTTTTTCTGAAATTAAGGCATTAGTAATGTAAAAATAAAATAAGCTTAACTTAACAGTAGCAAGCCTAACCTAATATCATTAGTGGGGGCTGCTGCTGCTGCTGTTCAGAGGAGAGCCGCCCCCCCCCCCCCCTGAACAGTAAATAGCTATTAATAGTCAATAATGGGTATTGGGGGGGCGGGCCCCATTGTTGGATTAGTTGATTTAATTATAGTTTATAATATGTATAGGCCTATATATATATATACCGGTATATATATATATATACCGTATATACAGTATATATATATATTTGTTAGAAGCAGTTAAGAGTTTTTATGAAGGGAGCAGAGCATGTGTGACAGTGTGAGAGTAGGAAATGGTGAGTTGAGTGAATGGTTTGAGGTAAAGGTAGGTTTGCGACAGGGTTGTGTAATGTCACCATGGCTGTTTAATATGTTTATGGATGGTGTGGTGAGGGAGGTGAAAAGGAGAACTATGAGAAGAGGATTGGGTTTAGTAGGAAAGAATGGTAGAGATTGGGAGTTGAATCAGTTGCTGTTCGCTGATGACACAGCATTGGTGGCGGATTCTGATGAGAAACTGCAGCGGGTAGTCATAGAGTTTGGTGTGGTTTGTGGAAGGAGGAAACTGAAGGTGAACGTCAATAAAAGTAAAGTAATGGTGTGTAATAGGGGAGAGCATAGGGTGAATCTAGATGTGAGGCTGGATGGGGAAATATTGTAACAAGTAGAGTGTTTTAAATATCTAGGAGGAACGATAAGCAGGAGTGGAGGTATGGAAATGGAGGTAAAACAGAGAGTGTGTGAAGGAAGGAAAGTTTTCGGAGCAATGGGAAGTATGTGGAAGACGAGAAATCTCGGAGTGAAAGTAAAAAGTGCACTGTATCAAGGAATTGTTGTGCCAACAGTGATGTATGGGGCTGAGACATGGGCTCTGAAGAAAAAAGAGAAAAGAGGGCTGGATGTGATGGAGATGAGCTGCTTGAGGAGTATGTGTGGAGTTACTTGTAGAGACAGATTGAGGAATGAAGAGATACGTAGGAGAGTGGGGCAGCAGGAACATTTGTCAGCCAGAGTGGACAGAAGGGTGCTGAGCTGGTATGGTCATGTTGAACGAATGGGAGATGAAAGGCTTACAAAGAGAATATGTGAGTCAGGTGTACAAGGGGAGATAGAAGGGCAGGAAGACCCCCATTGAGATGGAGAGACTGTGTAAGAAAAGCTTTGGATGATAGAGGAATGACTATAGATCAGGCAGGGGAAGTGGTGGTGGACAGGAGTGAATGGAGAATGCTTGTGAATAGTTGAGTGAACACGTGGTCATTTGAAGTAAGGGGTCAGGCGCAAGTTGGACTAGATAATAGTCCATCAGGCGCCTGGCCCGGGGAGACGATTAATATGAAGGGTGCGTCTGGAAGTGTGGTGGGAGGGCTTGTGGCTTTGGCTCCGCTGCATGTCTGCCTGCCGAGATCGGAACCTCTCCGGGTGGTCGGGGGTCGGGGGAGTGCTGGAGCGACCTTGGTGACCCTGGTCTCTGGTTCTTCTCCTGGGTGACCTGGATGTGTGTGAGTTTGTGCTTTTTATCTGTGTTTATTCGTTGTTTTATGTTGTTTTTGTGTTTTCCCTGTTCTTGCTCTGTCTTGAGTCGGCTACCCCCAAAATGGGGATTGGGCCTGAGCATATAGATAGATAGATAGATAGATAGATAGATAGATAGATAGATAGATAGATATATTTATATATATACCGATAATACCGGTATATATCTATCTATCTATCTATCTATCTATCTATCTATCTATCTATCTATCTATTGCCGGACGCCTTATTCCCTTAATGAGGGTGGCCGTATACAGAAGGCCCCCAAGCGGACCTATTCCCTGTAAGAGGGACAACCCGAGCCAGTTTACTGAAGGACTTAGGCTACAGGATTGACCACTCAATTTAAGATCCGTCCGACTCCGAGGCCCTCTATGAGTCTATGTATTTTGTTATCACTATTTTTCTACAGTGGTGTTCGGCTAGTCCATCCACTAACCTGCCTTACACTTAGATAAGCAGTATGGATTTGTATCAGGTTTACTCCCCTAGACAGGTTGCCGACCAAGGCTGACTAGTCCCATCCACCCGAAATATATATATATATATATATATATATATATATATATATATATATATATATATATATATATATATATATATATATATATATATATATATATACCGTATATTTATACATATATATTGTATATACTGTACATGTACTGTATTATAGGTATGCTTGCATGATAATATAATAGGCTAAGTTTACTGGTAAGCTGGCAACATTTATGATATTGTCCAGGTTATCATACACCATTCATTTTAGAATATTTACTTCACTATTTTAAAAACTTGGTAGATGGTTGAAGCTAGTGGTATAATAGGGTAACTGCAGTTTGTGTATACAATAGGTACATTCAGAGGAGCCTGCAGCATCCAGACTGGTATTGGTGGTCGCTGATGGGCTGCGGGCGGACACCTTCTTCACCCTCACCAACAACACCTCCAGGGCTCCCTTCCTCAGGTACAGTCTACCAAGCCACAGACAATCAGTCCCTGGACAGTTTAACATTGTATGTAATTTTTATCACATTCTTCTCTTTAAAGGAAAGGAAAGGGATAAAGCGTATGATAAAGCTTGGTATCTATGCTGCAACCACAAACTCTTCTGTAGCTCTCTATACTGTATATATGTTTCTTTGGTGAAGAGTTGAATATACCTTTTTGTGGTACCAGGTATTCTGGGCGATCAAAAATAATCAGCAAAGCATAGAGGATACCTGATGAGGGTGAAAATCGCAAGAGAGTGTCAGGACCAACCTTTCTTGACCGTGGATAGACCCACACCAAAGCGTCTCTTCCCCTTGAAATGCCACTCAAGGCAAAACAAATATTAAACGACAGAAAGAAGTGTGCAGATCTATTGATGTCTTTTGGGGATAAGGGTTTAATATTTATGTAATGCTTGTATTGCACCTTGTCCTTGGTACCCTTTTCATTATACAATGATACAATCACTGCCCTTGTACAGTATATACTGTATAGTCATCAAGGTCTTCACTTTTCTCTTGTATAAGTTGACAAACCCAATACATGTATCCCTCCCAATCATGCCATTTTTGTTGTTGTTTAATGTACAGTATGGTCATGACTTGACAGTCACTCCTCCACAGTGCAGAACTTACATCAGCTTATTTTGCTGGGGCTATTACATTTGTGCCTGACTGAAATATTAAGGGTAATAGTATTACAAATGTGAAGGGGGTCACTTTCTCCTTCTCACATTTAATGAAATCCTGAAAAGGGGACAATGAGTTTGTAGTTGTTAAATACCGGTAGCCTACTACAATTGATACTGTTTTTGCAAAATATTTGCTACTTGAATCTTTTGCAATATTTTGTTTTCGCCATCTCTATAAATAAGTGACACTACTCAGACTATTTCTGTTAGGTTTCATGTCTCCAGTAATATTAGGATAGTATAGCTGGGTGGGTTTCAGCATTGATAGCGAGTCTGACTGGTAAGCCAACTGCACAGAAGAGTAATGGGTTTGAATTTTGCTCGGGAAGGACACTACAAAAACATCGGTGGAAAGGTCGACCACTGAATCCAGTTGTTTAGCTAAATAGCTACCGGTACCTCTTCCAGGCGGGATGTGACATAAACATAAAAGTGAAGTAAAAGAAAAAAAAATAATTGGTTATGGTTATTTCCATCATGATTTTTATGATAAGTGGCAACTGTAATGCAGTGGTAAATTTAGTTTTATTGATATTACCTTAATGTTTCAGGTCTGTGATAGAGAAGAATGGGACGTGGGGCGTCTCTCACACCCGTGTCCCCACAGAGTCTCGGCCGGGCCATGTCGCTATTATTGCCGGCCTGTACGAAGACCCCAGCGCCATCGCACGTGGATGGAAGGAGAACCCGGTAGAATTTGACTCCCTCTTCAATCAAAGTCGGCATACATGGAGTTGGGGCAGCCCGGATATACTACCCATGTTTGCTGCTGGTCAGTATTGGTTATTGTGGCTACCAGTATGTAATTGTATAGTTACTACACACAAAATTCAATAGAACAATAGTACAAAAAACATTCCAGGGGCACTCCTCATCATGCATGCAACCTCACCAAGCTGTAATAAGCCATTGTGGTGAGGTATAGTCATAGTGAGGACGAAAAGGTTTGATTGTGTGTTGTTGAAAAGTAAAGGATAGTCGTGTGGAAGATTGTGATGGGTAGAGAAATTGAGAAATTTGGTTTTGGAAGTACGGTATTGAAAATAACAAGGTTTTCTCTGCCATGATCGGAAGTAGTTGATGATCAGAAGATAGGTGTGCTATGGCCTCATCACATGAGTTTTGAAGTAACTGAAATGGTGGGTCGTTGTAGAAAGCTAGTTGAATTGTGTAAGTTAGCTAGGTTTGCTATGTCCTCATCATGTGAGTTTTGAAGTACAGTAACTGCATGGTGGGTCGTTGTGGAGAGCTAGTTGAATGGTGTAAGGTAGAGTCATTGGCATATTTGTGGAAAGGACTAGAGATACAGTTGAGAATATATTAGAAATAGAACTGGAGATAGAACAGAACCCTGAGGAAGACCGAAGTTTACAGGTTGAGGAAGTGAGCGATGGCTGTCCACAGCTGTAGCTATGGAGCGGTCGTGCGTTGCTGGAACCTCTCCAGACGGTAGGTGTCCATTAAGAATTAATATCGGCTTCTCGTTCTCAACAGGTTCCGAGAGAGGTCACATAGAAACCTTCATGTATGCCGCGGAGAATGAAGACTTTGCCAGCAAGGACGCCTCCCTGTTGGACACGTGGGTCTTCCAGAAGGTTGAGTCCTTCTTCCGGGACGCTGCACAGGACAAGCGTCTCAGGGAACGACTTCACCAAGACCGCATTGTCTTCTTCCTTCATCTCCTGGGCCTGGACACTAATGGTCACTCTCACAAGCCACACTCAGAGTAAGGCCATGATGGTATTGATTGAATCATTATCGGTATCCGTTGAATCATAATAAGTTAATGACTTTGTCACTTATTGCACAAATGATCACTTTCACAAGCCACACACAACTGTATCTGTAAGTTGAGAAAATTGCTGCCGTTACGGTTACCGTACCTTTCCTCCCACTTGTAGCGTACTATATATCTACTTTGTGTGGGCACTCACTTTCCTTTTTGTTTAAAGATACCCGTTAACTCTCAATAACCATCACCAACATGATCTTTAATGCACAGTATTCATTGTAAAGGCCCACATCTTCACCGATGGTTTCAAATCTGCTTCTGGTGTTGGATTAGCTGCTGTGTCTTCTGATAAGCTCCTGTAATTTTTGCTCCCTATTAAGGCTTCTCCTTAGGCTCCCTTATGAAGCATCTTGGTTGAGCCCGAGAACTTTCGGTCTTCTACTGTACTTCTCACTTTTCAGCTTGTTCTTCCTCTGTCCAATTACTCTTCTTTCCTATTTTACTCCAGCCATCTGGTCTGGTCTGGCCACTTTATAGTAGGTACTGTATACAGAATACATTTAATTTTAAGTGCAAGATGTAATTATTTGTTTTCTTGTAGGGAGTACTTGCATAACATTGAAGTTGTGGACCAAGGAATACAGAAGATGATGGAGGTGTTTGAGCAGTTTTACCAAGATCAGCGGACAGCTTACATATTTACTTCCGACCATGGCATGACGGATTGGGGTTAGTAACAAATTTTGAACTGTACAGTACAGGTATTATTTTAACCCATGTCGCACAGCTATGTTCGTATTTTCCTGCCCGGTTTCCCCGGGGGGACAGCAGAACAGGGCTGCCAGTAGTGCTGCCATTAAGACATAAGACGTGCCCTGTGTGGATCACCCAGTCTTTAAAATTATTATGTGTGCTGTATGTTTATATCATCAATTATAATTAATGTAATAATATATATTAGATTACACTATATACAAGCTCTAGAGTGAAATACATGAAAACTAACTTGTAAATACATAACTAAAGCAATACTGTCCTGGTGGTGTAATGGTTAGAGTGTTTAAGAATCTGTGTGTGATAACCCAGGTTCGAATCCCGGTGGATAATAATAATAATAATAATAATAATATTTATTCAGTTAGTAATTTACAGAGTTGGTACCACATAGTATGTTATAAATATGACATGTACCAGCCTTGCATAATTCCAACTAAGGATAGCCCAATAAGGCCGTTAGGCGTATTTCCATTGGGGTCCTTGTGGGATTAGGTTAGCTGGGGAAATGGGGAGGATAAAGAAATAGATACTTTAGAGAAAGTATTTCTAGGGGGTTATTTTAAGATACCTTACATCCTATAGTAAATATCAGTAATCCGTAATCAGTAATCATTTCAGTTTGGTTTGTCTATCTCTTATGTCGTATTTAGTAGTAGACATAAGCTTGGTGCTCCCTTCTCGCAGCTGTCCGGTTCAGGTGTTCCTTCAGGCTACGTCTGAAGGAATACAGTGTTCTCTTTTCACGGACTGACTGGGGTAGGTCGTTCCAGTCTTTGATGGCAGTGAAGAAGAATGTTTGCTTACCCTGTCCTTGGATTCTCGGGACCTTAAAATTAAACATCCTGTTTCTTGTATTATGTCCACTCCTCTCATTTGCTTTAACAAAATCATTCTTTAGATACTCTGGAGCTCTGTCATAGAAAATTTTGAAGGCATTAGTTAGCCTGATTTGTTTGGCCCTGTCAGAGACATTGAGCATACCTAGTGACTGAAGTTGTTCCTGGTCAACATGTGATCTGGGTCCTAGGTTCAGCATGAACCTAACCATTTTATTTTGAGTGACCTGAAGTTTGTGCTGTGCTGATTTAGATGATGCAGAGTACCAGGATGACACAGAATAGTCAAAATGACATTGAACAAGCGCTTGGCAGAGGGTCTTTTTGGTCGCCGCGGGCAAGCATCCCACCTGTCTATACAGGTATTTTATATGTGCTCTACACTTACTCAGGATAGATTCCAAAATTGTTTCACCTGACAAACTCGCGTCCAGTTTCAGTCCGAGATATTTAACTTGTGACACTGTTGTTATAGGAATATCATTACAGTTGACCGAGAAGCCCACAATGTCTTTCAGTTTGCGTTTTGTTCCACATAAGATGGCTTCCGTCTTGCCCAGGTGAAGAGATAGTCTATTGTCCACTAGCCATTCACTACATGATGCTAGTTCTTTGGAAAGTGAAGCGGCAATACTTATTGGGTCTTTTCCTGAAACCAGAAGCACGCTGTCGTCTGCATACAGTAATAATTTACATGAGACGCTCAGTTCCATGTCGTTCACATAACAGAGAAAGAGTAAGGGACCAAGGATGCTTCCCTGCGGGACCCCACAGTTAATTGGCATAGGATCAGATATTATCATCAATTTTGACTCTTTGGGTTCTACCACTAAGATAAGATTTAAACCAGTTCACAGACCCTATGCCCATTGCTTGTAGTTTATTACATAGGATATCATGGTCTACTGTGTCAAACGCTTTTTGTAGATCAAGAAGAACCATACCGGTGTAGTTACCTTTAGACATTTCTTAACGAATGTGATCCGTTAAGTGGATGAGACAGGAGTCTGTCGAGTACATGCATCTGAAACCTGATTGAAACTTATAGAATAGATCATTTTGTTTGAGGTAGTGTTCAATTTGGGTGTATACCGCTCTTTCAAGGATTTTAGATACAATACATAATATGCTAACTGGTCTGTAGTTGCCAACTTCTAGGATGATGCAGTTTTTACCACCATACACTCCCAGCTGAATAGCTGGGCTAGGGTGGGTGCCCTGACGAATCAGAGACTTCAGTGAATAGTAGCCACAGATTGCTAGACCGCACCGTTCACCAACAGCACTGACGTCTGCCAATAGCACACTGGCTGGCCCGAGGCTCGAACTGTCAACCTCACGGTCAGCAGGCGAGAGCTCTACCAACCGAGCTACGGCCTGTGGATCACATATATGCTTTCATTAAGTTCATTGGAGGTGTTTGGTGTTGTGGTGAAATTAATAAAATATAGATTATATATTTTTCTTATGTAACTCCAAGCCTAACAGGCTATGATACGTTATTTTACCACCATGCACTCCCTGCTCAAGAGCTGGGCTAGGTTGGGTGCCCTGATGTTTCAGGTACTTCGGTGGACAGTTGCCACAGATTGCTAGACCACGCCATCCACCACAGCACTGGCGTGTGCTAGTAACACATAATTATTGGCTGGCCCGAGCCTCAAACCCTTGACCTCTCGGTTTGCAGGCGAGTGCTCTACCAACCGCGTCATGGCCTGTGGCTATAATTATATTATATATTTATTATAAAAAAAAATCTCAGGGTCCCACGGGGCTGGCGATCCTAGTGAGACGGAGACCCCAATGGTGGCGTGGGGCAGCGGTCTATCATCGCCCCGGCCTGCGTGGCAGGTGCAGGGTCGGGTGGTGTATGACAGTCGGGTGGAAGCCTGGGGGTTGGGCCAAATTCGCCGCCACGACCTCGACCAAGCTGACATCGCCCCCCTCGCTGCCTCTGTCCTTGCTGTTCCCATACCAGTCAACAGTGTGGTTAGTATATAATTTCTCAAATGTTATAGAACAATTTGACATCCTTGCGAGGTTGTTGTTCTGAAACTCGGCGGTCTGGTTAAAGTATTTTATAGTGATAATATAGAATAATAATCTATTAACTTAATTTTACTTTACTCAAGTTATTTACATACGGTACCTTATACCTGTACCATTGTCATACAGGGCAAGCTTCATGTGGAGTACCTAGATGCCTCTGACCAGTACAAGGCTGAGGCTCTGTTTGCCAACGCCCGCCAGATGTTGTGCCAGTACCAGATGAAGCGAGCACACAAGGAGGCCCACACTATGCCAGCCCTCTACTGGCCCTTCACCACACTCACACCAGACAGAGAGCTTCAGGAACTGGCGCACATCAGGCAAGCACTCAAGCAACACGACTATGAAGGGGCTGTGAGTAAGACGCTTTTCTTCTCTCTCCTTAATTAATGTTATTGTGTTGTGTTTTTCAGTTCATAATATTGTTTCGCTAAATCTTTAAAAAAATGCGTGGTTTCCACATAGTGATACAGTACTGTTATGTAAGTGTTTTGTCTTAATAATGTTCAGTTCCTGTTTTGGTTTGTTTGTTTTACAAGTTTTACATTTTAATTACAAAGCGCTTTTAACTAACTCGGCATTAACTGTAGACCTAACAAACCACAATGTTGTAAATGGGATATAGTTACCTTTTCTTTCGGCCACCCCTGAGAGTTTTTGTTCCAAGATCCAGTGCTGGTTAACTTGTTTTACAGTACTACTGTACTGTACTTACAATTTTAAGGTGAAGCCGTTGATTTTGGGGGTTGATGAGTGATTGGTCCTTCTGAATGCTTGTGTGCATGCTTTTTGTGGGCGATCTGTTGTATATGTTCTTCTCCTGTCACCTCTTTTTCCTTTCTTATGTCTCTTGCTGGTCCTCCCTACCTCTTGTGGGAGTAAGGGCTGGCTACTGACTAACTACAATTTTCTTCTGTTTATCCTGGCAGAACCGAGGCAGTGCGGGTGTAATCGCCCTGAGTGAGCAAGGTTTAGACTACTACCATCACTACGACCGCCTCCTCCTCTCCCTACACGTCACCCTCGGCTTCCTTGGATGGATTGTTCTCATGCTGTGTCAACTTCTAAGGGTGAGGAATATAAACTGGTACAAATAGTAAGAGAAATGTCATGTGAAGATAAGTCTTTATTTTTGACTAAAATAAAGGTCCAACCTCAAATTTGATTTTTCTTACTATTGTGTAATAATTGATAGCGATTCTGATATATTCTGTTGTCTTTAAATTGTGTCATCCCTGTTTTGGTTTGTTTACTTTGCAAGTTTTACATTATAATACAGATAATTTACTGACAACACCAACTGCTAGATATACATCATTAGGTAGGTTTACATAGTTATAGATCATAGGCTAATCTAGATTTAAAAATTGCCTTTACTGTTTTTTCTGGTTTCCAGTGCCGACAGGGCACAGGCCCTCCCTAGTGCTATGTCCATTACTGTTGTGAAAGGATTTTGGAACCATCAACTGGGGTTTGTTGAGAGAGGGTGATGTTTCTTGAAGCTTTACCCTCTCTCCTCAAACTTTTATTTATTGGTTTAACAATTTGTGCATGTCCTTTCTTGTCTTTTGTTTTGTTTATGTTTTGTTTTTTCTTTTTGCAATATGTGTGGATGAATGGGTTGTCCCTCTTTTTTTTTTTTTTTTTTTTTTTTTTTTTAATATTAGTTTAACCAGACCACTGAGCTGTACAAAAGAACTCATAGGGCTGGCCCGAAGGATTCGATCAAGATATATTACTAAACGAGTCAAGATAGAGAGGGAAGGGCAGTAGGGGAACAAATCGAGGAAGGTGAAGACACGCAGACATTTCTCGCCATTTCACCAGTTCAGCCGGACCACATGAGCTCCACATCAGAGCTCTCATAGGGCAGGGCCGAAGGATGAGGCAAGAACTGCTACACCGCAACACCAACCAAGAAGTGATCAGGGCGAAGAATGAAAGATCAGGTCGAAGGTAGAAAAAATCACATCGAGAAGCAAAAAATGCATTACCGAAGGGAATCAAGTCAGTCCGGCCACATCAGCAACCGAAGAGACAAATCAGGCCAGGAGTCTGCTACCTAGCCAGGCCAGGGAGACATGAGATATAGGCTGCCCGAGGACAGCCAAATGGGACAGAATAAGAATAGAAGGGGAAAATCATAGAATGAGGAATGAAAAACTACTCAAAATTAGTAAAGCTGAGGACGAAAGTTCGTGGGGAGATAGGAAGGGTAAGTACCACAACCATCCCCCATCAAGCTCCAGTCGCCGGCCCCGAAGCCCCCCAACCGCGTCAAGGAGAGTAGTATCAGGGGGGGATAAGTCTGCTTGGGGGCATTTTGTGTATGGCCACCCCCATTAAGGGGAGTAAGGTGTCCGGCAGTAGATAGATAGATAGAATGGCTTATTGCTGACTTTGGACTGTATCTGGCTTCTCTGGGGTCCATGCCTAACTGGTCATCTTTACCCCTTCAGCATGATGACATTTTTATATTATGACTGAAAGTCAATATTATACTTTTTGGAAGACTTTCTGGAAAGAAAGGGATAATAGTGATCTTAATTAACATTCTAAGTTATATGAAATCATCTTGTGAATTCCAGTAATATATAAAGGAAGGCATCATCATACTTAAGGATTTAGGCCAGGATGTTTGCATACAGCCTTGGTCCCATATATGACTGATTGTATGTTGACTGATGATTTAATGACCGATCATTCATGAAAGGTCAATTATTTTATTTACCGCAACGTGATTGTTTCTTTTATAGTTCTGACCTTATATGCACTACTTAATTATTTATGTTCCCTCCACCAACCGACTTTACTCCTAAGCTCAATTATTGAAATCAACAAATACATGTGGCAGTCCAGGGATTCTAACCTAGGATGCTCACACAGAAATTCATTGCATTTATCCATTGCGCTACGAAGACCGTATCATATATTGACTCTGATCAAAACTCTGCTCACCTTCGCTGCTAGATTGTCTTAAAATCCTTTGATTATGTATCATGCTACGATCTCAAGCCCCCCCCTCCCTCCCTCCCTCCCTCCCTCCCTCCCTTTGTGTCAGCCTTATAAGAATTTTATTAAAAAAATTGTCTTGTTATAATTTAAAAGAATTTACCAGAACGTCCTGAACTTCCCAAAATGACTTAATTCCTTGAGTATGACGAGAGTACGTTAATATACAGTATGTGCAACTAATTTGCTTGGGAAACAAATCCACTTACTCATATAGTGATGTACATTCTATGTGGTGGTTTTGTGTTCTTTTATTTCAAAAATGTATTTTACTAAATCGTTATTTCCACATAGTGATTATGACGAGTTCTTTTGTCTTTATATTGTGTCGTTCCTGTTTTGGTATGTTTATTTTGCAAGACTTCCCAAATTGACTAATTCCTTGAACATGACGATGGTGCATTGTTATATGTGCGATCAGTTTGCTTGGGAACCAAATTGACTTGCTCATGTAGTTGTGTACACCCTATGTGGTGGATTGTGTTCTTTTATTTCAAATTTTATTTTATTAAGCGTTATTTCCACATAGCGATTTTGATTAGTTCTTTTGCATTTATCTTGTATCGTCCCAGTTTTGGTTTGTTTATTTTTCAAGTTTTACAGTACTGTATAATTATAATATCTTTGATTATTTATCATGCTATGATCTTCAGCCCCCTCCCTCCCTTTTTCTAATCTTTTGTGTTAGCTTTATAAGAGTTGTTCTAAAACTGTCTTGATAGCGTAATGGTTAGTGCGCTGAATTTTGGTGTGAGTATCCTAAGTTCGAATCCTTGGTTTACGACATGCATTCATTTATTAGGTTTATTTGTAAGTTAATTGGTGGGTTGATAACATGAAAGTAATATTGAACTACCCACAGGATCACAGCGGAGTGGTGAGGATGGCAGGGAGCACCGTGGAGGGTCGGCGTGCGTGGCGGTCGTCGTCCTACTTACCCTTAGTCACCCTGGCGCTCTGGGGCATCACCAACCTCGTCCGGCTCATTGGTCAGTCTGCCACTTTCATATCAGTCTTGTATGGAAGCAGGTCTGTCTCTGTTCCTGTACTACTTTTCCTAATTCGAGGGTGGGAGGCTAGGAATCCTCCTCCCCTTGTAAAATTCACCTACTAGACGAGATGTAGAAAGGGGCGAGGGAACGGGAAAGTGGTCCCGAACCCTAAGAATTGGAACCTTAAATGTAGTTTCTGTTCGGGCTCTGTCTCGAGTTGGCCACTCCCAGCTATAGGGTATGTGCCTGGGTCTATACATACATACATGGAAGTAGGTCAAATCAGTCTACTACTATTACTACTACTCTTTATTATCAGCACCATTCACTTCCATATGTTCTTGACCTGTGTATTTTCTTCCAGGTGAGTATCGTCCATGGTCGCACTACTTATACCTGCTGAGCCCTGTGTGTGTGTGGTGGTTGGTGCAGAGGTTCTCCCGGCCCCTGCGTGTGGCCTGTCTCCTCATAGCCTCCTTCAACATGGTCTGGGAGGTGGCCATCAGACTGCTCTTCATCTTCATCGGAATAGAAATATTGGTAAGCCCTTGTGTACTGTGTGTGTGAGAAGGGTGCTGCTTTAACCCCTTCACCACCATTACGCATTTTTACCTTTGAATCTGACTAAAACCTGACTATTTTATGTGGTTTATGAAGGACCTATGTTAATTAGAGGGTTTATTGAGATCTTATTTACCCATTTGAGTCATATACTGTAGATAGATTACAAACTAAAGAAAATTGTCTAATGGTAACCAGAATATCTATCTATCTATAGATATTCTGGTTACCATTAGACAATTTTATTGAGATCGTATTTACCCATTTGAGTCATATACAGTAGGTAGATTACAAACTAAGAAAATTGTCTAATGGTAACCAGAATATAATGAAAATTATGTAATGGTAGTGAAGGGGTTAAGGGGCTGAGTTGAGGCAGTCATAGAGGATGATACCTAGTGACTTGAGTGTACTGAAATGAGTATGGTGAGAGGGATATGTGATGCTACAGTAGGAAAGGGACCAATTACAGTAGAGTTGAGAAAATAACTTGGTATAATGTATATCAGTGAGATGAATGGTCCTACTTACTATCAGACTACTGTGGTTGGTATAAACACCATATGAGGAGGAGCACTATATTGACAACATTTCGCAAATAGCTTCTTCAGATCAGTGATCTGAAGAAACTATCTGCGAAACGTTTTCCAACAGTGTATCAGCAAGACTCAACAAAGTCCCTCTGAAGCACTTGCACCTGGTGAATCCGCACCACACCAGTCTTAACCGTGCTACAATAAGGTAATAACAATACTGTAACAATCAGTTACAGTGTATATCACTGTAACTGCTACAGAGGCTGACTTCACTACCGAAGTGGTGGGCGGTGGGGTCGCTACATCCCTACGCCAGAGAAAGGCCGACGTGCCAGTGGGCTGTGAAAGTAAGACACTAGGGAACCATGGGTCACACCATTATGGCCCCACTGCCTGTACCACTCTCAAGATGATGATAACTATTATTTACTCTCTACAGGTGGCAGGTTTCTTCATGCGCGGGGCCCTGTCTGTGGGTCTGGCGTGTGTGGGTGTGTGGCCGGGAGTACTGCAGGGTAGCAGTAGAGGAGGCGGTCCAGTGGAGCGATCATTACGGCTGGGATGGTTCGGGTCCTGCGTGTTGCTGGCCTCGTTCACCTATATGCCCGTTGTTGGCAAGGAGGCATGCTACCCCATGGTGTTAGTATTTATTTTTTACTTATATTTTTTATTTTAATATGCATGAAGACAAAAGGCAAAGCTGTCTGTAACAAGTATCCCTAATGCCTAAGACTATTGGGTGTAGGGTGTCAAACAGGGACAATTTGGTTTTAATATGAAAAGAAATACAAGATAAGTTACAAAGAATAGCAGTGTTTTGACCATTATATAATTTCTAAAGAAATAATAAGAGTTGTAAAGCATATTTATAACTTCGTAGATTTGATAATAATGACTAAGAAGACGATATTAGATTATAGTAGTGGTTGTGAATGGTCTCTCGTTTGCCTACTTGATTGGGTGCATGTTCTTGGTTGGGTTTTGCTTGTTCATCTGATTGACACTTACCAAGCTGCATGAACTGTCTACCCATTTCCATATCTCTCAGATCTCGTTTGAGAATCCCATCCTACGTGTCCTATATTCTGCCAGCATTGCTCTCCCTACCATATCATTTGTATTCAATACTTACAGTTTCTTACAGTTTCTTACAGTAGATCCTCTGGAAAAAGGCAAACTAGGCCTGTGTATCCAGCTCAGTGCCAGTACTTGCACTACTGCGGTCGTTCACTGTGTTGGCGGCGGTGGCAGCAGACGCAACATTTGTACTATTCTGTATTTTTGCTTCATAATCAAACTTCAAATCTTGTCTTCCCCATGCTTTATCAAGATTACTTTCAAACTTCCTTATTGATTCGGAATCGACTACATACTGGGGCAGCACGTTCCACTCATTTACCACTCTATCACAAAATGAGTTCTTTGCCTTTTCAAGCCTATTTCTTTCTTTGTAAATTTTCTTAGAGTGTCCTCTCGTTCTTGTTCCCTCCCGCATCAAGAAGATACCTTCACACACATCCTCATCATACTTTCCTGACACTATCTTAAAAGTCTTTTATCATATCCCCTCTCTTTCTCCTATATGCCAGTGTCGGAAGTCCCAGTGTCCTCAACCTCTGCTCATAGCCTGCGTTCTTCAACGTTGGTACCAGCTTGCTAGCTCTCCTCTGCACTTTCTCCACTGCTTCTATATCCTTTGCCATATATGGAGCCCACACCTGGTTCGCATATTCCAGGTGCGGCCTAACCAGCGCTGTATAGAGATTCCTGAAGATTTCTTCGTCAAGTGACACAAATGTCCTCCTTATCAGCCCTACAATTCTATTGGCTTTGTTTATCTTTTCCGCTAAATGTTCTGAGAAATTTAACTTATTGTCTATCACTACTCCTATATCCTTTTCTGCATTCACTTCCTCCATCGCTTCATACATACTGTATCCTACCTTGTCTATCTTGCTAGTCCCAATCCGCATGTACAGTACTTGCATTTTTTTTGGATGAAAAGGCATTAACCAATGTTCAGACCATCCCTTCATGCCCTCCACATCTCCTTGAAGCAAACCCACATCTTCCTTACTCCTCACTATTCTATACAGCTTAGTGTCATCCGCATACAGGTATATCTCACTTCCATTGGTTATAACTTCAGGTAAGTCGTTGATAAATATAACAAACAGTAGTGGTCCCAACACAGATCCCTGAGGTACCCCACTTGTACTTTCCCTCCACCCTGAGCCTATTCCATTGACCAGTACCCTCTGTCTCCGATCTTTCAGGAAGGCTTCTATCCATTTCACACATTTCTCCCCTATACTATAGCTTCTAACTTTCTCTATTAACCTTTTATGTGGGACCTTATCGAAGGCCTTCATAAAATCGCAATATACCACGTCTATTACATCACCATCCTCCAGAGTTTGCATCCAATCATCTACCACCTTAATTAGCT
Source organism: Paralithodes platypus (assembly GCA_032716605.1). Classification (NCBI taxonomy): domain Eukaryota; kingdom Metazoa; phylum Arthropoda; class Malacostraca; order Decapoda; family Lithodidae; genus Paralithodes; species Paralithodes platypus. The sequence goes on along the minus strand of CM064496.1, from coordinate 54,387,656 downwards.
GTAGTACCGTCGACCTCCCCGGCAAGAATCCGAACTGTTTCCCACTGAAAAGTTGGTTTGATTTCATATGCTCCATTATTCCTTCTCTAATTACCGTTTCCATTAGATTACACACAACACTTGTCAAACTGACTGGTCTATAATTTCCTGGGTCATTTCTCTTTCCCTTCTTAAATATAGCTGTTATGTTCGCCTCTCTCCAGTCCGTCGGGATTTGTCCTGTATTAAAAGATACCTCAAATAACATTTTTAATGACTCTACTAACATCTCACCTCCTTCCTTTATGATTCTTGGATGTATCCCATCCGGTTCCGGGGACTTACTTCTGTTCATTGTTTCTATAGCCTTTCTTATTCTAGCATGGGAGAACTCTATTAGTTCTAGTGCTGGTGCCTGTTTGATGGGAATAGTAGGCACTGCATCAACCGACTCCACTGTTAGTACCTCCCCAAATTATTTCCCCAGCACCTCTGTTTTCTCCTTATCAGTTTCTGCTCTATTCCCATCATCCAAGTCTCCTATCAGTTCTGGGATACCTACTCTTCTTGTTAACTTTTCCTGAATATACTTCCAGAATATTTTTGGATTATCCTTCACATTTTTTGCAATCTCTCTCTCCCTCTCCTTCATCCCCCTCCTTGTCTCCCACCTTATTTTATTGTTTATTTGTCTGCGTTCCAGATCCACTTCTTTAGCTGCTATACTAGACCCCCTGTTCATTTTTAAAAATTTTAGTCTTTCCCACAATCGTTTCTTTCTTCTAATCAATGTCCAAAGCTTTCTTTTCATTGGCAATTCTGGGTTCGTTCTTTTCCTCAATTTTATTTTATCCTTATATTCCCTTACTGGTACACTTTTGGATACAGCATTCTCCAGTTTAACTTTAATTTTCCTCCACATTCCTTCAGCGTCTTCACGGTTCAAGTATTCCCCTCAGTCAATGTCCAAACACCGTCTCAGCAGCTCATAATCTGCTCTATCATACATGTATATTTTTTTATTGCTTCTATTATTCCTCTCTGTTTTAATATTGCAACTAAAGCTTATACAGGCATGGTCACTACGACCTATAGGGCTATCCACATTGACATGTTCCACTATATCCTCCTCATTGCTAAAAATCAAATCAAGTACACTCCCCTGCGTCCCATCTCTATATCTTGCCATCTCTGTAATATGTTGCATTAAAAAACAATCTCTCACTTTCTCTATAAACTTGTTTTCCAGGCTACACTGTCCCGCTGGAGTAGTACAATTTGCCCAGTTGATCCTTGGCAAATTGAAATCTCCAATCAAAATCTTATATTTGTTCTCTCTATTATCTATTTCCTCCATTGTTTTCAGTAGGTTATCATCCTATTCCCTACTATTATTTGGGCTTCTATATATAGAGGCAATTAGAATTGATCCTCTTGCACATTTTACTTCAATACACAAATACTCACAATACTGCTGTCTCATATCCACCTCATTAACCTTGATCTCTTTTCTTACATAAATAAACAGTCCTCTTCCAACCTCTGCTCTAATAGCATTCCTCTTATATAACTCAAAACCCTCCAAACTATACTCCACCAGTTCCCTTTCAATTCTAGCATTTTTTGGTCTTACTTCCTGTAAGGCTATGACATCAGGTTTTTCCTCTTCATCCTGCAACCTACATATCAGTTCTCTTTTCTTGTCCTGGGTAAACATAATCCTTAATCCATCTACCATTCCTTCAGCAACTACACCATCCCGCTCCTCCTGTCCGTACCCTACTCCCCCCTTAGCACTACTGGGTCTGCAACTTTGTCTCCTGTCTCTCCCTGTGACACCTCCACCCTGTTCTCCTCCTCCGTCACAACTCCTATCACATTCTCTTCCCTCCCTGATCTCCCCCTCCCTTCTATTCGTATAAACCACTTCTTCAATTTCCCGTCCCTCACTCTCCAGAAAAAATTCCTCTTATCCTCCTCACCCAACTTTCCATTATTTTCATCAGCCTTTTCTTGTAATTCCTTTATTTTTTTTTCTTTGTTCTATGCTCAAATCCTTCTTTAGTCTTATATGTTTCAGTTCTTCATTTGTGTTTAGCCTCCAACTAAAATTTGTCACTCTCTGCCACTGCCCTGGTTTTAAACTGTACCCTTATAGGTCTCATCTCTCCCCTTTTATACCTACCTATCCTACTGACTTCCTCCACCTGCCCTTCCCATCCACATCCGTCCACATCCACACCTTTCATGACCTTCACTTTCTCCATATCCCTCACTTTTCTCACTCCATTATCATTCATATGAGCCTCTATATCTTCATGCATGATTACACCCCTATCCCTGTCCATGGCCTCCCTCACGACACTCCTTGTTCTTCATGACCCCTACAACTGCACTCTCAAAACTTTTTTTGGTCATATTCAATACTTAACAGATTTCCCCTCGCAGCTGACTTCTCAATACTTAATGGGCAAATATGACAGTACTAAATCTCTGTATATTGTATATTAATATCATATTTTCATAATTAAAATTTTGCTACAAAATCTTTATGAAATATATGAAACTCGACAACTTAATCGAAATGCATGCTAAACACAGCAAACAAAACATTAACTAAAGTCTCAACACAAAATAATAGCAAAACAGACTCGTAATACATGAACAATTACTATTTGTTAAGTACCTTCAGCTAAGAAAATATAGACTAGCCTATAGTTAAGAACCTACTGTACCTCTAAACTGTGCACTGCCAGACACCCAACATTATCATCTGGTAGGCCAAGCTATGCAAATTTACCACCAAGTTTGTGAGTACATTCTAATATTATTTTGATTTACAGGGAGATCGCGGGACTAGTTGCCTTTACTTTGGGAGGCTTTGGAATATATTGGTGAGTACTGGTTAAACTTTCTTTATCGTTAATTGTTTATAATATTCTGCCCAGACGTAAGTAATAAAATACAGTATATAACTTTGTAAGTGTAATGCAGGTAAGTTTCTTTAGCCGGTGTCACACAAGCGCTTCTCCTGCAACTTTCTATGGCATAAGAATTGGTATAAGATTTCAGCTTTGTAAAATAACTACCTTCAACTTTTTTTTCCAGTATGAACATATGTATATACCCAGGCACATACCCCATAGCTGGGGGTGGCCGACTTGAGACAGAGTCCGAACAGAAACAACATTTAAAGTTCCAACTCTTTGGGTCCGGGACCACTTTCACATTCCTCACCCCTATCTCTGGCTCGTCTAGTATCAATGCAAAAGACCTTAATTGTTGTTAGAAAATTTCTGGCCATTAAAAATTTAGGATAATAGCACAGGTATGGTACCCTCTTTACGCTTTCTCCGAGAAGGTTGCTGGTATCTCGGTGATTTGTGTGTCTGTTTTTGCGTTCTCCCTCACATACCCAATCCTTTGCTGGTGTTGCCAATGTTTGCTGGTGCTTCATTCCTTACGTTCAACAATTTGTTGAAGTGCTCCCTCCATCTCTCGACTCTCTCTTGCTTCTCTGATAACACTCACCTATTCTTATCTTTCACACCTTTACTATTTCCCTTGCTACCCTCCCTAACTTTCTTGACCTCTTTCCAGAACAGTTTCTTACTCTCCCTCCATTTTACACTTAAATTCCTTCCAAATTCCTTATCTACTCTCCTCTTACTTTCCTTCACTACACTCTTCACCCCATCAACTTTACTATCACCCACCCTCCCATTCATATCCCCAATCATAAGTATTCTTTCGCTCTTACCAAACTTATCCAGGCACGCCTCAACATTCACCCAGAACTCCTCTTTCTCTCTTTCAGGCTTAGCCTATCCTCTGTTGGAGCATACACACACACAACCACCCATGTTTGTAGTCCTACTTTCATTCTTACCCACACAATCCTTGCACCCACAGAACCATAGTCCCTTACATGCTCCTTACTTACTTACTTACTTACTTACTTACTTACTTACTTACTTACTTACTTACTTACTTACTTACTTACTTACTTACTTACTTACAAACTTACAAACAAACACGCACTTTCTTTCACTCTCTCATTCTCATTCACTCCAGCACACACACCTATTCTACATTCCCATTCTTTCACACGTGCACCCTTCCATTTGGTCTCAGTCATTCCGCATACATCCAGCCTGGCATTCGCTAACACTTCCAGAACCTCTCTCTCTTTTGTGTCATCATTCACGCCTCTTACATTGCATGTCGCAATCCTTAAGCAGTCCTTGTCCGGTCGGTGTTCGTCAACAGTCATTGCCGCAGGCTGATTGAACGTTTTTTGTTGCTAAGGATTTTTCCGGGTGAAGGGTTGCTGGCCCAACCGACCCACCTTCTTTAGTCGCCTTGTACGACACGCAGGAGGCACGTGAGGCATATTGTGACCCCTAACCCCCAGGGAGTAACTGAGCTAAATGGCTTTATACTGGCATTATACTCAACCATATGCATAACTATACTTGTGAAAGTTTTTGTTATGCTTGCTCGATGCAGCCTTTATTGAGTTTTAAATTTAATTTTATTAGTACAGTACTGTAAGATAGTAATACAGCTGTAGCATTTAATGAAATCCTTGGACACACACAGCTTGCATACATAATTAACTTACCCTATAAAAGGTATTATATTCACCCTTTCCACATTTGAAAATGCTGAAAGAATTATTGTATGTTATGTAATTGTTTAAAACTACTACCTCTGGCTAATAATACATCTTTGTACAATATATTAATTTATGTACAATATCTAATTAATTCATTATTGTATGTTACAATTCTTTGTGTGATTAAACCATGTATAGTTTCCATTTCATTGTATTATAAATGTTTCTATCTTTTAAACATAAGTTGAAGCTATAAATGTCTTGATTTGTTGTCATATTTATTAAGTATTTATTAATTATGTTTGTGATAAGCTTCTTATTAATGATTTACATTTGTATTTTCCCGCCAACACACAACAAAGCGTTGACATGGGCCAAGGGAACACAAAGCGTAGGACAAAGAGGAAAAGGTAGCTTACACCAACTACACTAAACTCCCTTTTATCCAAAATTCAAATATCCAAAAATGTCAGTTAACCAAACTTTTTGCTATTTTCATCAATTTAACCCCTCTAAAGTAGACATAGCTTGAATTAGATAATAATTTTAAGTTAAGACAGACTAGAAATGGTTTTGTATGCATCGAAAACAGTATGTTTGGCCATTTATATACATATTTAGCTCTATATAGAGGGACTCGTTTATCCGTAAAAATCGCTTAGATGAATCCAAAATTTCAAAAGACTCATGATTTTTGGATAAAAGGGAGTTTACTGTATTATTGAGCTCTGGTTAATGCACAGTTGGCTTGGAAGTGCCTCTACACATCTCTGCTTCACCCCCTTCTGTACCAGTGACATATTTTTTACTTTATTCTGGCTACTATTAGACGATATTATTCAGTTTAATAAGGGCCTCCAGCGATTATCTGCCTTTGAACTATCTCACTTAACCCTATTTACTACAACAGATCTTTCTTAACCCTCTCACTATCCTGTGGACTCGGGGGTTGCCGTTTAGCGTTCAGAAATAGAGTTCTCTCAATCTCATAAAATCCTCTCTAAAATTAGTTTTCTGCCCACAGCTCACTCCAAGACAACTGCAGAGGTTGAAGTAACTAAACTAAAGGTTTCTAAGCACCCCTGATGGTCACAAAGGCTTTCAAATATCACAGAAAAGGCGTAGATTACGTCCTGTGTGTGAAAGGATTAAACTGCACAAATTCATCTAAATATAGGCTCTAGGATAAAACTTGAAAAGACATCACCGGTACAGAAGGGGTTCAATATGTGTTAGAAATATGATTTTTTTGTTTTTTTTATTAGCTACAGCCTGTGCAGCATGAGCGAATTGCAAAACCTGAGAAGTATGCACTTATCCACTAAAGTATATATCACTGTACCTGTATTGTATCTTTTGCACAGGTTAACAGTTTCCAGGGGGATATTCTTTAAAATGTACCGGTATATACTTTAGGTACAGCTCTCCCTCACTATCCGATGCCCCAATTTACAAAATTATTTTAGGTTTTTAGGGGTTTTAGTTTGGGTTTTGGCTGGTCCGAGAACGCATCCCCATTTAGCTCATTCATTTTAGGGTTCGCTATATGATTTTTCTATTTATGATCGGGTTTTCAGGAACGTAACCCAATCGTAAATCGAGGGAGACCTGTATTGTAGTTTGATTTATTTGTTTTTCCATTGTATCTGCTATGAGACAATTTAATGCTTCTTGAGTATCTTTTTCTATCTTTATGGTGGATGGGCCTGAAAACATGTGTACAGTATGCATCCCAGATTTTGACCATTTCTACATGTAGCACCATAGTGTCTTGTCTAAGTGACTCCCTACATACATACAGTCCTATTCTGATATTGTATGTTTGTTGATTTGTTAGATTAATCTAGATACGAAAAATAGGTTAAACTAAGTTGACTAATATCAGTGTTGTCATATGTAAGAATGGTCAAATGTGGGTTACACATACTGTATAATGTTTTGACCTGGGAACCCTACTACTGTATCTAGTACTGTATATCTATATATACTGTACAATAACCCCTCTTTGGGTTTATAGGCCTCCTACCCATTTTGGAGTGAAGAATATAGTGGATGATAATGATAACCTATCACGGTAGAAAAATTTAAGTAGTACCGGTACTGTTGATATTTTTTAAATAATGTCATTTTGTAGGGAACTTCACCTCACCTAGTGCACAGTTCATCTATTGCTAAAATTTAAGTAGGATCTCAAATATTGTGTTAATATTGTACTGTAATAGCACACTAGAAACAGTTCAAGGCCAAGTCTTTCACAACATAGTCTGATTACCTCCCAGAAATACCTGCAAAGATCACATCTTTTCTAAGACTGATTTGACAAATCTTGTGAAGAACTAAAATGTAAAACTTGCAAACTAAACAAACCAAAATTGGGACAAGGACAATATAAAGTCAAATTAAATTATCAAAATCGCTATGTGGAAACAACGCTTACTAAAATGAAAATTATTAAATAAAAGAACACAATCCACCACATAGGGTGTACACCACTACATGAGCAAGTTAATCTGTTTCCCAAGCAAACTAATTGCACATATAACAACGCACTATCGTCACGTTAAAGGAAGTAGTCAAGTTTGGGAAGTCCGGGACGTTCTGGCAAATTTTTACTAAACTCTTCATGAATAAAGAAACTACATGTTAAATGTCAAAATATTATTTAAAATCAAATTTGCAACATGACAAGACATTAACAATAGTACAAAATACAAATATTGATAAGATATCTATACTATTACAAAATAATATATAAAATACAGTACAGCACTCACTAACGATAGTGCTATCGGGTAGGTACCTGTAAGCATAGCATGCCTCAAGTGACCCCTATCAATAACTACCCTACAAATAACCTACATTTATAGCACAAATAAACTAAGGAAATCGCAAAAGTAAGCAATTGATACTATCGACAATGAATACATATAATATAAAGACAAATAATTGCAAAATATGAAGTAACAACAGATTTAAACAAAGAGTACTCTTTTAACAAGAACAATAAATTTAAAAAATCATCAATATTAATATGAATAATAGAAAAAGAAAAAGAAAAAGATAAACAATAAATACAGACACAAAACAATAAATACAGACAAAAAGTAAGCAGAGGTTATACAAGAAACTTCAAGTTAAAAATGCTTGATTAAAATTATTGATGTCAAATTTTAGAATACAGTCACAATAATTGACCCTAAAAAGATTAAATTTATGGAACAATTTACTTGTCTCAAAACCTCTGTCCACTAAGAGTCTGTATAGTAACCTAGCTCTCGCCCAAAAGTCATCTACTTTAGTGCAGATTTTACAAAATCTTATTAATTGGGAATAAAAACAATTATAAGTTATTTTACTATCGATATTACTACTAGGGAAAGGAAAGTTTATTACGTTAAAATTAAAATCATCAACTTTGTGATATACTTTAAGTATGCACTGTTCATTAACAATCTCTATATTTATATCAAGAAAATGTTCAACTTTATAATTTACATTACATTGTGTGAGGGGAATAGAATTAGGGTAAATAAGTTTAGCAACTTGATTAAAATTTAACAAATTGCAAACAAGAATATCATCAATATATCTACTATTATTACTTAACAGTTTAGCAAGTGCTAATTTTTCTGGGATTTTATTTTTCTTGCTACTGTCAACTAAGTCTTTTATATATTTAAATTCTAAAGCAAGCAAGAATAAGTCTGCAATTAAAGGGCTAGCATTTCCACTCAAATGCAATGTTTCTAAACAAAAATTATTAGCAGCTTTTTCTGTTCATATTTCTCATGATCACAACCCCCACAGTATTATGGTATAAGTGTATATGCCCCAGTGTGCCCCGCTGAGGCTGCCTTTGGACATTAACATTAAGGAAGAGATAGAAAATGTGGATGACAGCAGGAGATTGAGTGTCTTAAATCTTCTATGTGTACATACATACATACATACATACATACATACATACATACATACATACATACATACATACATAATATCCCCTTGTGGTGGATGCATCCCTAAATTTGGCTATTAATTTTCAGAAAAAAATAGTGACTGATAGCATACAAAACACAGGGTGAATTGAGGGTGTTCTATTTAAAACAATGCATTTGCTATTCTAAGAAATACAGTAAAGAGAGCTTTATACTCAATTTTCAATGGTCAATGTTTTTCAGGCAACATTTCCGTGATCATTTGCATTGGTATCGGAAACTAGATGGAATTTCTATGAATTTAATTGACATAATTATTTAAAATTTAAATCATAAGCTACCAGACCTGCGTTGATATTAAAATTTGAGGGAAAAAGCGCTTGTGTGATATCGGCTTAAGTGAAACTGAAGCCTTGGTGTTTTATGTTGAGCCTTGCATGAATTGTACGTGTCTGATCACTGAGTTTATGTTGGAAGCTTTGGTTGTGTTGTGAGCCTGTTCTGGGCTGTTACAATATCAGTGTTGCATGGCTGAGGCATCACTGGCTTTCCACATCACACCACCATAAATTTAACACTTTCACTATGAGATTTTTGTTAGTCTTGTTTTGATTATTTTTTTTAGAAAACTCCTTGATTTATTCCTTGCATTATAATGTTATCAATATTTATTGTACTATGATTAACTGGAAATGATTATACCAACCAAATGATTTTGCCTCTTCTACTTTACAGTACAACAATCCTCGAGTAACACAGTCATTGTAGACTGACCGTGGTCCGCGGTACAGAAAACCGTTACTGGAACAATATGTTTACTTGTTATAGATATCTACTCAGTCTGGCCACTTTACCAAAGTCCCCATTTTGTCTACCTAAGCTCGACAAAAATCACCTCTTAGTGACACTCAACAATAGTTTTCATGACTAAATACATATAGGCATACAGTAGGGTAACAATGCAACATAATAACAAAAAATATAAAAAGTTAGACAGCATACTGTACCTTATTTTGTAGTGATGAATAGCTCTCCCCATGCTCTCACCCCAACATCACCACCGACGTTACTGCAATGATGATAATGTTACTCCACCCTCACGTCCACACCCTTCGTCATCTGGCTGCTTATTCTTGTTACTGGTACCTGGCACAGAAGAACTGGGTAATGCATTGATGATGACGTTCGTTGGCTATGTATGATCTCTTTGGCAATTGTTTCCAGTAAACTTCCGTTTCATCAGCATTAAATATCTGATCAGCCGGGTACCCCCCCATCACGAATGACGTGTCTTAGGAATGCCGGAAACTCGTTAGCCGAAGCAGTATTGTCACTGCCAACCTCTCCTGCCAAATTCACATTCTTCAAGTTGTTCCTCCTGACGAAGGAACACAACCAACCATGTGAAGCTTTGAAGGGTGGCGGGGAGGCAACATGAAAGCGCTTGGTCACCTTGATGTAATACAGCTTGACCTCCCTTATCATGTGGCCATCAGTGAGGATATTATTTCTTTTCTGCCGCTGCACATATCGACCAATTAATTTCTCTGTGGTTGAGGAGACTACTGTATGTTAAGTTGTATATAATTTTGCTATGTTTTGTGAAGATGTGGGGAACAATTATATGTTATGTTGAGTTACCATATCTGTAATTCTATGTTGATTCTTGCTGTGTTATTGTTCTGTATTCTACTTATATTGTTTTATGCCCATGTGTTATGGTAAAGGGGAGAGTGCCATATGTTATGTAAAGGTTATCTGGTCTCTGGTTCTTCTTCTGGGTGACCTGGATGTGTGTGAATTTGTATTTTGTTTTTGTGTGTTCATTGTTTTCTGTTATGTTGTCCCTGTTGGGGTTCTGGCTTGAGTCGGCGACCCCCAGAAAAGAAAAAAAAAAAAAAAAAAAAAAAGTGGGGAATGGGCCTGATTAAATATATACAGTACACATACATACATACATACAAGTTATCTAATTCTTGTACGTTATGATAAGGTGCGCTGGTGAGGGTGGCCTACCACGACACATCCCCTCGGTGGTGTACCTACAGGGTGTGGGGGTGCTGACGGCCGTGTACCTGGTCCACTCCTCCACACGCAGCATCGCAGACAAGCAGGGACTACCTTACTACAACCAGCTTGGGGCTTGGGCGTTACTGGGTAAGGCTTCAACCAAATTGTAGGTTGTTTGTTTTGCTACACCATTATTTCCACATACTTTGGTGATTTTGATAAGTTCTTCTGTCTTTATATTGTGTCGTCCCTGTTTTGGTTTGTATATTTTGCCAATTTTACATTATAATAATAATCTGTAGGCTATATCCCAAAGGCAAAGATAATGATTATTTTTTCTTAGATAGTTTTCCATATTTTTACCATATTATTGAGACTGTATCTTATATGTTGGAGGTTTTATACAGGGAAAAATATGGCATAAAGTATGCATATATGTTTATTTCCCCAGTGTTGAGCGTGGTAGTGCCAGTACTGGGGTCGGTGAACATGATGGGGCGGCTGCTCTCTGTAGCGGCTGCACTCTTCTGTCCGTTCCTCCTGCTGTGCATCAGACACGAGGCCTTCTTCTACCTTGCCGTCACTATCGCCATGTTCCTCTGGCTCTTCCTGGAGTTCTACCTCGCTGGCAACAATGTCCAGGTCAGGCCATGATGCTATTAACCCTTTCAGCATCAGTGCTGTAGTTTTAACTTTATTCTGGCTACTGTTAGATGATTTAATTGAATTTTAAAAGGACTTCCAGCAATTAACAGGCTTCGAACTATCTCACTTAACCCTTTTTACTACCACATAACCTCCTTAAACTGCACAAAATCATCTCATCATCATCAAATATCATCAAATAACCTAAATATAGGTACAATTGAATATAATGAATATTACATCACCGATATAGAGGTGGTTAATCATTTCAGCACCAGGAGATCTTTGGCTATTAGTAGATTACTTTATTGAACTTGAAAAATACCTGTTATTTTCAAAGTTTAAACTAATCTCAATTTACCCCTCTAGATTCATGGTGGCTATTGGCTACCTACTGCCAAACAACTTTATTTTACTTTAAAGCTCTTGATCTTGTTTATCACTTTTAAACATTTTAAAGATAATTTGTTGTACACTTTTATAGAAAAAAATATGTTAAAATGTTATCCAAGAAGCATGTTTTATATGAAATATGTAAATTGATACTGTATATATTTGGTAAATAATTAAAAGGTCACTTGATCTGTTTTCTAGATGAAATCGGACATTTTCTTTTGACTGTATTACTGTAGAAAACTCCCACAGTATATAATTATATACTGTATTTGTGATAAGAATTATTTATATGTTTTGTGTGTTACAGATAGCGATGCTGAAGTTTGCTACATGGGGCGGCAGTGAAGGGGGTGACGGGGGAGCGAGAGTACTGGAGTGGGCGGACGTACGCCGAGCTTATTTCTTTGTATCCTTTTGTAATATCTATATTTAAAAAAGAGCAATAGCCATAGTTATAATCTATATGTTTCCTCCATCATCAGGGGATTTTATATTTTAAGATCATCAGGGGATTTTATATTTTAAGATAGGTATATAGTCATGAAAAACATCTATAAAAACACGCACCTGAGACCGTAAGTTGTATTTCACATAAGGTGAAGTGATGTAGTTGATATGTTGTGGGAGAGGTGAGAGGAGGGTGAGAGAATGAAAGGAAGGGATTTTGAGGAGAGGAAGGTTGGTAAGCTTGGTTTTGGGTGGGAATTTCTCCTGCAATGGTAGTGATGCATAATATTATAACAAATAGCTTGTGACTCCTCATGGTGGAGCATAGATCATCCTGATATTTGCCATACATGAGGATTAGTGAATATGCATTCATCCTGTAAGAGCTCGATCATGGGCCTCCTGCTTTTGGGTTTAGGATGATGCGGGATTCCCATAAAGGGCATCTTGGGACTACTACAATAACAACAACAACGCTACCCGGGCTCCTAGTAGGCTCCAAAGAGTTTGCTGTTTGGAATAGCAATAACCCAGAACAAGTTGTGATATATCGTATATCCACAGTTACGCCCCGCCTCAACAGTTTAATCCAACTGCTGCACAACCACTTAGTCTGTGTCAGTACACGGTGCATCATCTCGACCCATAAACCACTTGACTCCATTTATCAAAAGTCATTTATCCCCTGAACTACAACTCTCTGGAATTCACTTCCTTGGAGTTGCTTTACACAAAATTACATCCTACATCAGCTTTAATCCAGTTGTTATGAACATTTTATGAATGTTTGGACCTTTTTTGTTTTGTCTTGTTTTTCCTTCCTCTGTTCATTGTCTCTTTAAAAAATACAAAAACAAAAGAAATTACTGTATCTCTTTCACTCCAGTTGTACACTAGTATGGTGGTTAAAAGGCTGAGCGATTCACGCTGCATGGTGTGGGTGGCCTGTATTTGAATCCATGGCAGGGGTTTTATAAAAGAGTAATTATATTTTTTACAGTAGAATTTGTACTCCGTTCATCCTATTGCATACTCAGCCCATTTGCCGTAGCATCATTCACACCTCCTCATTTCCTCCTCCGTCTTCCTCTCCTTCAAACTCCCTCCACTTCTGCTTTGTAGATTCACTTAAATAAACCTTGATCTACTCTCTCATTATCATTTCTTACCCTATTGTACTATCTAACACCCCTTATAGTGCTCAGGCACTGCATGTCCAGCAATTGCACCCTCTTACATTTTCTGGTATTCCGGGCCCATGCCTCGCAATCATAAAGTACTGTAGGTCCTACTATTCTTTCAAGCACTCCATCTCCACCTGTGTCAACAAAGATGTAAGTCACCACACATTATTCATGACTCAAATACTTTTGTTCCCTCTCCCACCCTATGGTCTACTGTGTGTATATAATAATATAACCTTGGGTATTTATTTATTTCCTTGACCTAACAACTTCCCCAGCTGTTCTTCATCATCTTGGCATTCTTTGGTACGGGAAACATTGCCAGCATCAACAGCTTCGACCCCAGCTTTGTGTACTGCTTCGTCACTGTGTTCTCACCCTTCGTCATGGGCAGCCTCCTCCTCATCAAGATCATCATTCCCTTCCTACTTGTCACCTGCTTCTTCCACGCCATCTGCACCCTTATTAAGGTACAATTGCCATGATATGAACCTGGTATAAATGCTGTGGATATGTGGAAATTAAGTGATGAATACTTTTCTAAATTGAATACTGTAGAGATAAGCTTGTTTAGAATGGTATCAGGCTAGGGAAGTGTATGATATTTTTGTAATGCAAGAGTAATCTCTGCGCCTTGGCTATGGAGGCTGAGCGGTTGAATGGTTAAAGAGCAGTACTTTGTGTTGGTTTTGCCATGTGCAAAGAATAGATGAGGACAGAATGCCAAAAAAGATAATAGGAATTCCAGTGAGAGAGACAGCTGGTAGTGCAATACCACCAGTGGTTTGGGAGAAGAGAGTGGGAAAGCATATTAGAGACAAACTTCCACAGAGAGAGAGGAGCATGTTGGCATGGGTAATGGGAGTGTGTCTGGACTAGTCTTGAGCTATTTCTGCTGTGGCCATCCTATTGCGAGGGTTTCCCTGGAGGAAGCTAGGTGTCGGAGATGATGATAATCTTATTGTGTGGTGGTTTTGTGTTCTTTTATTTCAAAATTATATTTGCTAACGCGTTATTTCCACATAGTGATTTTGATAAGTTCTTTTGTCTTTATATTCTGTCGTCCCTGTTTTGGTTTGTTTATTTTGCAAATCTTGACTTCCCAAATTGACTAATTCCTTGAACATGACGAGGTGCATTGTTAGTATGTGCGATCAGTTTACTTGGGAAACAAATTGACCTGCTCATGTAGTTGTGTACACCCTATGTGGTGGATTGTGTTCTTTTATTTCAAAATTTTATTTTATTAAGCGTTGTTTCCACATAACGATTTTGATCAGTTCTTTTGCATTTATCTTATGTCGTCCCAGTTTTAGTTTGTTTATTTTGCAAGTTTTACATTATAATTACATTAACGCTTGAATTGAACTGGTACAGTACTATAATTTTACGTTTCATTGCATAAAGCTTTTTGTTGCAGGTACCGACCCGGGCGTTATTCTACGTGTTCCTGGCCATGTCTGACTTCATGGCCCTCCACTTCTTCTTCCTGATCCGCACGGAGGGGTCGTGGCTGGACATCGGCACGTCCCTGAGCCATTACATCATATCCATGGCCACCACACTCTTCCTCATACTCCTCCTCTTCCTGGCTAAGTTCATCACCACCTTTAGTCTGGTGGGAGGGGTGGGGGGAGGTGGGTCGTCGTGCGGGGTGGGGGGCGAGGGGGACTTTGTACTACCTAGAGTCACAGTCAATCGCCCACACCGGGACTAGAGACTGACAGTTTGGAAATGAGAAGTATCAAATTGACCACTTGCGAGTTTGGTTCTATGAGGAAGTTGGAGTGGTAGACATCGATATTTAGCAAAATGACCAGCTAAAATACGGTTGAGTTCATATATAAATACTGTACATAAAATCCAATTCAACATACTTTTTAGCCATCAGAAACCTACATTATTATTGCATTTCTGTTTACTATCGATGCCTACGGCTCCAACTTCCTTATAGCCTGAAACTCGCAAGTGGTCAATTGTGAATGCTGTTTATTATTTAGGTAATATTTACCTGATAAAACATTTATGTTAAGAGTTATCTTGACATTGTATTTATTTTATTTATTTCAATAACTTCTATTTTCAGGTCACAATAACATTTGATGGTCTATGGTGTTCTCCATCTGTTCAATTGACCACTTGCGAGTTTTGTTCTATAAGGAAGTTGGAGCTGTAGATATTGATATTCAGTAGAATTATCTGTTAAAATGCAGTTGTAGTACATTTATAGATACATAAAACCCAATTCACCATACTGTACTCTTTAGCCATTAGATACCTACATAATCATTGCATTTCTATTTACCATCGAAGTCTACAGCTCAAACTTCCTTGCCTGAAACTCGCAAATGTTCAATTAATTCAATATTGGATAGTGTATCCCAGTGCAATTCTTCATATAATAACTCAAAACAGTTCCAAGTATATTAATTTCCAAAATTATCTCTACAATCATCATATAGTGTACAGTGGCGCTAATAAGTCATGTCTCAACTGTCATTACCTTTGGCTCGCTCTGTGCTGTATTAATGTCTGTCAGATTTTTTTTTTTTTTTTTTTAATATTAGTTTAACCAGACCACTGAGCTCTACAAAAGAACTCTCATAGGGCTGGCCCGAAGGATTCGATCAAGATATATCACTAAACGAGTCAAGATATAGAGGGAAGGGCAGTAGGGGAACAAATCGAGGAAGGTGAAGACATGCAGACATTTCTCGCCATTTCACCAGTTCAGCCGGACCACATGAGCTCCACATCAGAGCTCTCATAGGGCAGGGCCGAAGGATGAGGCAAGAACTGCTACACCGCAACACCAACCAAGAAGTGATCAGGGCGAAGAATGAAAGATCAGGTCGAAGGTAGAAAAAAATAACATCGAGAAGCAAAAAATGCATTACCGAAGGGAATCAAGTCAGTCTGGCCACATCAGCAACCGAAGAGACAAATCAGGCCAGGAGTCTGCTACCTAGCCAGGCCAGGGAGACATGAGATATAGGCTGCCCGAGGACAGCCAAATGGGACAGAATAAGAATAGAAGGGGAAAATCATAGAATGAGGAATGAAAAACTACTCAAAATTAGTCAAGCTGAGGACGAAAGCTATGTCAGATGTTGAATAGGG
Source organism: Paralithodes platypus (assembly GCA_032716605.1). Lineage (NCBI taxonomy): Eukaryota > Metazoa > Arthropoda > Malacostraca > Decapoda > Lithodidae > Paralithodes > Paralithodes platypus. Next base: position 54,371,322 of record CM064496.1, on the reverse strand, counting down.
TGGGTAAGTGTAGGAACATGTTTGTATATCATTCGAAACAAATAAATCAAGTTTTATATATTACTGATACCAATTATTTATCAAAACATAATTGGTGCCGCCGAGACATCACTTATTAGGCCGACTGTACCTTTACTGGTATAATCCCTATACCGGTATGCACCTTCGTATGTGGCAAAGGGTTTTCGCTGGGTTTCAATTGCTATCATTCATTATTTCATATTGTAAAAGGCAAAGCTGTAAATATAATTTTTGGAACAAATATATTCTTGTCAACTGTTTGATAATATTTTGGTGGGAAGCATTTAACCAGGGGAGCTGGGGCTCATTATCCTTGGTATAAATCCAGCCAGAAGATAACCCCTTTTATATTATTTTTAACATCTTCTTAACACCAATAACACCCAAACAACTTTCAGAGTATGGGAGATGGTATCAGGAATGGCATCATTGTTTTGGGAACACCAGGGATGCCTCCAGTATACTCAAATGTGATGATTCTACTGAATGTGATGGCTTCTGATTCAACAAATCATGTTTGTGACTGCTTGCATTCAGACGGCGGTCATGCTGTCACGTCGCAATAACATAAACATATAAACAAAACGAACCCAGATTCGATCCTTCAGCAATCTGTTGACCTTACTTTTTTAATTTATAGCCATTTGTGTGCTAATTGTTAATGGCAAGCTTTACTTCTTTATAATACAGTAGTTCTAAGTAATCCAATATTACCATCTTATCCCTCTGTGGACATCGCTGACATTATTTATTTTGTGTTCACAGCTGTATAAGTCCACTCACCAAAGAGAGATGAGATTTTTTTTTTTTCCTTTCATGTCGTTACCCTGCTCGATCATAATCATGATTGCTCAATCAAAAACATTATTGCCTTGTTAGTGTCAACTGAATGCACCCCTGATGTATGTGTGCTTCCTGAATAGCTGTACATATAGGCATGATTTTAATGACCGAGTGATCCACACAAGATGTGGTTTCTGTGTCATGTCCTAATGGCAGTGTTCCAGACAGCCTTGTTCAGGTCTGCCCTGCTTGTCAAGTTTTTATGTTTTGAGGTCTGATCATAACTTAATCCCACGTTTTTCTAGGTCTACCCCTCGGTGCAGGTCCTTCCACGTTTACAGACTTGCATCTTTTCACCCAATTTGGATCATCCATCCTCCCCACATTCCCAAACCATCCAAGCCTGCATGTACTGATCTCTTCACTGTAATTAGGTATATGCTGGCCTACTTAACTTGTGCAAGAATGGATAGAAATTGCAAATGAAAAAATATTGTACAGAAAACTATACTGTTTATTATGTACTGTACTTTATCCTTTGTATATAATAAGATTTTGTAAAATGTTCACTAAAGTAGATGACTTTTGGGCTAGAGCTAGGTTACTATACAGACTCTTAGTAGACAGAGGTTTTGAGGCAAGTAAATTGTTACATAAATTTAATCTTTTTAGGGTCAATTATTGTGACTGTATTCTAAAATTTGACATCAATAATTTTAATCAAGCATTTTTAACTTGAAGTTTCTTGTATAACCTCTGCTTACTTTTTGCCTGTATTTAATGTTTATCTTTTTCTTTTTCTTTTTCTATTATTAATATTAATATTGATAATTTTTTTAAATTAATTGTTCCTGTTAAAAGAGTACTCTTTGTTTAAATCTGTTGTTACTTCTTCATATTTTGCAATTATTTGTCTTTATAGTATATGTATTAATTGTCCATAGTATCAATTGCTTGCTTTTGCGATTTCCTTAGTTTATTTGTGCGATAAATGTAGGTTATTTGTAGGGTAGTTATTGATAGGGGTCACTTGAGGCATGCTATGCTTACCTACCCGATAGCACTATTGTTAGTGAGTGCTGTACTGTACTTTATATATTATTTTGTAATAATATAGATATCTTATCAATATTTGTAATTTAATGTCTTGTCATGTTGCAAATTTGATTTTAAATGAATATTTTGACATTTAACATGTAGTTTCTTTATTCATGCAGAGTTTAGTCAAATTTACCAGAACGTCCCGGACTTCCCAAATTTGACTAATTCCTTGAACGTGACGATAGTGCGTTGTTATATGTGCGATTAGTTTGCTTGGGAAACAGATTAACTTGCTCATGTAGTAATGTACACCCTATGTGGTGGATTGTGTTCTTTTATTTCATAGATTTCATTTTAGTAAGCGTTGTTTCCACATAGCGATTTTGATAATTTAATTTGACTTTATATTGTCCTTGTCCCAATTTTGGTTTGTTTAGTTTGCAAGTTTTACATTTTAATAGTACTGTATAGTAACATCACAACCTACATTAATTTATTTATAACCCCTTCAATCACATAACATCAAATTTGTTTTTGTTACAGCTACCTCTAGAGTCTAGATGATTTTATTCACCTTAGGAATTTTGGAAATGAGACATTGGAGCTGGTGGACAAGTTTTGTTAACTAGGAGATACCATCTCTGCCGGTGGTGCCACTGTTGCTAAAATTAGATGTGGCTGGGGGAAGTTCAAAGAACTGCTGCCAATTCTGACCATGAAAAGAATGCCTCTCCCCCTGAAGGGAAAGGTGTATGCCTCATGTGTTAGAAGTGCAATGACGTATGCCTCAGAAACATGGGCCGTTAAGTAGAGGATGTCAACAGAATGGAACGTAATGAGATGAGAATGGTGAGATTGATGTGTGGGGCCAAACTATCTATCTATTGCCTGACGCCTTGAAGGGGTGGCCACGAACGAAACGCCCCCATGCTCCTCTGTCCCCAGTCAGTCGAAGCTCCTCCTCCTAACCAGCACCGCCCTCATCCATATACTTTTTTACTCCATCCTTCCACACTCCATCCTTCCACCTCTCTTTCAGTTTACCTCTCACTCCCTGTCCTTCCACTTCGCTCTCATACACCCTCTTAGTCATTCTCTCGCTTCCGTCCGTTCATCGTTGCAGTAAGTATTTTTCACGGGTGGGGGGTCGCAAGTCCACCGACCCAACCTCTTTAGTCGCCTCTTACGACACGCAGGAGGCACGTGGGGTATATTCTATTCCCTTTACCCCCAGGGGGGAATTGCGCGTTACTCGAGGATTGCTTTACTCTGTTTATGGGAAAATTAGTACCGATATGGGTATGAATTGGGAGTGGTGCTCTATAGGCTTACACAATATTTTTGTTTATGATTAATCTGTTGCTACAGTACTTAGCAAATAACATGGGTACCGGTAACTAACTTTATCAACTTTTGTATTAAATTGGGCAACTGTATTTGGTTATTCATAAATACTACAGTATACCTGTAATAAGGTTGTTCATCATAATTATGTACCATTAACGACTCTCCCCATGATGTAACTTACTACTGCTGAGTAACCAAGCTCTGGGTTATGCAGATCACACTTGCAGTCTGTATTTGTAGTTATTTTTTGTTTTAATCTTTTACATGTGCTAGCACAGAGATACATTCCAACTGCATATTGTTTTGGACAAAATTGTATCTTTCTTTTTTCTTTTCTCCTTTATGATAGGATTACAGGTACTGTACCTGTTATAGAGATTTGACAACCATATTGATCTGTTATTTTTTCATAGCATGAGGTATTCTATACTTAGGAAAGAAGAATGATAATTGAGTTATACTCGGTGTTAGCGACTCTGAGAAAATTGCGGCCCACTTACAGTACAGTATATGGCAATAGTTCAAGCTGATTGACTTTTGCGACTGTGGCTACTAAAACCTTTGTCGAGAATCAATACTTACTACAAGACCAGGCATTGGACACTGTCGGAAGAGCCAGTCAGCTGGAATTTTGAACTTATAGTTTGGCCGTTATTTTCTCGGTCGCTGAAACCGAGTAGTATAGATTAAACTTCATCGTATTCACCCAACTCAGTACAGTATTCTTGTCTTATCCTCCACCCCATTTGCTTTGTATTAATTACAATAGTATAGCAACAATTGTGTTCCTCTGTATTAGTTTCGTATTTTGGTCTCTGCCATTTGTATTCACCATTGGTTCTTGCAAGGTTATCTTGAAATAGTATGGCTTGTGAATGTATGTTTGATTGTGACCGTGGCAGTAGTTGTGAAAAAAGAAGAAAGTGATGAAGGTTAGGAGGAATGTTTTCAGCAGTTGGATAAGGACAAGATACAGAAGGTGAAATAAAAGACAGTGGTTGCTGTTGTTGTTGCTGTTCCCCAGGCCGTCTGACCGAGCAGTCCCAAGGCCCCGAGCAAGGCCAAGGCCATAACCGAGCATCCCCAAAGAATCCTCCCTGCTTTACCAATAAGAATGCCCAGGTGACCGAAGCCACTCCCAGGCGAGGGGAGCTGAGGGGGGTGCGGAAATGCCTGGGACACCGAGGCCCCGCCCAAGGCCCTGTGCCCCTTAACAATTATGAAGGGAAAGTTGAGTAGTAGTAGTAGTATTAGTAGTTTTTGTTCCCTAGCCCTTCCGCCTCGGTGATCTTCTTACGCTCTGTACCCGCGGAATCGGCGCGTTTTGGGCGTTATGGCCTTATTTTCTTAATAGCTATGGAATGGTAATACAGTGCACTCCTGTTATCCGCGCTCCTAGTATTCGCGATCCTTGCTATTCGCGGACACCCCTAAATATCCCATTACTCGTCATCCGCGCAAAAAAAACAGCAAAATACCAGCTATTCACGGATTTGAATCGGGCGGGTCGGTGCGCATCCCGATTCTTGCTTAGGTCGGCCATCTTGCATTCTTGCGTGATGTCAACACAGCGTCCCAGCTGAAGCAGCAGTTCACAGCCCAGTGTTGGAAAAGTTGAAAACCACCTGTTTACAAGCTTTTTTCTGCACGAACCTCTTATCTCCCGCATTTATTAAGCCTTTAGAGCATTCAGTGATAGGGACAGTGGGCCTGATGGTAATCATGATGGAAATAAATGCCCGGGACCATGAAAACAGAGAGCAAGCGTACCGACGCTGTCGGACGAAAGCGGGCAAATTATGCCGATGCGTAAGGCTAGCCTAGGCCTAATGACTGATTCCAAATAAAGTTTGTGTGGTAAGTTATCTCCTCATAATATGTATTAATAAGTATTCTCCTCAAATAATATATATTATTGGATATATTTGGGGGGAAATGGGTACTTTATGGGTGATTGGACGAATGTGGAATAAAGTGTGGTACCGGTACCGTCACTGACGGTACCACACTTTGTTCCACATTCTTCCAGGTCCGTCACCGTATCTGTTTAATCATATTATTGTCATAAAGTAGGTCAAAATAATGGTTTGAGGGTCCAAGATGGCCGAGTCAGGTACGAGCTAAGCCTATTTCCCATTGAAACCTATGTTAAATACTGCCCACGTATCCGCGTTTTCAAGTATCCGCGTACCGCAGTCGGTACCAGTTAGGCGCGGATACGGGGAGCCGACTGTAGGTAGAAAGACATACTTAATTGGAAAATGAAGAACATATTGTTATCTTGATCCTGGTGTTAACCGGACATCGCTATGTCGTCGAGTTGTTATGTTACGCGGTCGTGAATATTACGCTCGCGTTAGTATAAGAGGCCTACGAGGTCCGTGGTGAAGGTTTGGTGTGGAGTTTAAGAGGCCTGCCGAAGTGCGGAGGCTAGGCTGCCTGACTGAAAATAGCCCCGAGGTTGAGTAGTAGTAGTAGACAGGGTTATGGTTTAGATCTGTGTTTGTTATGGACTGGTCATTAACATGTGTGAGTCCACCTCTCAAGCTCGATCGGCCATGAGAACGGCTCGAACCTGCACCGGACTGTGTACAGCGCTCAAAACTGCTCGACCTCAGTACTGTAGTAGTATTGTTAAGCCAGTGTAAACTTGATACATAATATTTTTGTATTTGCAGCACAAACCTAATTGAGTTGTCCAAAAATATTCTAGTCATTTATTCTAAAACCTATTATCTGGGGGTTTTTCCCAGCTGATTATAAAGTTCTGTGTCCCCGTCTTCATTACTCCGCTGTTATAAAAATGGGGCTAAACAGGAGGGAAAAACAAAAACTTCTCCTTAACCACTTCAGCACCATGACGTCTCTTTACCTTTGATCTGGGTAAAAGTAGGATATTTTATGCAACTTAAGAAGGACCTATGTTCTTTAACCCTTGTCTAGCGGGGTGTTTTGGGCTCATTTGGGCATATTCAGGCCCTTCTGCATGATAAATCAAGCATCTGCATGAAAAAAAAAGAATATTTAGCAAAAAACTAGGCACTAAAAGCTTAAAAATGAGACCAGAACGAGCTACGTAGCACTCGTGGTTCTCTTGCAGTGGTGCCACGAACATGGAAGTTTAGCATATATCGGTATATTTTTCCCAGCTATGCTCACTACTGGCTACACTGCCGGCCTCTCGAGAACACAGGGAACATGAGTTAATGGGCGGCGGTAAGCCCTGGGAGTCGGATGTCGGGCCCGCTGCTCTCCCGGCCATTTGCACTCTATTTTAACTCTTTAAAAGCCTTAATAATGCTCCTAACTTGCTGCAAATTGGTGCACGACTTAAGTCGAGCGCCGCTCTTAAAGGGTTAAAGGATTTATTGAGATCGTATTTACCCATTTGAGTCGTAGAGGTAGATTATAAACTAAAGAAAATAGTCTAATGGTAACCAGTTATGATGAAAATTACGTCATGGTGCTGAAGGGGTTAATAGATTGTTATGCAACTGATAGTTTGCAAAATAAGGAACTGTAAATAATGATTTGTACGGCCCTGAATGATTCTCCTGTGTGAAATGCATGATAATACTTCTTTATATTATATTATTAGATGTGAATTTTATATGAAAGCAAGTCTTAATACGGTATGATATTAGATGTGATTGTAGTATTTATGCAAAGTTCTTTTTTTAATAATTAATATATATATTTGTTGATTTCATTATTTGCGTTTAGAAGTAAAGTTGGTTGGTGAAAACAAAAATGAATATACTAGTATTCAATAACTAGAATATTGAAATTTAATAATCATAAATTATTTTACACTTAATTTCTGTATTCTAACTATCTATTACTTATAAGATTAAATTATTTATATATTTATCAATCAAAAATATAATTTAAATTAAAGATAAATTAATATATTGAATACAGTTAACCAAAGAAAGTGATAGCACAGTTTTCAACGTACTGTATTTCACTTTCTCACCATGGTAACTGTGTTGGTGGTGTAATGGTGTAGGTGCTTATGTTCTGGGTGTGGTGTCCCAAGTTCGAATCCTGGGAGGACAATATGCTTTCATTAGTTTATTCAAGTACATTGGGGTTTGTAATTGATGATTAATGTTAAGAACGGGGTGTTACTTATACCTGGCACAAGCAAATGTTTATAATAATCTTGATACCTAACCTTTCTGTAACTCAAACGGGGCTGGAGGAAACTGGCTGTAAATGTCCACCTCTATTTCCTGGTTGACTCTTCATATATGATAGAAATGTCAGCTCGATTGCTCTCCTTCTTTTTTAGTGAACCCCTTCAGCACATTGACATAATTTTCATCATATTCTGGTTACCATTAGTCGATTTGTTTTAGCTTATATACTGCACCTCAAGGACTCAAAGGGGTAAATACGATAGTAATCGACCCTTTGAATAACACAGGTCCTTCTTAAGCTACATAAATTTGTCTAATATTTACCAGAATATAAGGTAAAAAAAGGACATCATCGTGCTGAAGGAGTTAAAAGATATTGAAGGTTACCTGGAGCGGAGACATCACTACAGTATATATGGCCAACTACAGGTTAGCCAACAAAATGGTTGAGTTACACTTACAAAACTTCAACTCTAGTTTTCTCTTGGGTTATAAATATAGTACAGTGATGCTCTGTTGTTATGTCCTACCTTAATAACTCAATCTGTATTTTCTTTGGTATAGAATTTTTGCTGCAGATCAATACTTCATTTAAATTCACTCCTACATGTCAAAAGAGTTGGCAAAACAAAAGGGGGTTGGGGGGGTGAATGCGACTCCATTAGCATTGGTAGGTAGCCTATCTAGGGGAAGGAACTAACTAGTTTACTGAATATTAAAACAATTATCATCTCTCTTCATTTTAATACAATCTCAGCCATGAATGTAATCCTTGTATGGTTTATTTCCGAGGCAAGAGACTACCTCTGAAATTAACCAGGCGAGGAACACATGTTAGCAGAGCATTTGCACCAAATCAACTAATACAAATCAATAATTTATTTTGTATAGCTTAAATCTATGCATGCATGACTGACATGTATGTACACATGAGCTTTGATCACCAAAAGATGGCATTCTTGGCAGTTGAAACAGAAAGGAATCCCTAACTGCAGCACAACAATATGTGGGAGCCCTCAGATACAGCACCACCCTGCTATTTATAAGATCAGTATTGGAGTGTTGAGAGCATCACACAGCTCCCAGCTACAGTATAGGGTTATATATCCTTACTGTCACCCTGGGCTATATGTCAAATCACCTTTACATGATGCTGAAAAGTGTAACTGGTCAATTCATCTCATACATTTTCCAGCAGAGATACATTCTATAACCAAAACATTGGCCACGGAATATGAATGATAGGTGTCCCCACCTACCAACACTGAACTAAACCCTGGACCAATTACTTAGCCTTACTGCACCCAGTTTGAGTAATGGTATACTTGACTTACCTGCGAGATGAGGGCTCCGCTGTGTCACTTCCATCACAGGTCTCCTGTTAACAACGTCCGCTCTTGATTATTTGCAACTCGAAGCTTTCAATATGCTGATCTGTCCTTTAGAGCACTGACTTTCCCCTGAGGCTGAGCTATGCTATTATAAATAGAAAGTGATCTCTCAAATAACATTACCTGAGGAACTACTATAGGTCTTTATACCTAAACTTATCAGAAAAATTATGCTCCTTAAAAACATAAGATTTGTTCATATGTATTGAAGACTGATTGTAATTTTATTGAGAGATATACCAATTTAAAGTTATGGAGGTTGGATGCAACTTTGAGCATGACTGTATATGGTACTCCTTAACATACCTGAATGAAGTATTCTCAGATATGTCAAAGAGTCTTTTCTTTTAACTATAAATAAAATATGAACCTTATGGGTACAAGAGGCCTTTTATGAGCTTAATAAAATTGTGTAGTATTATCCAAGTAGCCTAAGGCCGGTATCACACGAGTGCATTTTCCCTAAAATATTTCGTTAAAACTGGTCTGGCAGCTTAAAGAGGTAAATATATAATTGTTCTGTATCCTAAATTAATCTATCTTCAGTCTAGTTTCTGATACCGATGCAGAAGATACCCAAAATGAATAATGTTGCTGGACAAATATTTACCATCAAAAATTGAAGATAAAAGCTCTTGCGTGATACCCCCCACCTCCCTCTCCTTCCTTTTTCAGTCACTCACAAAAATATTGCCCTACCTCCATCATTTCTCCTGTATCTGTCTTTACTCTTGTCTGCCCATTTGGATTCTCACTTACCCATATTTATTGCCAAATAAGACTGCATCATACAAGACACATCCCTCTATAATTCAGATAATTATCTAGATTATTATTTTTGTTTAATGTAACTTTACCATGGAAGGTGCAGGGCTACTTTTAAAGGGATATTTAAGTGAAAACAAAAAGTGATCTCATATGGAAATAAATATGGTATTTGTTTTGAGTGTACAATCGCGCTAAGAAGTCATGACTCGCTTTTTCTAAGGATCGGACAATAGTTCCCAAATCTGGCTACCGCTGGCAACTCTCCACTGCCCCTCGGAGCCCGGTCGTTTCCTAATTTTAAACTATAGGTCTTTGGATATTCCCAATAATTGGCCTACTTAGAAAATTAACCTATTTAAGTCCTCCAATTTTGATTTATGTTGAAGTTTGAATACAAATAAGTAATGTTTGTTTTCAATTTCTGTATAGAATAATGAAAGTAATTAATTTACATGCGCTATCTAGCATGTTGCACTCCCAGGCCCGTAGGAACGGTAGGATATTCAGGGACCGAGTCAGTCATTGTCTGGATATGAGGGGGAGTATATCTCTTTGCGTTTATATTCACCTTTGTCCTTTTACACTTGCCTTTCCATCTTACGTTTTTATATGGGTCTCCCTATGGGTTAATATATATTCTAATAGTGAACATCCATCGTTTGTCAATACAAATTTCAAGCTGTTCTCGCATATTCAAGCTTTCTCCCATAATATACTGGAGACCGCTGTGTTTTTCAGGCAGACTTGTCCCACTTAGAGAATTAAATGTGGAAAAAACAATCTGTTATATATTTATTTACGTGATTTATTGACACTTATGGTTTGAATGTTAGTTTTATCTGTTGGTTTTAATTTTATGAGATACTTTTCTCCCAGTATTATTGGTTTAAAAAGTAATATAAGCATTAAGAGACTTGCTCCACATTTTAATCCTGAATCTAGTGAGCGAAATGCTACGAGTTTCAAATTTGTTCGTTTGGGTTAGTCACAACTTTCGTATTATTTGATTTGCTCTTACATAATGAGATAAATATATTGCAACAATACTTATATATCGTGTTTTTGGTATTTTTCCTTCAATGCAGTTCTTCCCGGTGTGTAATATATGAATATAGTGGAGCCTCAATAGTTTCCATATAGCACTTTCTGAACAAAAGTTACTGGGAATCGAGTCATGACTTCTTAGCGCGATTGTACAGTAGTTGCTTAACCCTCTCACGTCCTTGATGCAATTTTGAGCCTATTAGGGATACTTTAAAGCCTTTGTTACCGTCAGGGGTATTTATAAACCTTTAGTTTATTTACTTCAACCTCTGCAGTTGTCTTTGAGTTAGCTGTGGGCAGAAAACTAATTTTGGAGAGGTAATTATAAGAGTAAGAGTAATCTATTTCTTATTGCTAATCTGGCAACCTCTGTGTCATAAGGATGTGAGAGGGTTAATCTTTTCCACCTTTCTCCAATCCATTTTCTCTCTTAAATAATTGCAGATTGATACGTCCACTTACTCATGCTTAATGAAATATTCTGATTACTCCACAAATAAACTGGAAAAGTTTACCAGTGTCTCAATATTTTTTCCCAATATAATATCATACCTTGAACTATATTACTCTATATCCATAAGGCAAGTCCAGTCTTATCTGTTAGCATATTGAAAAATAGAAGGTCCACACATTTCTATAACTGTACCTGAGGGAAGCAGCAGAAACTTTTTGGTAGAAAAGAGGGCACTTGTGGGCAGCCTGAGAGAGATGTGGTACAAGATCCCTTACAGCCATATTCGTAAGCCTTAATATATAATATACTGTATTGTAAAGATGCATGCGTCGTGAGAACTGCTAAGTAGAACCCAGGGGGAAAAGAGTCAACATTGAGGGATGTATCTCTGGAGTATGTTGATGACTTTTGCTACCTGGAAGACATTATCAGTGCTGGATGTGGGCTAGGTCTGTTGCTAATCAGAAGTGGTGGAAGAAGCTCGGATTTGTCACCACTATTGACAACGAGGGACGAGGGGTACCTCCATTCCTTCACACTATGGGGAAGCTGTGTGCTTCACATATGAGAATGTCGCTTTGTGTAATATAATGTGAAGTGGGCCGTGAAAGCGGAAGATACGGATAGACTTACAGTACTGATATGAAAATGAAAAGACGACCAGGGGTAAGTTGCAACTAACCCTATTGGAGCCGATGAAGTCCTTCCCAACAACACAAACCGTTCGAATACTCTTGTGGCTTACATAACTTTTATTTTTGATATGTTTTGTGTTCTTTTATATCAAAATTATATCTTGCTAAAGAGTTATTTCCACATAGCGATTTTTGCCTTTATAATTTGTCGTCCCTGTTTTGGTTTGTTTATTTTGCAAGTTTTACATTATAATATATATTCTACTGTAGGTTATATTGCTTATTATATATTTAAATTTTCCTTAACCCACAGAACCCCAGCGATGCATGGTTCGCGTCCGCAATGTATATAACGCTAAACCCCAGGGACGCATAAGGTGCGTCCTGGTTAATTACTCTGGTCCTATGGCACCTACAGGGCTCAGATTTGTATGGGAACTGTGTAAGTATCCCACGCAACAATACCGATGGTTGAAAACTCTAAAAGTCCAACCGCGTGCGCGTGAGCGCGCAAAAACCTGTTTTTGCCTACCCATTTCCTCATGTTAATTCCGACTTTCGGGCGCACCGTAGGACCCCTTAATGACCTAGGGGATCTTTTTTTGTGGGTTTTCCTTCATTTCTAACCCATTCCTGGTGTTTTCTGGAAAAACAAAAATTTTACAACCCCCTGGTCCTGGGGTGTACATTTATTATTAAATAGCTGGGGTTCAGTGGGTTAACTCTGCTACTAATTTTTATGAATACTGTACATGCAAGTTTAAAGACTTTCATCCACAGAGAGTGTGGTTACAGTCTTATGTTCTAAATGGCAGCATTCCAGGCATCCCTGTCATGGGCTGCCTTTGTTGTCAAGTTTTGTTTTGAGATAGGACCGAAGCACCTGATCCCAAGTCTTTCTAGTTATTTAGTGGGTGCGGTAGTACGTCCTAGCATGTTTCACATGCTTGCACCCAGTCAGGGGACATCCTGACGACGTATACAGACAAAACACACATAACAAAGCCACTCCAACACCTTCCTCTCTCTCCAACACCCCTTCTCCCCTCTCAACACTCGTCTCTGAGCTATTGCCGATAAAAATGGCATGTTCAGTCCTGTAAAGAATCGTAAGATTCAGAGTCGTAAAGATTCCAGGATGAGCTCATTAGCGGCGGATCCCCAGATCGACCGTGGTGATTGTCACCTAAACATCTACAAAACAAAAAAAATACAAAATACCCCTACGCGCAGGTCCCCCCACGTTCACAGTCCGGCAGTTCTTAACCCAGTTCTGATCATCCATTCTCTTCACGTGTCCAAATCAACCAAGTCGGCTTGTGCGCATCACTTCACTGATACTCCTAATGCCCAAACGCCTTCTTAATTCCTCACTTGATACCCATCCCTGATGTTAACCTCACATATCCATCTTACCATTCTCTTCTCATACCGTTCCATTCTATTAATATCCTCTGCTCTATAACCAGCCACGTCTCTGAGGCATAAGTCATCGCACCCCCAAAACACAAGGCATACACCCTGTCCCGAAGGTGAAGGGGAGGCCTCTCACGGTCAAGAGCGGCAACAGCCCTCCAAACCTCCCCCAGCCACCTCCGACTCTAGCAACGCAGCCAACCTCAGTGCCACCTCCGACGGAAACCACATCGGCCAAGCAGCAGAATCCATTCACACACTCAGCGTCATATTGCCAAACCACCAAGCTGTTCCTATTCACTCTCTCCAGCATATCCACACCACATCACTTTACTACCAAATGTTCCTTTTATTTATACAGTAAAACCTCGCCCATCCAGACTAATTGGGGGAGAACCCTGTCTGGATCTGCCAAAAGTCCGGACATACAGTATATTCAGCCATCCAGACAAATCTGGATGGCTGAAACTTGAGTCCGGATATCTAACTTAAACAACCAGACTTCGGTTTCAGCCATCTAGACAAATCTGGATGGCTAATACATGAGTCCAGATATCTAACTTAAACAACCAGACTTAGGTTTCACCCATCCAGACAAATCCGGATGGCTGACATACAAGTCTGGATATCGAACCCTGGATGTAAATAATAATGTGTGGAAACTTGTATTCGTCTCAATCGTTTCCGGATTGACTGATATTATTCCCAAGCCATCCAGACAAGTCTGGTTGGCTGAAACATGAGTCTGGATCGAAATGCCTGTCTGGATCTCTTGGGTTTCCGGATCTGAGGGCTCCGGATGGGAGGGGTTTTACTGTATATTTTCTAGATCTCAAGTGACAGTGTCTTTTCTGTGGATTAACGTCCCTACTGCCAACCTAGAAGTTGGCACATTGGGAGCCAAAGCGTCACATTTTTCCCTTGCCCCTCAACTTTCCCTTCATAATTACCGTAAAACCGTGTAACTTCGGAAATTTTTCGAGTTTTTTTAACGATATCTCCTGACTGTAAACACATTATAGAGATATAAGTAGGTCAAGTGATGTGTGGTGATAGTGCGCAGTAATCCAGGAAGCCTCCTAAAATTCTAAAATTTTCCCCCATAATAAGAGCGCTATCCTTATCCTAAATGGTGTCCGAAATCATCTTGAAAAGTGGCTAACTTCGGACATGTATGGATAACTTCGGACATGCAGTGATTTCTTATGGAAAATGATTGCCAAGAAAGCTGGGATAGCTTCGGACAAGCGGAGGAGAACTTCGGACGTACGTTCGTGGTTTTATTTCATTAATTTTTCGGCTCCTACTATTTTATATGAATATTTTATTATTGCTGCTTATTCCTGTCCGATGTCTTACTGGAAAATGCACAATCAATACTTTTAGGCCTGTATAATTAGTATAAGAGGGGGTTATATATGTTTAACAAATATTCTTTTTGGATCTGTTCTCGTTAGGCATTGAACTCACTCTTAGAAAATATTGAGCAGGAAAAATAACCAATGCTGTCAAATCAATAACTCAAAAATTAACTAGGCCTAGTGAAAATATATAGGTATGTATACTCTATCACTGCATATACATTTTTATGAATTTAAGCATTTTTATAGGTATAACGTATGTGTTGGTGTTTCTTACGGCAGATAATAATTTTTTTGGACAAGATATATGCCTCTCCTAATTTATATATACAGTAATGACTTGTATTATATATCCAGAATTATCCTAAATACATAAATTGGTTAGCATATCATATTTTTATGGGTTTTTGGACTCGGAGAATGATTAGTTGATCTTTAACCACCATTTTAATGATGGACAAGTATTATGAATTAATTTCATAAGGTAAATGATAACAAACTATTTGTTTGTGCCATGTCCGAAGTTACTATTTTTTTTTTGTGGAAAACAATAGGTTAAATGATAGTGTTCTAGCTAGAGCGTTATACAAGTGTAACAAATTTCCTTTGGTGGATGTTGTCTCTGGTAATTTTACTACAAAATTATATCAGTCACAACATCATTCATACAAACAAATTTCTTCAGGGTGATAAGAAGTTTGGCAGGGTAGCGAAAAATGTAAAAAATTTCGTCATACTGTATATATAATATTTTTTTCGTGTACATATACCCATGTCAGTTCCCTACGACTTTTACATGCTCTTCCTTTGCCATTTCTCTAAACGGACCCCACAAAAAAAACAATAAAAAGCGTTTCCATAATATAATGACAATGGCTAATTACTTATTATCGCCGATGTCCGAAGTTACGACCCAAGTCCGAAGCAACCGTTTTACGGTACTGTACTGAGGGGCACAGGGCCTTGGGTGGGGCATTGGTTTCCCGGGCATTTCTGCATCCTCCTCAGCTCCCTACCTTGGAGTGGCTTTGATCACTCGGGCTTTGTTAGTGGTAACCAGGGAGGATTTTGTGGGGGCGCTCGTTTATAGCCTTGGCCTTGCTTGGGACCTTGGGGATGTTCGGCCAGGCAGCCTGGGGAACAACAACAACAACAACAACTACCAAATGGCTATTAAATGACATGCATGGAAATAGTATCTATCCCTTAACCCTAAAAACCCAGGTGAGGCCGCCATGCAATCAAATGTTTTTCGGGCCTTATCGGCTTAGTCATAGACTAAGGGCCCCTGCATGATCATGATATTTTATTTAATATTGTAGGATTATTGTTTGTATAATGCCGATTTTAGTGGCAGGATGTCAAACTGGGCCACTTTATATAACACTGGAATGAATATGAGAAGAAATGCAGGCATATTAACTTGAAATTAAATGTTTGTGGCCATTTTATCACTTTCAAAGACACAATAAAAACTGTGAAACATAACTCTAACTTAGTATATTTAGAACCAATAACTAAATAGAAGGGATGCGTGTGATTCCGTCTTTAGTAAGCCACAGGGTACCCAAATAATATATCATATAAATATACAGTAATAACTTTATTTGTAAAAAGTATTACAGTAGTTAAATTCTCCACAATTATGATGCCAAAAAGTTATAGGCATTAAGTTCTATTATTTTGTCATGGAAAGGACACTTGCTTAGTATATGTAAAGATGGATAAAATGTATAATTAATTTATGGTAACCACAGATATTAGGTATTTTCACACAAATGGACATAACGTATTTAAATATATTAGTTTTGGAAGGAATTGGTTCACATGGATACATTTATATATAATACTGGAATAAAAGTAGAAAGTCTAAAATGTAATGAGTATAGAATGAACACCGGTGTATGTATATAGTCAAACATTAAATACTGTATACTATTATCATTTGTGCTAACTCCTTCAACACTATGACGCCTTTATACCTTTGATTCTGACTAAAATTAGATGGTTTTATACAGTTAATTATCATGTTCTCTCCACTAACCAACTTTACTCCTAAACTCGATTAATGAAATTAACAAACACATGTGGCACTCCGGGGATTCGAACCCAGGACGCTCACACCGAAAATCAACACACTTATGCATTGCACCAAGAGGGTTTATTATGATCACATTTACCCATTTGAGTCATATAGGCAGATTACAAACTAAAAATAATTGTCTAATGGCAACTAGAATATGAAAATTATTTGAAACTATGAAGTTGAGACACAGCTTTCAATCGTGGGTGTACCTAGCTTTGAACTATTGACATCAGCACCATGACGCCTTTTTGCTTTTGATTCTGGTTAAAGTTACCACGATATTATGCAGCTTAAGAAGGACCTATGATTTTAAAGGGTTTATTGAGATCGTGCATACACCTTTGAGTCCTAGAGGTAGATTATAAGCTAAAGAAAAGCCCCTAGTGGTAGCCCGAATAAGATGATAATTGCGTCATGGTGCTAAAGGAGTTAAGCTGATAAGATTGCCTAGAAGCTAATAGAACAAAATACAGGTTATTTAGGGAATGATGGATCTAGCTATTGGATGGATTAAGAGATTTAAGACTTTCATTGGAAAACCCTGAAGAACTATACTAAATAATAAATATTGAAATTTAATAAGTGAGCCACATTGTTATCCCTTAAAAATAAATAAATTTAATACATATCTTGAACATTATACCAAACGTGTACAAATGTAAGCCAAATGACTAGATAAAATTATATACTATGGTGAGAAATAATCTGATTGAAAAGGGTTAAAATATGGCATGAGAGTTATACCCATATTATTGTAAGGCAGAGAGAGAGTGTTTCAATGGCATTATAGATATATCAACCATTGCCTTCACAAACAACTAATTGGCACGGATACTCAGAATCATATACATCCTAAACCCTATATGAACCTAATCCCTCAGAACCATATACAGTACATCCTAATCCCTATATGACTATCAGATTGATATAATAAATGGAAGCTTAGCTTCACACTATCTTGTTCTTTTTAGCTTTGGCAAGGTACAACATCATAGCAAGTACAGGTCTCCCTCACTATCCAATGCCCCAATTTACGATATATTATAGGTTTTTAGGGATTTGGATTTGGGTTTTGGCCACATCCCCATTTACCCCACTAATTTTATGGTTTGCTATATGATTTTTCTATTTAAGATCGGATTTTCAGGAGCGTAACCCAATCGTAAATCGAGAGAGACCTGTACTGTACCGCAGGGTGTCAAACAAGAGACATATTCCCTTCTTTGTATTCAGCATTACTAAATCTATCCATCTATATATCCAGGCACATACCCCATTGCTGGGGGTGGACGTCTCAAGACAGAGCTTAGGGTTCACCTCATTTTCGCGTTCCCTCGCCTCTGTCTCTGTATACAAGATGGGAGGATTCTTAGCCCCCCGCCACAGGCCGTAGCTCGATTGGTAGAGCGTTCGCCTGCTAACCGTGAGGTTGACGGTTCGAGCCTCGGGCCAGCCAGTGTGTTATTGGCAGACGTCAGTGCTGTTGCTGAACGGTGCGGTCTAGCAATCTGTGGCTACTATTCACTAAGTCCCTGATTCATCAGGGCACCCACCCTAGCCCAGCTATTCAGCAGGGAGTGTATGGTGGTAAAAACTGCACCATCATCACTTGAGATCTAGAAAATATATAAGTGAAAAGGAACAGCCAGAGTAAGCTATGAGTATGGCAGAGAAGTCTCAACTCTCACTCTGATAGACCAGCCCATCGCCATATGACTAGAACCCAATCCTCTCAGCATCAGCTAGGGAAGGCCCTAGAAAGCCGCCTTTGGCAGGGGGATACCTACATACATACATACATAAAATTTTAAGACTGAGTGCTCCACACATGCGTGCAGTTTCAGTCTCTTGTCCTAATGGCGGCGTTCCAGGCAACCCTGTTAAGGGCTGCTTCACTTGTCAAGTTTTTGGATTTTATATCGGCACGTATAGTACGATCCCAGGTCTTCCTCGGTCCACCCCTTGGTGCAGCTCCCTCCACAATCACAGACCTGCATTTTTTCACCCAATTTTGTTCATCCATTCTCTCCACATGTCCATACCATCCCAGTCTACTTGTATGCATCACTTCGCTAATATTCTTTATACCTAAACGTCTCCTCAGCTCAACATTTGTTATTCTATCCTGCAGCCTGGCCCCACACATCCATCTCACCATTCTCATCTTATTGCGTTCCATTCTGTTGACATCCTCTACTTAACGGCCCATGTCTCTGAGGCATACGTCATTGCACTTTTAGCACATGAGGTATACACCTTTCCCTTCAGAGAGGAGAGGCATTCTTTTCATGGTCAGAATTGGCAGCAGTTCTCTCACCTCTTTTGGGGTTGGGCACCCCCCCACTAAATACGAACAGTTAAATTTATGCTTCACAATTCTTATTATGTCCTTGCAAGTGATAAAGTGGCCTAAGCACCATTCATGTCTATTTTCTTGTATTATGTCTCATATTCAGTCAAGTTTTCAAACAAAATTGCTCTGGTTTGACACCTTGCTGTACTGTGATATGCTAGGTCTTTCACCACCCATTAATTTATGAACATGAGTATCTGGGTCCTTGATTCCATCGGTTTCTTGATTCTAGGTTCAATTAACCATTAATTCAAAGTATTAAGAATGACTAAAAACCAAGCAGTCCAAGTCAACTATTTTATTGGTATGATCTTTATATAATTGTGGACTTGTCTAAAATTACTTGTAACTAAGATTGTATAAGAAATTTGAGCTAACCACATTAATAATAACAAAATTAATATAGCAATATTAATTACACCACACTAAACAAATATCAACATAACAAATCTACAAAAATATACATACTGTATCAACACTAATTTATAATGGAAAAGATATACAGTACATTACTGTATAGGCTACATATACGACATAAAGAACTGAACACAAGTACAAGTAGGCAATAGCAAGCTGCTTAACTTATCATTTACAACCAAAGACTGATTAACCCCTTTTTTACCGGTGATGTACTTTTCATTATATTCGGGCAACTTTTAGACAATTTTGTTCGCCTTAGGAAGGGCGTCTACCTATTAAAAGGCTGCAGACTATTGCAATTAATCCTTCCCAAGTTTCATAAAATCGTCAAAATGTAGCTGAAATAAAATAAAAAAACACGTCCCCGGTACAGAAGGGGTTAATGCCATATCTAGAAGAAGATAGGCCAATACTGCTCAATATATTTCCTTTAATCCGTTTTCTTGTGAGCTCGACCGAGGACCTTCTTCCTCTGGGCAAACATGTGAAGGTAGAGCATGGGGAAACCTGGTGAAGGAGAAACATCAATATTATAATGTAAAACTTGCAAAATAAACAAACCAAAACTTGGACGAATACAGTAAAAAGACAAAACTTGTTAATCTGTTTCCCAAGCAAACTATTATAACATAATTTACCACTTGAATACATAAAATCAATATGATAAATGAGCTCAGACGCCAGAAGGTCGAAGAAAGTGACAAGTATATTTTACTCACAAGGATAATAAAGCGACAATATAAAAATCCAGAAATAAAGTTTGACAAAAAGTGTATAAAATGAGAAAGTTACTCACATGGGATATAGAGCAGCATGATGATAATAAGAGCCCCGTAGAAGTCAAAGGTAAAGTTGAGTTTATTGGGTAGCGGGACGGAGAAGGCGTTGGTGCGTCCGATGATGGGGAGAGCCGTGTACATACAGAGCAACTCTCCCGTTACACCCATGGGGTACAGCACGATAAACAGAGTGTATCTGGAAAGGAAAATAGTCTTTCATTAGTTTATTCAAGTACAGTAGGGTCCCGCATAAAACGTGTTCAGATAAAACGAGTCGATTAAATCGAGCAACCTAAAATATAAATATTTAATTTTCGATAAGAACGAATGTGATCACATAAAACGAGTCCGCCGCCAAAGTGGGGCAAATCCGAGGAGTTTTCATATAGAGCGCCGAAATATCGTACGCTCCTGACGGAAATTTACGCTTACAGTGAACATTGACGATATTGGGCCACCAAAATGCCGTGTTCACATAGAACGGCCTCGTTTATCACCCAATTTCTCGTTCTATGTGAGACCCTACTGTACATTGAGGTTTGTAATTGATGATTAATGTTAAGAACGGGGTACAGTATTACTTAATTCAGTACAGTATATGATAATGTAGAATAGTTTTGCGTATAGACTGCATGTTATCGGTTGAATTATTGAATAGGTAATTAAAATGTAAAACTTGCAAACTAAACAAACCAAAACTGGGACGATACAAGATAAAGGTACAATAACTTATCACAATCGCTATGTGGAAACAACGCTTACTAAAATAAAATTTATGAAATAAAAGAACAATCCACCACATAGGGTGTACATTAGTCATTACTACATGAGCAAGTCAATCTGTTTCCCAAGCAAACTAATCGCACATATAACAACGCACTATCGTCACGTTCAAGGAATTAGTAAATTTGTAGAATAGTTTTGCGTATAGACTGCATGTTACCGGTTGAATTATTGAATAGGTAATTAGGTATCAATTGAAATGCAGTTTCATGTTTTACACGGGTATTGATTAAAATGCATTACAGTACAGTACAGTATTGTAAAAAACAGCTAATCAAATGAACTTATCATGGATCATACTATATTTCATTGGTTCTGTATTTCTTGTCTAGTACAGCAAACACAAGGTAGTTTCATTATTGATACATACGTCAATAACAGTATTAACCCTTACAGTACCGGCGACGTCTCTTTGTTTATATTTCAGCTGCATTTAGAAGATTTTATGAAGCTTAGGCAGGATATATGGTAGCTAAAAGGAGTAAGTGCGATAGTCTGTAATCTTTAACGGGTAGACATCCTTCCTAAGCTGAATAAGACCGTCTAATAGTTGCCAGAATATAATGAAAAGCATGTCACCGGTACTGAATGGGTTAAAACTACTACAGTAAACTTTCGTTAATCCGAAGGGCAGCGGACCGGCCCTCGTTCGGATTATCGGACTTTACCCCTATGAACCTGTGTATGACGAAAACATTGAGACATTAGGCCACTCAAATGACACAATGGTGCACACACACATATCATATGTTCATGAAATCACTTCAAAAGTTTATCATTGTCATTGTAGCCTACAGTATTACCTACTTCAAAACATTCAGATTAATGGTCAAAGGAATCTGCTGATATAAACGTCTTCTTCTTCTTCTTCCGTCTACTAGCGAGTTTGTCTTGCTCTTGAAGATCAGATGTGATTCGGGAAGTAATGCCTTAACAACGGCACTTCCCCGAGAGGTTCTTGTAATTTTCATTTTGTGATTTTCCTTTTGTGACGTGCTCTGTTATATTATATTGTATTGAAAGCACCCTTGTCTTGTTGTCTTGAAAGCACCCTTGGGACGCTCCGATCACTGAACTATAAATAGTAGCGTATCGGAACGTCCAAAGGTGCGTTTTCAAGCTCAAGACTAATACGTCCAAAGGTGCGTTTTCAAGCTCAAGACTGAATGCGCTTGCAGAAAATGCGGTGCAAGCCAGTAGCGCACCGGAGCGTCCCAAGGATGCGTTCAAGAGCAAAACAAACTCTCTAGCAGACGATGTGGAAGAAGAAGAAGAAGGTGTTTACGTTTATATCAGTAGCTTCCTTTGACCATTAATCTGAATGTTTTGAAGTAGGTAATAGGCTACAATGACAATGGTAAACTTTTAAAGTGAATTCATGAACATATGATATGTGTGTGCTCCATTATGTGTCATTTGAGTGGACTAATGCCTCAAAAAGGGGACTTTGGGACTTCTTGAAATTCGGACCATCGGGTGAATTCGGATTTGGCCTCAAATTGAAAAATTCGGACTATTGGGAGATTCGAATCATCGGTCGTCGGATTAACGGACTTTTACTGTATTATATAATGTAATAGTCAACGTCAGTTTATATGAGAAATATCCTCATACAAAGTAGTAACAATATAACCAAAGACACAATTTCTTTTAGACATACCTGAGAAAAGTGATGAAGTATGGGACCTGCTTAAGAATGTTGAGGAAGTAGAAGGCATACCTAATAACTTCTGTCACACTCCAAGCTATGAGCAGCAATGGCAATCCTGCAAAAGTTCCAATATTAGTACAGTGTACATCATTTAAAAATAAGCTATTATTTTTTCCTCCACTAAATGTGGGGGGCCTTACTCCCAGGTGAACAGGGATTTACTCACCGGTAGTGCAAGACACAAGAGTCTAACGGTTATAGCTATGAAGAAAAAAAATGCACCATTTATGCTGGAAAATAAAGTACCGGTACAGTTCGAAAATATATCTATGAAATGGTTACAAAAAGGCCAGTATATACCAAGAGCAATTTCCTCTAACTTTTTTCAGTATTATACTTCCTGAATCCTATTTGGCAGTTACTAAATTGAAATTATATAAAAATTCAACTACCTAAAATATTTTACCACCAGCTTAGTTTTCGATACCAAAAGATCCCATAAATGTATCGTGGAAATTTTTGGCCACTAAATTTTTTTTAATGAAACATTCTATGTGATACTGTCTTAACCTACCAATGCTGTTCTGAGTGTCTGTGAAGGGTACCAGTACGAGCCATAGCACAGTGAGCCGAGAGAACACCTGAGGCAACACCACACCCACGCTGGACGACACCAGACCCACCGCCGAGTGCACGATCTGTCCACAAACACATAACACATTTGGTCACATTAATAAAATAACAAATAAAATAAAGTATAATGTGTATGTATATACTCAGGCACCTGATAACCGTCTTGATAGCGTAATGCATAAGTGCGCGGAATTTTTATGTGAGTATCCAAGGTTCGAGTCCTTGGAGTTCCACATATATTTGTTGATTTCATTAATTGAGTTTAGAAGTGAAGTCAGTTGGTAAAATATATATATATATATATATATATATATATATATATATATATATATATATATATATATATATATATATATATATATACTGTACTGTATACAGTATATATATAGATATACACACAGTACAGTACAGTATATATAAGGGTAATTCAAAAAACTTTTTCATATTAATTTTCACATCATGCTCCGATAGATAGACCAGCCCTTAAAAGAGTGAAGTGAAGGATATGATTATCCCCAAGAAAAGCAAGACACTGTACAGTAGCTTTTCATGCTGGTAAAAGAGGAAACTTTTAAAACCAGTCTTAAAACAGTCCAATAATTTTAGGCATTAATATTTAATATGAAAAGTAAAAGTTATGGTAGAGAATCAAACTAATTGCCTCGGGATATTGAGACAATTCATTCATGGTCACCCCCTTATGGATCAATACGTCTAGTATTGAACGTGACAAGTGCGTTGTTATGTGTGCGATTAGTTTGCTTGGGAACCAGATTAACTTGCACATGTAGTAATGTACACCCTATGTGGTGAATTGTGTTCTTTTATTTATAAATTATTATATTACTTGAGCGTTGTTTCCACATAGCGATTTTGATTAGTTATTTTGTCTTTTTACTGTGTTCGTATACATTTTGGTTTGTTTATTTTGCAAGTTTTACATTATAATAGAGAGATTAATATAAAAGGTATGCTTTATTGTTTTTATCATGTCATTGGACGTGATATAAAATCAAAACCATGCAATTTCATGTAAATTTGTCTATATTTGTTCTCATACTAAAGCTACTCATAAGATCAAATTTTCCTGGTTCGACACCTACTGTATATATCATTCCCATTTCAAATTTTGTTTTCCAAAACCCTCACACAAATCATGCCCTGGATCAACCCTCAAAAGCCTGCATGTCCCCAAAATAAGTGAAGTGCAGGAAGTGATGAACCTTGATGAAATAATAAACACCCTGTTCTTAACATTAATCATCAATTACAAACCCCAATGTACTTGAATAAACTAATGAAAGCATATGGTCCTCCTGCGATTTTAACTCGGGACACCACACCCAGAACATAAGCATCTAAACCATTACACCACCAAGAGATTGTACTTGTTGTTGTTGTCGTTCCCTAGGCTGCCTGGCCGAACAGCCCTGAGATTGTAGTTATGTAGGGTTATGTTACGATCCTATCCTCCCCCTCCCCTCCCCTCACTCGGATAGACCAGCCCATCACCACATGACTAGAACCCAATCCTCTCAGCATCAGCTAGGAAAGGCCCTAGAAAGCCGCCTTTGGCGGGGGGGATAGCTCCCCTATTTCAACTCCTTTCGGGGTTGGGCACCCGCCCTCCCAGGGGTTTAGGGAGTTGTCTACCTATGGAGTAGAGGAAAAATAAGAATATGCCCCATGGGTCTACTGCGAGTTGTGAGAAGCGACTTAAAGGGGGATGATGTAAGTCTTGGCCACTGTTCAACCTATTTGGTCCATTTCAGTCTCATGGTATACCTGTATGCGGATGACACTCATGGTATACCTGTATGCGGATGACACTAAGCTGTATAGAAGAGTGAGGAGTAAGGAAGATGTGAGTTTGCTTCAAGGAGATGTGGAGGGCATGAAGGGATGGTCTGAGCATTGGTTAATGCCTTTTCATCCAAAATGCAAGTACATGCGGATTGGGACAAGCAAGATAGACAAGGTAGGATACAGTATGTATGAAGCAATGGAGGAAGTGAATGCAGAAAAGGATATAGGAGTAGTGATAGACAATAAGTTAAATTTCTCAGAACATTCAGCGGAAAAGATAAACAAAGCCAATAGAATTGTAGGGCTGATAAGGACATTTGTGTCACTTGACGAAGAAATCTTCAGGAATCTCTATACAGCGCTGGTTAGGCCGCACCTGGAATATACGAACCAGGTGTGGGCTCCATATATGGTAAAGGATATAGAAGCAGTGGAGAAAGTGCAGAGGAGAGCTAGGAAGCTAGTACCAACGTTGAAGAACGCGGGCTATGAGCAGAGGTTGAGGACACTGGGGCTTCCGACACTGGCATATAGGAGAAAGAGAGGGGATATGATAAGAGACTTTTAAGATAGTGTCAGGAAAGTATGATGAGGATGTGTGTGAAGGTATCTTCTTGATGCGGGAGGGAACAAGAACGAGAGGACACTCAAAGAAAATTTACAAAGAAAGAAATAGGCTTGAAAAGGCAAAGAACTCATTTTGTAATAGAGTGGTAAATGAGTGGAACACACTGCCCCGGTATGTAGTCGATTCCGAATCAATAAGGGAGTTTGAAAGTAATCTTGATAAAGCATGGGGAAGACAATATTTGAAGTTTGATTATAAAGCAAAAATACAAAATAGTAAAAATGTTGCGTCTGCTACCGCCGCCGCCAACACCGTGAACGACCGCAGCAGTGCAAGTACTGGTACTGAGCTGGATACACAGGCCTAGTTTGCCTTTTTCCAGAGGATCTACTGTAAGAATACTGTAAGAAATGGTAGCTACGGGACATCAGTGTGCCAAATCCAATCTCTGGAATGGCTGCCTTGGGGTTGCTTACCTTTAGTGATGGATAAGAGGCTAGGGAGCTGTGCTCATAGGGTTACCTCTTCTCAGGGATTTTTTAAGATAGTTGTCGTAACTATTTTGGAAAGCATTAATACTAGTACAGTACTAGCAGCTACATTTTTGGGGAGTCTGTTCTATTTATTTACCATTCTGGCGTCAAAGAAGTTGTTTCTTTTCGATGTCCTGTGACATGGTTTCTGGAGCTTGAAGCTGTGTCCTCTGGTGGCGATTTGGTGTCTCCTTGGTGCGAGTTGGAAGAACTAGTTTGTGTTGATGTTTTCATTGCCTCTTAGTATCTTGAACACTTCAATCATGCCCCCCCCCTGGTTCTACTGAAGACTTATTATAAGTAAGTTCTCTCCCTATCTATCATGTCTATATATCTATCATATCATTCACCCCCCACCCCCAATCTTTGCACATGTTATTACTACCCATGACCATCCCTCTGTGACTTTTCCCCAATAAAATGAAAGTGACAGACCTCAAGGAAAGCAAGCGACTGGAATAGCTTGAGGACGGTGGAAGTGGAGGACCAGAGCCCCTTGACGGTACCCTCCTCCAGTAAGTGGTGTATCGTTTGCACCAGCACGATCATCCACCTGGACAAATGCAAGTATTGTACAGTACTGTATTGGTTACTATAGGCTACCCTGTTCCAAATAGGTAGGCCAGAAATAATGAACCTTAACTTATGTAACTCAAAAAGGGCTAAAGCAAATGGACTGTAAATTGCAACACCTATTCTATGGCTGACCCCATATGGTAGAAATATTAGCTCGATTACAACAGTTGTTTTCTAGTTATAAAGGTTTACATTCATGAGTTTAGGCCAACTTATTTGGAACAGGGTATACAACACATTACAGTAACTTTAACCCAGGAACTGCGATAAGCCTTCCTCAAGTCACGGTATTTATCTGTGTAAGAAAAAACGGGTAGAATGTAGAATTCGGGCGTACCGAAAGCCTTGTTTACAATACGCGTAGTAGGGGCGGACGCTTGCCATCATGTTCCCGTCTATTTAGACTGCCTTTGGATACAATAATATGTTGATGGGGGGGGCTTTGCCCCGCCTCAAACCCCCCCCCCCCCATGCCATATTATCATCAACGTATATATTGTCAGCAGGGGGAAAATAACCGAAAAAAAATCGCCTTCAAAATAGACGCGAAGTTAACCGCGGCGATCGCCCTATGTAAACATGACGACCGTACGCCCGGAATCTACATCCATCCCGAAAAAAACTTTAAATACCATGCCAGTGCCGGAACTCAAAATTTGGCGACACATAGAAAGTTGTGGCATTTCTCCATACCACATCCTCCCCCTTCATACCCAACCCCCCTCCCTCCCTCAACTTGACCTTAATTTTGTTTTACACAGTTTTGCGCAGTTCATGGGTTAAAGATCAGGTTAAGGTAATGTACTGTACTAGTACAATCACACGCAATATGTATACACAAATGTAAATATGAAATGAATCCAGATGAGATGTGTTGCTATTATATATACTGTACTGGTAATATTCCAAATGTTTAAGGTTCAAAGATTCTAATAGTTGTATGCGTGCCTATTAATGCTTGTAAGTATTGTACTGGTAAGAACTATGTACGAGCAGCTTAGTAGCTAGGTTTTCTCATTAAATTTCATTATATGATTATCTGAAAAATACTCAAGTTTCCCAATCAAAGCAGTAAAAATAACTTTACTTGAACATTTTCATGAACCAAATATTCATCATCAGCAGCAACCTATCCTTAACTCATGCCCTAATCTTTCTTTCATGTTGGACGAAAATGTTGTTGTAAAACCTACCCAAGACTCAAGAAGACATTATAAAAAATAAGGTACACGTTGCCGGGAGAGGATGGATCAGAAGGCTTCACTTGGGCAGGCATTTTGATCTTATTTTCCTAGCCTGAAAAAGAAAAAAAGAAAAGTTAGTGTGGTGACACCTGGTAATTCCATTGCTCGTATAGGGCCTACCGGTAATAAGATGACAATACAGTATAGTATCATTGGTGTACAATGAGAACAACTTTGATATCTATTTTTGTT
Source organism: Paralithodes platypus (assembly GCA_032716605.1). Classification (NCBI taxonomy): domain Eukaryota; kingdom Metazoa; phylum Arthropoda; class Malacostraca; order Decapoda; family Lithodidae; genus Paralithodes; species Paralithodes platypus. The sequence continues at coordinate 54,343,295 of CM064496.1, read as the reverse complement.
CAAGTTGATGTCCAAATGATAAGGTATGGGAACATATCTCAAAGAGGAAGCTGGACAAGTTCCTTAACGCCTTACGAGCGGGCCCGTCAGTAACTTCTACTACCCGCCAAACGGGTGGTTTTACCCTAAACGACCTTGTTTCCGTGCTCTTTTTCATGCATAAACAAGAGCTAGAGCGTAATACAATTATGTATCCCTGAAAGGGCGATAATTGAAATTTCCAATGACACCAGAACCCTCCTTCTACGACCACTCGTTCTATTGCAACGATCGTGCAAGACGAAGGAAAAATCCCTAAAATACGGTAATTTCCTTACATAATTCCCTGTGTAGCGAAGTAGTGAGTGTGGATGTGTGTGGAGGGGACGTCAGTTGCCGCGCGGGACCCGTGCCAAACGGTCAGAGCCGACCTACGCTCCTCCCACCGCTCGTCTCTCTCTCAGAGCCAAATATTGCTCAAAATCCCACACCGCCTGTAGTCGGTCCCCGCCACATAGTCCTTTCTTCTCTAGACCGACTTAAGTCCGGTCCCGCCAGTTAAGGTTTAAGTGGCAGGCAAATTGCAACTGATGTGAGCCACCAGGACAGCCCTTCCTTATTAATAAACAGAATTTAAGAAATAGCCTAATGGTTAATTTGTCTATTTTGACCATCTCCATATTTTTCGCTAAATCAAGGTCTAGCCTAATATTGAAGGACACTTTCGCCGTTTCGCTGCGATATTTGAACGTTCGCGATAATGACTTTTACTGGTACACGTCTAATTTAACCGGTTTTTTTCCTGAATTATCCCGGTCACTCGGTCAGTGGTTACCGGTATAATCGGTATTTGCTCCCTGCTGGCAATATAATCTGATGATGACATTAAGTCTTGGGGTTTTGAGGAGGAGAAAAGCCCTCCCTCAAGTTCTTCAACCCTAAAGCAGTTAAATTAGGAGTGAACGTCATGATCGTTGAGTCGTCTCAACGAGAACGTGCAAACTGCGGCAAAATGATCCTTCAATAGTACCAAAATTAGAGGTGGTCCGAAGTGATAATAAAGCCAAAATGGTAAATTTCTATAATTGCACCTAGGCTAGCCTATACAAGCTAAAAAATATATTATTGTATTTAACAGGAAGGTACGACGAGGTAAGTGATGTGGTATAGGTGGCAATATGCGGAAATGGATTATAAGGGCATTCCGCCCCTCTGACAAACGTCTATCAATCTACTGTAGATGTGACACGGATTTTACATTGTTTCAGAGAGACATTAACCTAACCTAGCCTAACGTAAGGGGGGGGGGGGGGGGGCTTATAATCCATTTCCGCATATTGCCACCTAGGCTATACCATATCACTTACCTCATCATACCTTCCTATTAAATACAATAATAATTTGTTTAGCTCGTATAGGTGCAATTATAGACCTATACCACCAAAATAACTGTAGTTTGGTTAGTGACCTAAGCCTAGCATTGGCCAGATTAAGTTTGGCTAGAGGATAATATTAAAGGACAGTAGTGCGACGTTATGAGAAACAATTTATTAGGGAAAATAGGCACCAATAGATTCGTCATATTTTTCTCCATATAGTCCGCATGGAGGATTTTCGTTATAAACAAATTGAAAAATACCCACTTCACCGACATATACACCAAAAATCTAAGTCAAAGCGGGGGTGTGGGGGCGGCAGCCCCCACCTATAATACTAGGTTAGGTTAGGTAAGGTTGTTAGGTTAGGGTAATGTCCTTTCAAAGGGGTAGGCTATAGGCTAGTAAACACTAGGATTACCTATACCTATGCCAACAGATCTGCAGCAGAAATATACCGAAGAAAATCCCAAGACATGAAAGAAGGAAGAGACAGATCCCCCGGGACAGAAAAATCCTACTGAGAAAGAGGAGCAACCTAAACAAAAGGTTACATAGAGCCAGTTTTGCACCAGCGAGCGAAAGAATAAAAGAAAAAATCTGTGACATCGAAACCAAACTTCTCCGTTCCCATGACACTCAGCGAACAAGAGATGAACAAAAAGCGGTGTCACATATCAAAACAAACTCAAAGTTTTTTTTTAGCTATGCAAAAAAGAAACTAAGAAATATGTCAACAATTGGCCCACTCGAAAAGACCAATGGAGAACTTGACGGAGATCCAAAAAACATGGCACAAATACTAAGCAAGCAATATGAGGACACTTTCAGCCAACCGGACAAGAACAAAATAGTGGAAAACCCAACCAACTTTTTCTCGGAGCCCACCCCAACAGCCCGACAAGAACAAATCCCATCTGTAGAAATTTCGAGGAAAGACATCACAACAGCCATTGACTGCATAGCATCAAACTCGGCAGCCGGACCTGATGGATTCCACACACTTTTCTTGAAAAACTGCAAAGACCAACTAGCAACACCCCTACAACTACTGTGGTCAGAATCCTTAAATTCTGGCTTGATACCATCAGCACTCAAAGTGGGAATAATTACCCCTATACATAAAGGAGGCAGCAAAGGGTCACCCAAACAGTATAGACCAGTGGTGTTAACTTCCCACCTGATAAAAATCTTCGAACGGGTCCTGCGTGACAGAATGACTGAACACCTAGAAAAAACCGGTGCTTTCAACGAGGGACAGCATGGATTTAGGAGGGGGCGATCCTGCCTCTCCCAATTACTACTCCATTATGAATCCATTCTAGAAGAAATGCAGGATGGGAACAATGCTGACGTGATCTACCTGGACTTCGCGAAAGCATTCGACAAGGTAGATCACGGGATCCTCCTCCACAAGCTAAGATCTCACGGGATATCTGGGAAGGTAGGACACTGGATCCACAGTTTCCTTAAGGACAGGACCCAAAGAGTGACAGTACAGGGGGCCCTATCAGACCCTAGTAAAGTGGTCAGCGGTGTACCTCAAGGCACTGTACTGGGTCCTCTCCTCTTCCTCATAATGGTTGGCGACATCGATGCCGGCCTAAGACACTCATCAGCCACTTCATTCGCCGACGACACGAGGATAAAGAGGCAGATAGAGACCGAGGAAGATACCAGACTACTCCAACAAGACCTAGAAAGAGTCGTAAGCTGGGCAAAAAATAATAACATGGCTCTCAACGGAGAAAAGTTTGAACTCTTAAGGTATGGGGGCAAAGAAATTATCAAAAGCTCGACCCACTACCAATGTGATCAACAATTAATACCGGCCAAAGACCACACTAAGGATCTTGGGGTATACATGAGTAATGATGCCACCTTCTCCTACCATTACTCCAAAATCACTCTAGCAGCACGACAACTTTCAGGATGGATCCTTAGGACCTTCAACACAAGAGAAAGGGTGTGTATGCTGACCTTGTGGAAATCTCTGGTGCAGCCCAAACTCGAATATTGCTGTCAGTTGTGGTCCCCACACAAATCAACAGACATAGCAAAGATCGAGGCATTACAGAGAACTTTCACAAGCAGAATTTCAGGAGTCAACCACTTAAATTACTGGGAAAGGCTCAAAGAACTGGGGCTTTACTCTCTCCAACGTAGACGAGAGAGATACGTTGTAATTTACGTATGGAAGATACTAGAAGGAAGGGTTCCAAATGTGGAATTGGTTGAAAACGCAAATCCAAGAAGAGGACGCCTATGCTACGTCAGAAGCACTCAAGCCTCCACACAGCGAATGAAGACGCTAGTTCACCACAGCTTCCAACACAACGGGACCCGACTCTTCAACAGCATCCCTAGAGAGCTTAGGGATCTAACTGGTGTAACCGTTGACACATTTAAACACAAACTAGACAAGTGGCTGGTTAGAATCCCAGACCAGCCACCAACACCAGGCTACCCAGGCTCCAAGAACAGTCTCCCTCCAAGACCCAGAGATGAGGAGGGGAGCGCTGCCCGGAACATGCGGAGGTCCACCTTAGCTGCGTCGCTCCCAGACGGAATTCTTCAAAGGTAATCAAAGGTAAAAAAACCCGGCCAGAGGTAAGAAGAAGAGTCTTGCAGTAGTCTCCTTGAATGTTACCGGCTAGAGTAACTTATGTTAGGCTACTGGATAATATTCAAGGACAGTAGTGCGACGTTATGAGAAACAATTTATTAGGGAAAATCGGCACCAATAGATTCGTCATATTTTTCTCCATATAGTCCACATGGAGGATTTTCGTTATCAACAAATTGAAAAATACCGACTTCACAGACAAATGCACCAAAAATCTAAGTCAAAGCAGGGGTGTGGGGGCGGCAGCCCCCACCTATAATGCTAAGTTAGGTTAGGTAAGGTTGTTAGGTTAGGCTAATGTCCTTTCAAAGGGGTATAGGCTAGTAAACACTAGGATACCCTATACCCAGTCAGAGGTACGAAGAAGAAGAAGAAGAGTCCTGCAGTAGTCTCCTTGAATGTTACCATTTAATTTAATTATGTCTAAAGGTGTACTATACATACAGGTACTGATATAATCAAGTTAGTAAATAGGCCTAGTTACCGGTACAGTATCAAATGACCGGTCTTTAAGAAAAATGGCAGTTTTTAATGCTGCTCAGCCACTTACTGAAGTTACTGTACTTGACACCTTGCTGCGAAAGCTTAACCTAAAAGTAAATAACATAGGGCCTAGACCCCAAACAAACCTACTGACTGGCTTTCTCAGTCCCTAAAAAACTCGACAAACCGGAGTGAAAGTGATCAGATCAGATCAGATCAGATGTTGTTCAGGCAGTAATGCCTTAACAACGGCACTTCCCTGAGAGGTTCTTGTAATTTTCCTTTTGTGACGTGCTCTGTTATATTATATTGTATTTCTTTTTTCTCTATGTTGCATTATAATCTATTTCTTCTTATTCCAGCTCCTTCATTTTCTTGGTTCTTGTTCTCCACATACCATATAACATCTTCACTCGTTCCTGGTTTTCTTCTTTGAACAGTAGATTTCCTATCACTTGATTTTCCTCCTCAACGTAAGGTTGTTGTAGCGCTGTTTCCTTTACTCTCTCCTCTATATATATATAGGGCACCATAAAATAAAGTGTTTGATGTCCTCTATCTCAGCATTACATAGTAAGCATTTTATATCTCCTCCTACATGCCTGTTCCTGTCTCTTAAATTTAAATTATTCGTTCTACACCTATATAATATGACTGAAGCTTCTGTATTATCATAAAGTTCTCCCTTTATTTCTGATTTAAAGGCCCTGTATATTTCTAAACTGACTGTGATGATGATGATGATGATGATGTTGAGGGATAGCCTTAAGTATCGGCCCCTCGTTGGTCTTCTTACACCTTCCCCAGTTTTCTTTCTTCACTGTAGATGTATTATTTCTTCATCTTCTTACTGGGGTCCTTATTTTCTATAAATTTACATGTTTTCCAAAATATATCGTCACTTTTTGTTTTTTCTTTTTCTTTTTTCTAGTATTAGAACTTTTCCTGTTACACTTTTCTTACTTTCTTTTACATTTTTTATAAATTTTTAAGACACTTTAGCTCTCATAATTTTTCCTGTGTTCTTAATTTTCTGTTCTTTCGTCAAGTTCTTTTATCCTATTTTCTCTCCTTTTCCAACATCTATGTAAGTATTGTTTTATCTCTTCGTTTCCTTCTTTCTTGAATAGTAACTCTCCTATAAGTTTGTCAGTGTCTTGGATATATGGCCTGTGTAATCTTGTTATTTTTGTCCTAATTTCATTATATTCTTCACATTCCAGGATAAAATGTTCTTTTATGTTTTCTGTATGTCGCCCATCAACCTGGATGAATGCTAGAATACTCAGCCCACGGGACAGCTCGGCCAGGACAGCTCGGCCCTTCTTCTTCTTCTTTTGAACCCGCCCGCAGACCGTGCAGATCCGCAGGGCTGACCTTTGTATCGGTACTGGCTCAGAAACGTTAGTAGGAGGGAAAGTTTAGAGTAGAAGGATAGTTTAAGAGACAGTTTTTGTTTTGTTTGTATAAACCCCCCCTCACTTCCTCCCCCCTCCCCCTCACCTCCGCTCCCCCCCCCCCCCCCTCACTCATTTCTCTTCCTCCACATTTTCTCCAATATCCTCTTCATCATCTCCATGTCTTGTGTTTCCATCTCCTGTTAACCCCAATAGCGCCCCCACCCCTCTATATTCCCTCTGCTTAATCTCCTCCCACCCCCTCTCCCCAACTCTATTCCTCATGTACCTCTCCAACTCCTCTCTCTCCTCATTATATCTTGTACACTCGGTTACTATGTGTTCTACATCCTCCACTATTGGGTCCCCTCCCATTTCACATTGACTGCAGTGCGGTCCCACTCCATTCCATCTCCTTGTTCTCTCATTTGTTTCTAGCGATCCTGTTCTTGCTTTAAATAGGAGTTTCGATCCCCATCCCCCATCATAGTACAGTTCTCTAGCTGGTTTTTCCTTCTCTCTATAATATGCCAGCGTGGCTTTATTTTCTACCCCCTCCCTCCATCTTCTTCTTCCCTCCTCCTTTATCCCCTTCTCTATCTCTCTGACACATCCCCTCCCATTCTCTAGTATGACCCACCCCCCTCTCTCATTTCTTTTTCTAAATTCCCCCCCCACCCGGTCCTGTTTTATATTTATCCTCCCCAATCTTTTTTTGCACTCTCTGTTCCATTTACTTTGCTCACTCGCCCATCTGTATACCTTCCCCGGCCACCTATCTTCCTCCATCCCCTCTAGTCTCACTTTGTACTTCCCTTTCGCTTTCCCAATCCTTTCCTCAAACGTACTCCACCCCATCTCCCCTCGGATTGCTCACGGCGAGACAGCTCGGCCCCGTGTTAATTACGAGACAACTCTTAATAAACCTAACCTAACCTAACCTACACATTATGAATCGAGAGAACTAGCCTATAACATAATTATACAATAAACGAACATTTCGTCCACATTACACACACGCCCTAAACGGGAGGCCATGTAGGCCTATGCAGCACCAAATCCTGCAAATCCTGTCCTTTGCGCATGCGTGAGAATCTTGGGCCCCTTGGCACGATTTTTTTTCCATTACACTATTATATTATCTTAGCCTAACCTAACCTAACTTAAATTAACCTAACAGATGAGCCTAAATAACATAATAAAAATATTAGGGAAAAGGCCGCGCATACACAGAGGACAGGATTTGGTGCTGCATACATGGCTTCACCTATAATTTGCTATAAACCCTCCACTTAGATCTCCCCATCCTTTATCCTCACTGGTCTCGTCAAATTGCCCCATAGCAAAACATGGGGCCGAGCTGTCTCAAATAATGGGCCGAGTTGTCTTGCCGTCGTGGTCGAGTTGTCCAAAAGTGGGCCGAGTTGTCCCATGGGCCGAGTCGTCCAGTCACCTTTCTCACTGGCACAGTTTATTGTATTTATATATTTGTTTAGGCTATAGGCTAGGCCTATTTATGTAATGTATTAATTTATTTATTTTTATTTTTATTTTTTCCCGACTCTTGAAACTCGCAAGTGGTCAAATCCCGAAGATATTTGGTCGGATTCAATAATTTTGTATATGCACGAATGTCATGGTGTACATGTATACATTTAATAAAAAAATATAGTAATCCATAAGTAGGGTATTATTAAATGCTATTTGACATTACTAAAGTAATATGGAATATGGATCAAGAATGATTGCGCACGTCTAGTTTCATTTGTTTACCGAGTTGATGTCCGAAGCAGGTTCCCTATAAAAGGCCTCCTTACCAACAACACCATTGGTGTTGCCAGCTTCAAAATACAAAATTATCGTATAGTGACCACAAAATTATGGAATTTGCATCAAAATTATCGTACACACTAATATATACTGTATATATATATATATATATATATATATATATATATATATATATATATATATATATATATATATATATATAGAGAGAGAGAGAGAGAGAGAGAGAGAAATGTATAATCAATTTTGTTTTATTAAGCATTTATTAAATGTTTTCGAATTGCCAGAATAGATTCAACATAAACAACTATTTTAGAAAATACGAGATACCCATGTACTGGTGGTTTTCAGGCCTACTATTATTACTTTGATAAAAATAAATAAGTTCTTAAGCAACTATTACAATTTTTGTATCGAGTACTGTATAGTTCTAAATCATTATGAATTATTCTGTTTAATCCTCAGCTGTCTCAGATGTGTTATATAGACAATATAGTTCCCTTTTCAATTCTGAATAATTCCTTACTCCCTTCTTTGTTTATTTCATTAACAAATGACTGAGACAATGGGTTATCCAAGAGATAACTTGGATGGTCAATCATTCCATGATCTCTTTTCCAATCTGTGTTGCATCTCAGTTTAATTCATTGAATTATATAGTATTTTTGTTGAAATAGTAAAATTATCTTACAAAATGTACGATAATGAGAAACACTATCGTACATCGTACCAAGGGTAAAATTCTCGTACATGTACGATAATTATCGTACGTATGGTGTTACACCAACCGGTGGCCCGGCAGCACTATTTGGCCATCTTCTTTGATCGATCTACATCTTCACCATCCGAGCACCTATCATTCATCAACCTTCTCCAGTAGTCAGCTAAGTCTATAAATATTAAGTGGTGGCCATTAAAATATATATAGGCCACGTGAAATAACTTAAAAGGTGAGACGATGCAATACTTCCGTAACTTCCCCCTAGGCTAATTGTTTAGCTTCCTTTAGGGTCTTCAAACAATTTATCCACTATACGATCCTAAGCCTCGACAGAAGTCTTTATTATACCTAAGCTGGATGACATTAATTCGTTCTTGAAAGGATTGCATTACTAGAGGGAATTATTGATATTGAAAAAGGGTTTAGGCCCTATTCAGACACAAAATTGGTCTAGGCTATTAGTTGCATCGGCAAAAATCTAGGAATATCCTAGCTTCACATTATGAGAGCCTTTCTCACTGCCACAGTTTATTGTATTTAGGCCTATGTATTATTTGTGTAGGCTATTTTAATATTTTATTTATTTTTTATTTTGTTTTTATTTTATTTTTATAGGCTAGCCTATTTTTCAGACGCCTGAAACCCGATGAGGTATGGCGAAGTTTCGCTAGATGAAGTTCCCCGGGCTTTAACCTCTAGACTAATAACATTCTGACAGCGAGGGTTGGATCCGCCAATTCTTCCAAAATGAGAGGTAAGGAAACCGGATATTTCATGAATGGATCTAGCGATAGGCTAATTTGCTGGTCAATATTTACGAGTCACACCACAGCTGGAATCTCATTTCTAAGGGTAGTTTTGGGTACCTATCATTCTATGTTTCATTGCTATATACTTTTTATCCACCGGATTTTTTTTTTTTCTTGTTTTTTTTTTTGTTTTTTTGTTTTTTTAGCACTAACCTAACCTAACCTAAATGTATTTGGGGGCTATTAGGTTAGGTTAGGTTTTTTGGTTAGGTTAGCCTAGGCCTAATGGTAAAAAAAAAAAAATTCCGGTGGATAAAAAGTATATAGCAATGAAGCATAGAATGATAGGAACCCAAAACTACCCTTAGAAATGAGATTCCAGCTGTGGTGTGACTCGTAAATATTGACCAATTTGCTAAACCAGAGTTAGCCTACCTGACAATCCTGAAAAATGGTGCCTTCTCAATTTCCACTCTGGTATTTAAGTTAATCTTATTAGGACTGCCCTGCTATGGCTGCCCCTGGTTACCATGATGTGTAGGGGTTCAGGGAGGCTAGCCTATAGGCTACGTATAAGATTTAACTTTTAAATTATATTGCTTAATTTCTTATTAGCCTACTTTTGCTTGGAATATTTGCCTCTAGCCGTTTAAAACTGATTCGTAGCCTAGGCCTATTTGATAATTTTTGGTTGGAAGATTTGGTACGATTTTAGTTACTGGACACCTATTTGACAGGTACCGCCAACGATTTAATACATATTATTTTTCGGTTTCCACTCATCCAACACCAAGCTGCACCCTTTTCTGGTGTACGAAACACTAAAAAAGCAATGGGGACACTTTAATAATGATAATATGAGACGAAATATAAAGACAACTCGGTTGCGTTCGTGGAAGTAGCGTCGCTTTGTTTACTTTACGCTCGGAGTGACTTCCCGGTCCCGCCTTGGCGGTCGACTTAAAATGGCTAAGCTTATAACCAGTTGTTGGGTCCATTTTTTGATATAGACTTGCGTTATAGGCCGTGGGATACAGGACAGGGTTGAGGGGGGGCTCTGCCCCCCCCCCCCTCACCCCCCCTGTGAATTATAATAATCGTCATATATGTGGCCAGCAGGAGGCAAGTAAAACAGCTGGCCGTAGTAACTTCGAGCGTCCTGGGTAAACAAACTGCGACAACTGACTTGGAGAAGGCCTATGACAGAGTGGATAGAGAAGGTTTGTGGAAAGTACTTAGAATATACGGAGTAGAGGGCAAGTTGCTGAAAGCAGTGAAGAGCATGTATGAGGGTGCAAAGGCGGCAGTACGTGTGGAGAGTGAGCAGAGCGAGTTCTTTGACCTGAATGTTGGTTTGAAACAGGGGTGTGTGATGTCCCCGTGGTTGTTTACTGTATATATGGATGGAGTCATGAAAGAAATACTATCAAGAGCAGTGAATGTTGGTGTATCGCTGAAAAGGGAGGGAATTGAGTGGAAGCTACCTATACTGCTGTTTGCGGATGATACAGTTCTGATGAGTGATAATGAATGGGAGTTGCAGGGTCTGGTAAATGAGTTTGGAACAGTGTGCGAAAAACAGAATTTGAAGGTAAATACGGGGAAGAGCAAGGTTATGGTCTTCGAAAGGGGTGAAGTCACAGAGTGTGAGGTGAAGCTGAACGGTTAGGCTATGGAGATCGTCAACTCTTAAGTATCTGGGCAGTGTGTGTTGAGTAAAGATGGGACTATGGATGAAGAAGTGCGGGAGAGGGTACAACAGGGGAAGAGGGTTGTAGGAACGCTAAAAGCAGTAACAAGAAATAGGGTGGTCAGTATGGAAGTGAAGAAGTCCTTGCATGACAGTGTGGTAATCCCGACACTGACTTACGGAAGCGAAGCATGGACGTTGGTTGAGAGACTTAGACCAAGAGTGAGAGCAGTGGAAATGAATTACTTAAGGAGTGCGTGCGGAGTTACATGGAGGGATAGACAGACTAATGAGGAAGTAAGAAGGAGGTGTGGTGTGGAGGTAGATGTGCTGGAAAGTGTGAAAAGGAACAACTTGAGATGGTTCGGCCATATGGAACGTATGGAAAGCGAGAGAATGACTAAGAGGGTGTACGAGAGCGAGGTGGAGGGACAGAGGGGGAGAGGTAGACCGAATATGAGGTGGAAGGATGGAGTGAGGAACTACATGAACGAAGGCGGTGCTGGTTGGGGGGAGGGGCGTCGACTGACTGGGGACAGAGGTGCATGGGGGCGGTTCGTTCGTGGCCACCCCTTCGGGGATCACGGCGTCAGGCAATAGATAGATAGATAGATAGACAACTGACTCCCCCCGCCGCCGATTTTCGGCCCAAACGCGCAGTTTTATTCTCGTCGAAAACTACATTTAAAAAGTTATTATATCGTTTTCAATACTATTACCGAACCAGAAAAAGGTGTAGCTTGGTGTTGGATGCGTGGAAACCGAAAATAAATATGTATTAAATCCTCGGGGGTACCTGTCAAATAGGTGTCCAGTAACTAAAATCGTACCGAAGATTTCCTCTAACCTTTTAAACCGTGATGAGTTAATTTTAGTTTTCTTATGACCTAGGCTATTTGCTTTCCGTAATTATTTAAAAGTCCGGCTTCAGCTTGACGCCCTTAACCCCTTCAGACGGAGGAATATTACTTATGCCCTATTGATTTGTGGACTGACATCACTGAATTAGAATATTCCCGGTAAAATTTTATCACCGACCATTTAACCCGTACAGTCCCAGCGACGCGTCTGACGTGTCGGCGATGTATGTAACGCACAGCCCCAGAGACGCGCCTGGCGCGTCACCCTAATTGCGCCGACCGTAACCTCAGGTGTAGCCACTCAAGAGGGCTCAGATTTGTATGGGAACTGTGTACGTATCCCACGCAACCGTGCCGATGGTTGAAAACTCTCAAAAGTCCACGTGCGTGCGCGTGAGCGTGCAATAACCTGTTTTTTTTGGGGGTAATTGCCTTCAATTTTGTACTCTTGTAAAATACGTTTTCGGGGGCTCTGTAGGACCATTTTTAGAGCGATTTTTCATGGTTTTTCCTTAATTCCTAACACATTCGCTATTGTTTCTGGAATAAACCCATTTTTTGAAAACCGGCCGGGTTCTGGTGAACAAACATTACAAAACTAGCCGGGGCTCCACGGGTTAAAGAGTTTTTCAGGTAGGCCTAGCCTAATTGTTTTTTTTGTTTTGTTTAATACAGTGTTGTTTAATACCGAGGACCGTCGCATTTTAGTATTTTCAACATTAGCCTAACCTAACCGAAAACTAACCTGTCTCGCCGACGGTCTAAACCCAGCTCACGTTCCCTGTTTATGGGTGCACAATGGTCTAAACTCCGCTCACGTTCCCTGTATATGGGTTCGCGACGGTCTAAACCCAGCTCACGTTCCCTGTGTTATGAGTGAACAATCAAACAGTTTCTCGTATTTCACTTACAGTATAGTGATTTTGCGATGGTAATTAAATGTACACCAACAAAGTATTGTTTATGAAAGTGATAAAGCACTGATAATCATCGATGGGGCCCGTAGCTGGTTGGTCATGAACTAATACCCAATATTTCTATCAACAGAAAATAGTGTATCTAGGCTATAATGGTTATCGTAAATTTCCTAAATATTTCTGCTGAAAATTTTGATATTTTTCACTTCATAAATATATTTCCGAAACTTACTAAATAACTTACTTTTTTGTCGTAGGGCCTACAAAATCACAGCTATTTTTTCCGCTGAACATGATGGCGGTGTTTTACAGTGGAGCCTCCATCCTAGCTGCTAATCGGTTCCTCAGAAATAGAGCTAAGATTGAAACAGCCAAGATCGGGGCACTGTTCCTATGGGGAAAATTCAATGGTTCCGTGCTCATGCCAAATTTTATTTTATTTATTTTTTTTTCTATTTTTTTGCCTATGGAAAATGTTTTATTGTACACAAATTAAATGTTATGCATTATACTGAATCATATAATACACCATAGAATAAGTTTTTAATAACTAGAAAAAACCCCAAATCTAAACAAGTACCACACTTTTTCCCAGTGTTAGGCTATGAAAACATGTTTTTTGTCTAGGCTAAATCAAGTAGCCTAGGCCTATATCTTATGCATTGTAAATAATAATGTAGACATGGCTAAATGACAGTCCTAACCATAAATACTGTAGATTGGGGCATTGTTTCTATCATGCGAATTTTGTTTAGGCCTGGCCTAGGTTCTAAATTCGTCCAGCCACCCCTCAAGTACCCATTTTCCCCCAAATACATCCAATAAATACATTAAAATGTAAAACTTGCAAACTAAACAAACCAAAATTGGGACAAGGACAATATAAAGTCAAATTAAATTATCAAAATCGTTATGTGGAAACAACGCTTACTAAAATGAAAATTATTAAATAAAAGAACACAATCCACCACATAGGGTGTACATTACTACATGGGCAAGTTAATCTGTTTCCCAAGCAAACTAATCGCACGTATAACAACGCACTATCGTCACGTTAAAGGAATTAGTCAAGTTTGGGAAGTCCGGGATGTTCTGGTAAATTTTTACTAAACTCTGCATGAATAAAGAAACCTGTTATATGTCAAAATATTATTTAAAATCAAATTTGCATTGCATATGAGGAAAATACGTATTATGAGAAGATTACTTACCACACAGATTTTATTATAAATTATTGTCATATTTAGCTTAGCCTAGGCTAACATCGTCTAGGCTAGGCATTTCAATCGCTTTCGTCCGACATGGACTGGTCTTTGCTCTGTGTTTTGAGCATGAAATTCCTTCATTGCTACCACCAGGCCAACCATCCCTATCACTAGATGTACTAGAGGTTATAATAAATGCGAGAGATAAGAGGTTCAGGCACAAAAAAGCTTGCAAACGGTTGTTTTGTCAACACAGATACTAGCTAAACTGCAAGTGTCTGCTTAGTGATGACGTCCTACAAAGATGGCGGCATCTTGTGGATTTGACTATCGGATCTCTGATTCACTCGGATTTCGTATCTAAACGGCAAGCACCTTGCAGATTCTTTCGTTATGTTAAAACAAAATTATTGTTTTTGTTTGTTTTCTAGTTTTATGTAGTTTTTAGTTACTTTTGCTATTTTTTCGGGTTTCGGCTGGGATTTTGATGAGAGAATTGAGGCTTTTGGCACGAGAATTGAAATTGGGAATATTTGGTGTGTGGCGCGAAAATTGAATCGGCGAAGACTGATCTAGCGAAAATGGGGGCTCCACTGTAGAATGATCTATAATCCATATTGGATTTTATAGAATTAAATCTAACTATAGTTTTTCGCTTGCGTCAAAATCCATGCCGCACCGAAATATTCACTCGGTCGGATTTCACCCATAATGCTTTTTTTTTAGTTTTTTATTTTTTTTATCGGCAAGAGGAAAGGTTATACTGTAAGATTCTATAAAAAAAAAATATATATATATATATGTGGAATTTCACCGTAAGTGAAGGCATATCTTCAGTCCGCCCGAATTTGCCTTCCCCATTGTGATCGATACTTTTTTGGAAAATGAATATATAGTAAGCGAGGGCATTATAGGAGTTTTCATTAGCTTTCCAATGGTATCTATATCATCAATGTACGATCAAAACTTAATATTTTCCCGAATATTTTAGTCAGTGTGGCGCACAAGTTTTTAGTCGGTTCCGTCCTCTCAGACTGGTAAACAAAAAAATTGCTTCACATAATGCTCTATTTAAATATAATTTAAGGATCGATACAGTTTTCAGATTTTAAGTACGTATACAGTATCGGCAAATAATAGATTATTATTTTCAAAGAACCAGCTCTGTACGACAAGAAAACTATTTTATATGAATATTTTCATATGCGCATGTTACGTCGATCGAAAATTTCCGTCCGCCATGTTTTCCACGCCTCTTTTCCCCCACCCATTTTCACCGATAAAATGTGGGACGATGGATATTTTTTAAATCGCGCTATTTAGGATATTTAATTAGCTTTCCAATGGTTAGTATATCATCAATGTACGATCAAAACTTTGATTTTTCCCGAATATTTTCTTGTCCGTGCGTCAGTATCACCGAACATTTTCTGTTCACTTGCCGCTCTATTTAACCCACTGGTTGTGGCTATATTTGCGCTATTTAGGGCATATTCAGGCAATTCTGAATGATTAATCAAGCATCTGCATTAAATTAACTGTATTCTGACGAAAACTAGGCTAAAATAGCTTCAAAATGAGACCAGAACGAGCTTCGTAGTTGGCTGGGTTCACCCGCAGCGTTGCCATAGACATTGGGGAAAACTTGCTAATTATTAGCTCGCTCGCTCGGCAACACTGTTGTGAGACAGCCGCACCAGACAGTCTCCCTCAGTGAGCAGCTGGCTGCACTGAGGGTCAGAAGGAGGTCCCTCACGCTCCCGCCCACTGACACTTGATTTCTACGGCTATTACAGGCTTTTAAAGCCTGTAAATTTCCTAAGCGTTCTGGAAAGCCACCCACAGGGAAAGGGTTAAAAATCATTAAAGGTGGGGGCTCATGGGTTGAGGTATACATGGAATGATAATCGCCAAGCTGTACATAATTATCTTGCAAAATGCAATGGCACTGAAATAATTATTAACAATGGTATGAAGGATTTTGTGGATAGTCTATATCGGGCCTGTGACTTCACAAGAGTGTGAGTCCACCATCCAGTCTAGGATAAGGATACTGGTGTGATGTCACTATGACGTCACAGGCCCGGTATAGACGATCCACAAAATCCTTTATACCATTGTTAATAATTATTTCAGTGCCATTGCATTTTGCAAGATAATTATGTACAGCTTGGCGATTATCATTCCATGTTTACCTCAACCCATGAGCCCCCACCTTTAAAGGATCGATACAGTTTTTAGAGATTAGTTTCCTGTATAGGCAATGCATACAGATTACTATAACCTTTGAACCAGATCTGTACGACAAAAACTATTTTATATGAATATTTTCATATGTGCATACTGTACCTTACATAGAAAAATTTGAACTGAACTTGCCTTAATCGTCGTCTGTTGACCGTAATATGTTAACCCAATATGTATAGAGACTATCCAACCATATTTCAGTCATTTTCAATTATATCACTTACATCACATAAAGCCACTCTATGACAGTATATCCAGGGGGCGGCCATGTTTAAATGTCCGACCCACGCGTCCTCCCAGTCTGGCTGGCAGTCAAACTGAGGAATTTCCACATTCAGCGCTCACTCTCTCAGGGATGTTTTTACCTTAGTGTTGTAAGTTACATCACATAAATCCTGAGATTATGTGACACGCTGGCGAAAGAATAGACGCGATCGCGTATATAATACAGTAACTTATCTAGGTTTAAATAAGTTTCACCATATTCCGCCCGGGATTATATACGCGATCGCGTCATAATCGGTGTTTGGTCCAAAGTACTGTACTTATATACGCGATCGCGTCATATCGGACTGAGGGGGCTAAAAGGTGTCTCGGAGAACTGACTAGTCCTGATGTGGCGGCGTCTACGCCGTGGGACCACCTCCCGAGACTGCCAACCGCGGATGGCTGCCGACCCTCCACTGCCGAAGACAAAATCAACGACCAGTGGAGGAAAACCGGATGCCGGCCGCGGGGAGTAGTTTCGGGAGCCAAACCATCACAACCATCCCCTGCCCCCTTCCTGGGGGCACGGGTCCTTGGAGCGGTTTCGGTCGCGCCGGGAATTTCCACACCTCACACCACACACACACATCACACAGTTTTTCCTACACCGAGAAATGACTCTCCGGCTGTAATTTCTCGAAGACTTCTTCTAGCCGGAGACATTGAGGGCAACCCAGGACCCACGTACACATACATATGTCCAACTTGCTCAAAACCCATCACTTCGAGTCGCCATACTAAGGGTTCAGTTCTCTGCAATTCATGCGGGAACTGGACCCACTTCACATGCACAACACTTGCCTCCAAGAAACACTACACAAACACTTGGACCTGTTCCTCGTGCCCCTCCCTCTCCCAGTCAAATCCCTCCCCTAAAACCCGTCCACCTCTCCTCCCCAACCCACCTAACCTTCCCATATCATCCACTCCCCCCCCCTAAAACCCGTCCACCTCTCCTCCCTAACCTTTCCATACCATCCACATCCTCAACTCAACACACCACACCCCATCCTAATCCATTCCAACCCCCATCTCCTGCTCCCCAATCCCCATGCCCATCTCACCCATCCCAACCCCCAGCCCTCCCTCACCCCCACCCCACCCCCACCCCCACCCCCACCCCCACCCCATCCTCGTGCAGCAGCACCCAACATACATCGTGCACATAACATTAACATTCTTCAACTGAACATAGATGGCATCAACACAAAGAAACACGAACTCTCACACTTCATCAAACAACACAACATACACATTGCCATCTTACAAGAAACAAAACTCTGCACAACACAAAAAACACCCACATTTCATAATTTCACCACCATCAGACAAGACCGGGCTGTTGGCGGGGGCGGTGGACTCATCACCCTGGTACACAAAGAAATATCATGCATAGTAACCAGTGTACAAACCAAATCCCTCCTCCCCCCAAATGATAACACAACAGAAATACAGTCAATTAAAATACGCACTGGCAACAACAAACATAACCATCATAAACACATACATCCCTCCCCAAACATCCCCTACAGTACCAAATGAATACAGACCACACTTACAACACATCACAAACACCCCACACACCCCACACATCATCCTGGGTGGTGACTTCAACGCCAAGACGTCGGCCTGGTTTGTCGACAACCCCGACACAGACAGAGGGCTGGTACTACAAAACCAAACCGATCACCTCATCATCCTTAACGACATCCATCAACATACCCATATTCCTCACCAAGCCCTCTATAACCCATCATCTCCAGACATCACCTTTTGCTCCACAGAACTCGCCCCCACAACATCCTGGAGGGTGGTCAGAACCTTAGGCTCTGACCACCTCCCGATCATTATCACCACCAAAACCAGACTCACCCCAGCTAGCCACAAACACACACACACCAATTATAAAAGAGCTAACTGGGAAGCTTTCACAAATGAGACAGAACAACACTTCACAACTCTAAACAGTACACCCATCACTAACATCAACAATGCTGTACACATATTCAATAAAACTATCCAAAACGCTGACAAGAAACACATTCCAAGAGGTAACAGAAAAAGACACAACCCCAACTTCACACCAGAAATTCAAAACCTCGTCAGACAACGCGACATACTGAAACACTCCCCAGCACCCCACACACAAGACATCACACAACAAATTCAAGCACTCAACACCCAAACTAACAACAAAAACTAAATTGGAATAACTTCCTACAAACACTTGATCACAAAACAAACCCCCAAAAAACTCTACAAAACACTAAACAGCATCACACTTTCCAACAGCAACACAACACAATCACATGCTGCAATCACAACAACAGACTCTACTCCTTCATGTAAACAACAAGCAAACACTCTCATCAATCACTTCTCACATGTCAGCCACCTAAAACCTCACAAAGACGACCGACGTGTCATCTGACGTAAGAGACAATTCCCCACAGACCCTGACTATACACCCTTCACCAATCACCAGACAAAGCATATCATCAACAATCTCAAGCACTCACCCGCCTGTGGCCTAGACAACATAAGCAACATACACCTCAGACACCTGGGACCACAAGGCATACAAGCACTCACTAACATATCAAACTACAGCTATTCACACAACACAATACCAGACATTTGGAAGCATGGTATCATCATCACATTCCCCAAACCCAACAAAGACCCCACGCTACCCTCCTCACACCGCCCCATCACACTCCTTTGCTCCCCCTCCAAAGTCATGGAACGCCTAGTATTACAACTAATTACACCTGACCTACCCCTAGCTCCAACACAACATGGCTTTAGGCCACTGCACTCCACAAACACTCTTCTCACAGACCTTACACAAAGAGCTTTCGATGGCATCAACTCAGCTAGACCACCACACAGATCACTATTAGCCACACTCGACATTAGTAAAGCCTTCGATGCCATCCCCCGCCACAACCTAACAAACAAAATCTACAACACAAACATGCACAACAACACAAAAAGGTGGCTGGCCAACTTCCTAGCAGGCAGATGTGCACACGTATCTTTTGCCGGTCAGTCATCTAAAATCAGAAACTTTCCAAACGGTGTCCCACAAGGATCCGTCCTATCGCCCGCACTCTTCAATCTGTACATGCACGATATAACTACACCCAATACGCCCCAAATAAACTTAGCCTCCTATGCAGATGACATAACACTCGCATGCACACACCATGACCCAAAAAGAGCAACAGATCTCCTTCAACCCTATCTCAACACACTACATGGCTGGTGCACTACAGACTTAATCTAGCCCCAGCCAAATCCACCGCAACCCTGCTCACAAGTTGGACAGGAGAACACGAATACATCCCTCAACTCACCATAAACAACACACCCCTAACACATACACACACACCCAAAATCCTAGGAGTAACATATGATACTCATATGACATTCAAACAGCACACCACAAACATTAAAAAGAAACTTGACACCCAGACTTAATGCCCTCAGGTCACTTGCTCACACAAAATTTGGACACAACAAAGAAACTACCACCACAGTATATAAACAATACATAAGATCAGTGATGGAATACGCAAGCCCAGCCTGGGCTTCTAACCTAGCTGAAACACATCATAAGACTTTACAAATTATTCAAAACAAAGCCCTGAAGATCATTACAGGCTGCACAGCTACTGCACCCACAGATCACCTACATCAAGAAACTAAAATCCTCAAAGTCAAAGACCATCTGGACATGAGAGGCACTCAATTCCTGGCAGCAGCCTCCACGAACCAAGACCACCCACTAAACTACATGGCAACACACCCACAGACACCAAGAAATATCAAAACAACACCCAGCACACGGTATCACACACAATTATTGTCCTCTCTCCCTCCCTGCCTCCCCGAACCAACTTCCAGAAGCACATCCATACTCATATCTCTCACCGATCCATCCACTCACTCACAGACAACACACAGCTGCATGCACGACCTCCCGAAATCCATCCTTCCGAATCCTCCCTTCCTCGCGAGGACAGAGTCCACCTGGCCAGGCTGAGATGTGGACACCATCCAGCTCTCCTGAGCTATCAGAAGAGACTGGATGACTCCGTTGTCGACTCCTGCCCGGGATGTAACACAGCACCCCATACCATTAAACACATCATAGAAGACTGCATTTCACACAACCACTTACGCCAACAACACAATCTACACTCAATGAGAGCTCTGTGGGAAAGCCCGATCGTGGCCATGGCCTTCCTCAGGGACTCGGGGCTGTTCGGCCAGGCAGCTTAGGGAACAACAAATGTGAAATGGAAGCTTGCAAATGTAGTTCCGATCTTCAAAAAAGGTGATAAATCAATAGCATCCAATTACCGTCCCATTAGTCTCACTTCAATCATAGGAAAACTACTAGAGTCAATTATTGCTAGGAAAATGAGAAACCACTTAGAAACATTTAACTTAATCAATTCTTCTCAGCATGGATTCACTCAGGGACGGTCTTGCCTTACTAATTTGCTTAGTTTTTTCTCAGAGGTATATGAAGCAGTAGATAATGACAAGTCATATGATATTATATATTTAGATTTCAGTAAAGCTTTCGACAGAGTCCCTCATGAGAGATTGATGAGAAAGGTTGAGGCACATGGAATAGGTGGGGCGTTGTTAGGATGGATTAGGTCATGGCTAATTGGTAGGAAGCAGAGAGTCAGCATAAATGGTACCAAGTCAGAATGGGGAGCAGTCAAAAGTGGTGTCCCCCAGGGATCGGTATTAGGTCCCCTGTTGTTTCTTATATACATAAATGACCTAGATTTAGGTATAACTAGTAGGATAAGTAAATTCGCAGACGATACTAAAATAGGGAGATCAATTGATTCAGATAGCGATATAGAGTGCCTCCAAAGGGATCTAGATACCTTACATGAATGGTCAGTAAATTGGCAGATGAAGTTTAACATTGACAAATGCAAGGTATTAAAGATAGGGAAGATGCAAACAAATGTTAAATATAAACTAGCTAATTTAGAATTAGAAAATTCAGACTGCGAGAAAGATCTAGGTGTGTTTGTTAGCAATGATTTGAAGCCTAGAAAACAGTGTATAAGCGTTCGTAATAAGGCAAACAGGATTCTCGGGTTCATCTCTAGGAGTGTGAGTAACAGAACTGCTGATGTTATCTTAAAACTTTACTTGTCATTAGTGAGACCCCATATGGATTATGCTGTCCAATTTTGGTGTCCTTATTACAGAATGGACATAGATTCATTGGAGAGAGTACAGCGTAGAATGACAAAAATGATCCATAATATTAGAAATCTTTCGTATGAAGAAAGGTTGAAGAAATTAGGTTTACATTCGTTAGAGAGACGCAGAGTTAGAGGGGATATGATAGAGGTGTTCAAGTGGGTTAGTGGGATTAACAAAGGGGACATGGCAAATGTACTAAAGCTCAGTGATAGCGAAAAAACTCGTACCAATGGTTTCAAATTAGATAAATTTCGTTTCAGAAAAGATATAGGCAAGTATTGGTTTGGTAACAGAGTTGTAGACGGGTGGAATGGAATACCAAGTGCTATAGTGGGATCTAAAACTGTAGGGAGCTTTAAGATAAAATTGGATAAGCATATGGACGAGAAGGGTTGGGTGTGAAGGGGGATCAGCCGGGTTGGGCCAATCAGCGCTCTGCAGACCTCCATAATCCTGCGTTAATCTCTAACCGTTTTGGTAAGATGATCCTCAGGGTATTAGAGTGTGGAGCCTATAATTGGGCTTTGTAATGAATTGGGGTTGTGTGGGACAGGGATCTGCCTTGCTTAGGCCAATCGGCTTTCTGCAGACTCCCATTTTCTTATGTTCTTATGTTCTAACAACAACAACAACTGACTAGGAAATTTTTATTTTATATTTTTTGTATGCCACATTAGTCTAATTTTTTTTTTTTTTTTTTTTTTTTTTTTTTTTTTTTTTTTTTTTTTTGGTAGAATTTTACTGAAGGGGCGCGCATTTGACAGGTACCACCACGTACTGTACAGTACTTATTAGAGATTTAATTTAGGTTTCCACGCATCCATCACTAACCTACACCCTTTTCTGGTCTGATACTAGTCCTATAAACTATTTAATAACTTTTAATGTGGTTTTTGACTAATAAATTGCTTTTGGGTCAAATCTGGAGTTTACTGCCTCTTCCGATAGTCTGTTGACACGATGCTCAGTTTCTCGTTTTATTTATTTATATTTTATTTTATTTGTTTGTTTCCTGCCGACAATAAGTCTGAAGGGGGGGGGATACATACTGTATCCTGCTGCCTAAATTTTTAATTGAACCGCTAATGCAGGAAATTAGTTAAGATGCGCACAGTAGCCTACTAACCTCGAGCGCAATTTAAAGAAAGTATCTGTTACTCCGGCGAATGCAACTTTTCCAGTGATTTTTATAGTTTGTTTAATATAATTAAAGTGTCTCCCTTTTTTTTTTTTTTTTTTTTAGTGTTTTGTACACCAGAAAATGGTGTAGCTTGGTGTTGGATGCGTGGAAACTGAAACAAAATCTGTATTAAATCCTTGTTGATGGCTGTCAAATGCGCGCCCCTATAGTATTTTTTTTTTTTTTTTTTTTTTTTTTTTTTTTTTTTTTTTTTTTTTTTTTTTTTTTTTTACACAGACGTCTTGGCCTAATTTCCGAGAATGGGTGGCCATGAATATTGGGCGTTTGTTATGAATTGCTTTGGTAAAGTTGCCCGGGCTTGACATTTACAAATATGATCTTAACAGTGAGGGATTGATCAGAAACAGAGTAGCCGACGCTCTACTGACTATGCCACGGCTCGTGATCCATAGACTAGTGAAATTCAGAGAGGAAATGGTGAATTTATGATATCTTCTATTATTTGTGGACATTGAAGATATCTTTGATAAGTTTACCCTTGTTACGATGGGGATGCGCGATCTTGGAGGGTTTTTTCACTCCTGCAGTGGATTATAGTATTTTGAAGTCTGAAATAATTTGTTGAGATTTGCGTTAGCCGTTAGGTCAGGTGTTCAGGTTAGGGCAAAGCCATAAGTTGCATTGAAGAGTTTGTTATAAATCTGTGCTGATACTGTACCGGTACTTGGCATTGAGGTTCTTTTATAAGTACTGTACTGGTAAGATACTTTGAAAGTTGGCATCAAATATTGTTTATGAATTCATAGGATTGAGTTTTTAATAATTACATAGCATTGAGGTATTTAACCCTTTCACATCCTTATGATGCAGAGGTTGCCAGATTAGCAATAAGAAATAATTACTCTCACTCTTATAATTACCTCTCCAAAATTAGTTTTCTGCCCACAGCTAACTCAAAGACAACTGCAGAGGTTTAAGTAAATAAACTAGAGGTTTATAAATACCCCTGACGGTAACAAAGGCTTTAAAGTATCCCTAATAGGCTCAAAAATCGCGTCAGGACGTGAGAGGGTTAAGTAGAAGATACTTCACCATGGTTGTGTGGGAGATCCTGGTCAGGAAGTCAAACTTGAGCAATTTTGATTTTGTTTTAAAATTTTAATGAATATGAAAAGGAATAAAACAATAACGTAAGTGCCATTTTATCACTGAAAGACTTAGTTTTATTCCTTCTCTTATTCATTAAAAAATAACTTATAAGAGAATTTGGTAATTATAGGGAATAGGCTCGCACCCTTATTTTTCATGTATGAGTATGAGGCTTACTTCCTGCTTTTATATTTTCTTTATTTTGCTTGTTTATTTTATTATATATGTTATTGTTTCCTGTGATTTTTAACCCGGCAACTGCTGGAAGACTCTTAAGAGTCTGGGAAAAAGAAATGCATTTAAAACACTCCAAAAAAAATTTGTTTTTGTTTTTTTCTTGTTTGTTTTTTATTGTTTTTTTGCCCCTGGGCCATGCCAAATATTACTCTTCCACCTCCCCTCTTTCCTCACCTCCTTCAGTTATCACCTATTTTCTCTGTTATTCCCTTATTCTGTGGTCTATTTTTGTGCTAACATTAGAGAGTTGGTAGCAGGGCGTTGTCATCACTTACTAAGCGTGGGAAAGAGCGAGAGAGAGACTATTGCGTAACAGTGTCTCTCCAGACAAGGGGAAGAGAGGAGGGGAGGGGGGTTGCCTCAGCCATACATCATGTAACTCCCGGCCTGTATCGCCGATTTTGACCATCCAAACGCGGTTTCCACTTGTTTTATTGATGTAACAGGTTAACCCTCCTGGCCCAGGCTAGCTCTCCTAATGACAGTGCGGCGTACCCGGGCGATCTGGCCGAAAAACGTCTAGGCCTAGGCTACCGTATTTTGGTTAATTTTAACTGCTAGAAATTTCCCACGCATCTATAAATGTAGTGCGGTTTCCAATCTGTAGACTGGCGTTGAGTAGAGCTCTCTAAGTCAACTGGTTCAGTTGTGATGACGATTTTAGTGGAGAGCATTTTCAGGAGATGTTAGCAATATGACGATCTTTTCACTACTGAAACAACGACATACAGACATACAATAACAAAAGAGTCTTCTTTTTGTTTTCGGAGGTGCGGTGACGCAACGATCGGCTTTGTTTACATGCGTCTGATGCACAGCGTTCAGACCAAGCTGAATAGGCTTGAAAGCTTACTATCTCCTGAAAGGACACCCGGGCACCTGCCCTTATTTCGTGGAGTCATATTAAAATGACACCCGGGCCAGAAGGGTTAATACCTTTTTAATCAACCTATAATAGGCTCATATGGATAAGTATTAATGCTATTTATGGTAAAATAACTGTTAGTGATGGGAACAGCTCAAATAGGTCCGCACAGGAGTGTGGTGTCTCATACCCCCATGCGCACATCTTAGGTTAATAGCTGTTAAGATTCGGATAGCACGTAATTTATTAGGAAATTGTATCTAGTTTAATGAATTAATAAGGAACAATACAGATAATAAATTATAAGGGTACTGATAAAATAGCCAATCACGAGCGTGCTACTGCTTCCACTGACTTACACTTTTACCCACAGATGTGTATCTTGTTTTAGGCAATAGCGAGCAATATAGTAATATTTTGTATATATGCTCGGCTTTATCATTGGGATTGAGATGTATTAACCCTTCCTCCCCGGGCTGTCTTACCAAATGACGGTCGCCCCTACCCGGGTGATATGGCTGAAAAACGTCTAGGCCTAGGCTACCGTATTTATGTTTATTTTCACTGCTAGAACTTTCCCACTCCTCTATAATCGTAGTGCGGTTTTCAATCTGTATTTTGGCATTGAGTAGAGCTCTGTAAGTCAACTGGTTCAGTTGTGATGACGATTTCAGTGGAGCCAATATTGCAGAGATGTTGCCAATATGGGGGCTTTTTAGACACTAATTTCGTCATGACGTCAGAACAATAACATTGAGGAGTCTTCTCCTTCTTGTTTTCGGAGGTGCGGTGACGAACGCTTGGGTTTGTTGACATACGTCGTACGCACGGCGTTCGGACCAAGCTTAATTAGGCTATTAAGCTCATGCCTTAGATAAGGCATACCGGGTAGCGGCCCTTCTTTCGTGCTGTCCTTACCTAAGGCAGACCGGGTAGGAAGGGTTAATAGCATGACGGGAAGCTAAAACTGGCGAAATAAGACCAATTAATTTTGAAGTGAGAACGAAGGAGTGTACATATAATTAAATTTTCTTGAATTATCTAGGTGCATGTGTGCTAGGGAAACCACGGTATTTTCGTCTAAACTATGAACGAAGATCCAGAAACCACAACAAAAATAGCAAAGTGTGATAACCCCTTCAGAGGTGAACTTGTGCGGTTTTACTAAAAATGCCTCTTCTAAAGGCAGGTTCCTCCTAAATTGCGAGGGAGAGAAAAAATCTATACATGGGACGAAAGGTCTCTGTTGCTGTACTTCTGGGGCGGATGCTTTTAAATCTCTAAACTAATGGAGCTAAACATTAGGGAGAAGGTGGGTCTAGGAAAATCAAAGTTGTTACTATACGGTTAGTCGTCATTTCCATTACCGATATAATGTTTACTCCCAACAGATAAGGATACTGCGCCATCTGTGTGGGGGAGATCGTGGTACCGTACCATCTGTGTGAAGTCTCGGGAGAAGGTGGTCAGTTGCCTGCGCTTCAGATGTCTACAGGTGAAATATGCTATATTTGTTTAGTTTTTTTTTTGTGGATATATAAACCTACAAAACTGAAAAAAATTGTTGGTAAATTTGTCTATTTTATTTTATTATTTTTCTTTTTTTGCTAAAGCATTTTTTGCACATAGCGATTTTGTCATTCTTTTGTCTTATTACTGTGTTCGTCAAAGTTTTGGTTTGTTTATTTTGCAAGTTTTAAATTATAATTTTAAGCGGTCTATTTTATCTACCTTAACCCTTTGGCGCACCTATAGTTTCCAATCAAAGTTTTTCCCACTCCCAAAGTATATCTCAGCTCACTCAGAGCCAGTTTTGTGCCCGGCGATAATTTGTTTCTGTGACGTTTTTATCCACCAAAAAAATCCTTGTATTTGGATTAATGAGGTACCATCGGCTTAGTTATTGATTGAACTTGAAGATAAGCGAATAAAAACATAGAATAAATACAAAACAACCACATTGGGGCACTCCGAAATAAGAATTGTAAAAAAAAACAGTAAATACCTTATCTCCAACTCGTGCTAGCTCAAAATTTTGCCCGCACCATTTTTGATTTGCATACATATATGGAAGCGGAATTTAATGAGGATTCCACTGGTAACTTCAGAATTACTATAAACCAAATAGTTACTGAGATACACTAATAAACGTGAAAGTATCGAAACACAGACTGAGCTGTACTCTGCTCCCTTCCCAGCCAGCCGTGAGTAAACGATTAAACTGAGGGAGTTGCCAATTGTACCCATTGCATTAGATGTAATACTTAATATCTATGCCAAATATGACACGCGTCAGACGAAAACTTAATTTTTGGCGAATATTTTTAAGTTTAATGACTCTTAACGAGTCATCGTGCGCCTAGGAAAAAAATACCTAATGACTCTGAACGAGTCATTGTGCGCCAAAGGGTTAATAGATTAGGTGCTTTGTATACTACCAGTCCATGGTTCATTCTTGTCGGAGATGCGTATTATACTGTATATAGAAAGCTACTAACCTAACTCATAGCCTAACCACATAACCTAACCTAGACCTGTAGTTGGTTTATTTTGGACGACCGTAAATTGAATCCATTAGCAGACTTTTGTAATAAATATGAAACTATTTTATCTGCACGAAATTTTAAGTTCATAATTGGCAATATAGTTTGCTAATGACTTTCATTGTAGCAAAGTAATAAAGATGGATATAGCAATTTACTGTCGCTGGGAAACTATAATTCTAGTATGTTGGGTAAAGACTTGCCTAATGCCTAGTATGTTGGATAAGACTAACTCTTAACTATCAGCTGTACCCTGTTCCAAATAAGTCTGCAAAAACTCTTAAACATTAACCTAATTCACAAGACTAGAGTAATTGGGTTAATATATCTACCATTTGGGGAGGGATATGTGTAGATATTTACAGCCCATTTGCTCTAGCTCTTTAGTTAAACCTTGGCAGTCACTATTTGTGACCTACCTACTTGGAACAGGGTATAGTAGATGGCATTAGTACAGTCACTAGCATAAATAGTGAAACACCAACCAGATAATGTTCGCCCCTTCATATTAAAACTATGATTTCTTTATACTGTCTTGATAGCGTAATGCATAGTGTGGAATTTTGATGAGAGTATCCTGGGTTAGAGTCCTCGGAGTGCCACATGTATTTGTTGACTTCATTGAGTTTAGATGTGAAGTTGGTTGGTGTAAAAAACATAATAATTAAAACTATTAATGATTTCTTTATTTCATTCTAGCTATTGTCAGACTATTATATTCAGCTTAGTATAAAGTTCTCGTGACTGAGTTTACGTCATCTGGTTGATGTCTCGCCATTTATGCTCGTGGCTGTACATACCGGCTCTAGTATTTGGGACAAGACTAACCTTGGCCTACCACGTAGTATCCGTAGTATGTGGGATCTAACCCTTGCCTACCTTTTTTAGATATCGCATCTCCCGCATTAAACTTATTAGCAGGTAATATACACTGCAGCTAATATATTCTGGTGGATAAAATGGACTGACTTAAGACTAGACCGTAGCCTATAT
Organism: Paralithodes platypus; assembly: GCA_032716605.1. Taxonomy (NCBI): domain Eukaryota; kingdom Metazoa; phylum Arthropoda; class Malacostraca; order Decapoda; family Lithodidae; genus Paralithodes; species Paralithodes platypus. Next base: position 54,314,818 of record CM064496.1, on the reverse strand, counting down.
TGTATGTATGTATATATAATTTACATAACTTGTGCATTGTCAACGGCTTAATGTCCACCTTATCTCGGCATTTCACCTGGGATTTTATCTACTTGAGCATCTTTGCCCATTTTAAGTCTATGGATTGCGGCTTTTACTGTTCTGCTTATGTCTTTAATCTACCCAATTTATTCTTTCTCTATTTTCATGGAGAAGATCTTTGCCGTTCCCATACTCTTTACAGCTAAGCTACTAAAATCTTTCCACACATCCACCACACAATCTCCCTCCACCACCTCCCTGTTAATGTTACTCATTCTTCCACTGAGACGGTCTTCCTCCCATCTTTTTTTCCACAGCTCTGTAGTATGCTTTCTTGTCTCTCTGAAATATACTATTCTTCCCATATTCCTCATCTGCTTTTTTCCTCTTCACTCTGTTTAAAGTTTGTTTCTTTGCATTGATTAGTTCTTTTGCATTTGTCTTGTCTTGGTTTGTTTATTTTGAAAGCTTTAAATTATAATCTCTGCTTTCTCTAGGTATATTATTTTGAAGCATACTCTAGCAACTTTTTCATTATGTGCTAAAGAATGAGTTTCCTTTGTCTACATTAAAAAAAAATCTTGTCTCATCCTTTTTCAGCTGCTTTAATCGTAGTCTCTTGTACCTTTTGATACTTTATAAGTTTATCTAAAATATTTCCTAGATATATCCTACTGTCTGCTATGTACAGTCTCTTATATCCCTGTAGTTTGTTGCATTACCTTCTGGTGGACGATGACGTGCTGGACGCTGCCCCGTGTGTGGACAGGTGCTGCTTGCCCTGTGGTTGGACGGACGCTTCCTTGTGTTGTGGTTGTACGGACCCTGCCTGCCCCAGTGTGTGTACGGACCCTGCCTTCCCCAGTGTGTGGACGGACCCTGCCTGCCCAGTGTGTACAGACTCGGCTTCGGGCCAGTGTATGGACGGACGCCCCGTTGGCCGCGTTGGTGCTGCACCCTCAAGTGGCTAGTTTTCTACAGTATTGTAATTTTCCACTTTCGGTTTAAACGATTGAAGTTGGTCAATACTTCTGGAATATCATCTAAAAGTTTTTATTTTGTGTATATGTACAGAAATTTAGTAAATGTTTGCTGTCCTTGGAGCATATTGTTTTTTCCACCAACCAACTTCACTTCTAAACTCAATGAAATCAACAAATACATGTGGCTCTCCAAGGACTCGAACCTAGGATACTCGCATCAAAATTCCGCGCACTTATACAATATGGTATCAAGACAGTTATGCTGTTTTGGAAGGACCTAGCAATTAATCTTTTGAGGATTAAGAGTTATTTTGGCGATCATTAAACTATTTTATTCAGCTTTGGAAAGATCTTATAGACTGAGGCATCCTTTAGATTCCTAGAGGTTCTTCCTAAGCTGCATAAAGTAGTCTAATGATAGCCAAAATGAACTGGTAAAATTAATCTTAATTTTGAAAGGGCTACTTGCTGGAGATCCTTCCTAAACTGGATAAATCTAATTCTAGCCAAAATCAACTCTGGTAAATTTGGTTTCTATAAAAATATACTTATTTTGTTCTTGACTAGCCCTCCATAAACCTAAATTGTCCCATGATCCCCTTAGAGGGGAACTTTTGAAGTTTTCATTAGAAAAATGGCCTATCCTAAGACTGGTTCATCACTATCACTAGAATAGAAAAAAAACTAACATAACATAGCGATTTTGATTAGTTATTTTGTGTTTTTACTGTGTTCATATAAGTATTTGTTTGTTTATTTTGCAAGTTTTACATTATAATACATGGCACGAAAGCTCTTGGTTGCTGTAGTTCTGGGGCCGATGCTTTTAAATCTGTAAACTAATGGAGCTAAACATTAGGGAGAAGAGTCTAGAAAAATAACTTAATACTGTAGGCATAAGTTTTGTCTTCATTTTCAGTACCGGCATAATTTGTACTCCCATCAGATGGATATTGCGCCGTTTGTGTGTGGGACATTGTGCTACCGTACCATCTGTGTGAAGACTCGGGAGGTGATGGTTGCGAACTCTTGAGAATTATACAGGTGAAATATGCTATTTTTATTTATTTTATTTCTTTTGAAAGTTAAATTATATTTTTTTAGATATATCCTATAGTCTGTGCCTTGTGCAGTCTTTTATGATGTCCCTGTATTTTGTTGCATTACCTTCTGGTGGACGATGACTTGATGGATGCTGCCTGACTTCCCCCGTGTTGTGGTTGGATGGACGGACGCTTCCTGCCCTGTGTTGTGGTTGGACGGACGCTTCCTGTGTTGTGGTTGGACGGACGTTTCCTGCCCTGTGTTGTGGTTGGACGGATGGTTCCTGCCCTGTGTTGTGGTTGGACTGACTCTTCCTGCCCTGTGTTGTCATTGGACGGACGCTTCCTGTGTTGTGGTTGGACGGACGCTTCCTGCCCTGTGTTGTGGTTGGACGGACGCTTCCTGCCCTGTGTTGTGGTTGGACTGACACTTCCTGCCCTGTGGTTGGAAGGACGTTCCTTCCCTGTGTTGTGGTTGGACGGACGCTTCCTGCCCTGTGTTACTACTACTCTACAAGAGTAATCTTCGGTTAGTATTGTTGTGTTTTAAGTTTAGCGGTTTTTGTACAGTTGCCCATTCAAGTTTTTCCTTAATTAAATTTTGTATGAAATAATATTGGTATGCACACATTTTAGTACCTTTTAATTAAGAGTTTACCTATTGTCTTAAAGTGAAGTATTACAGAACTCTTTATGTGCACGTTCAATTTCCCTGTATAAGATCACATAATACCAGCAGTTATGTGGACAACTGTACATGCTTTATTGTAAATAAAGTTGCATTGTTTAATATAATTACTGTATAATGTAAAGCTTGCAAACTAAACCCGCCAAAACTTATACAAACACCGTAAAAAGACAAACCTAATCAAAATCGCTATGTGGAAACCGCTTAAGTAAAATAATAATTTATAAATAAAAGAACAATGTAAAATAGGAGTTTCAGTGCAAATTACAGTGTTAAATATAAGTTTGATTAATATTTGGCTTGGTTAATTAAGTGGAGCAGATTAACCAAACCACGGAGCTCCATACGGAAATCTTAGGTCCAGCATATTTGGCTTAATACTAGTTTTAATGTGTTGTATACTTTAACACATCCAGTACTAGTGACGTGTTATACTTTATTCTAGCTATATTTAGACTATATTATACAGTTTAAGAAGGATCTGTGGTAGTGAAAAGGGTTGGTTGAGATGGTTTGAAGCCTTATTATTGCTAGAGGTCCTTCCCAATTTTTAGTATACTTTAACCCATCTAGTACCAACGACGTGAGTTCTACTTTATTCTAGCTATATTTAGACTAAATCATACAGCTTAAGAAGGATCTGTGGTATTTAAGTGTTGGTAGAGATGGTTTGAAGCCTTATTATTGCTAGAGGTCCTTCCTAAGCTGGAAACTATTGCCTAATCATTGCCAGACTATTAAAAGGATGTGACCGGTAAGAAGAGATATATATTGTTTGCTCCCTAGACCTTGATGCTTAAAAATACACTCAAAGATTTCTAGTAATTACATTTGTAATTTGTGAATGTCCTAAATGGTTCTATTGGGCGCCATTAAAGCTGCCTAAATGGCACATTGGATTATAATATTGGCAATGGGGCAAACTGTAAAAATGCGTTTGATAAAGTAATGGAGCGATTCTTGAAGAAGAGTCCACATAATAAACAAACTAAAACAAATTATTGAAAAGTATATTTTGAGTACAGTACAGTAGATGGTATTTTGTCTTCTAAAATTTAAAGTATAGCCTGTTCATTATAGGTAGGGTATAAATTGAGTTCTATTGTCTGTAATTAATTAAAATGTAAAACTTGCAAACTAAACAAACCAAAATTGGGACAAGGACAATATAAAGTCAAATTAAATTATCAAAATCGCTGTGTGGAAACAACGTTTACTAAAATTAAAATTATTAAATAAAAGAACACAATCCACCACATAGGGTGTACATTACTACATGAGCAAGTTAATCTGTTTCCCAAGCAAACTAATCGCACATATAACAACGCACTATCGTCACGTTAAAGGAAGTAGTCAAGTTTGGGAAGTCCGGGACGTTCTGGCAAATTTTACTAAACTCTGCATGAATAAAGAAACTATATGTTAAATGTCAAAATATTATTTAAAATCAAATTTGCAACATGACAAGACATTAAAATAGTACAAAATACAAATATTGATACTATTACAAAATAATATATAAAATACAGTACAGCACTCGCTAACGATAGTGCTATCGGGTAGGTACCTGTAAGCATAGCATGCCTCAAGTGACCCCTATCAATAACTACCCTACAAATAACCTACATTTATAGCACAAATAAACTAAGGAAATTGCAAAAGTAAGCAATTGATACTATCGACAATGAATACATATAATATAAAGACAAATAATTACAAAATATGAAGTAACAACAGATTTAAACAAAGAGTACTCTTTTAACAAGAACAATAAATTTAAAAAATCATCAATATTAATATTAATAATAATAATAATAATAATAGAAAAAGAAAAAGATAAACAATAAATACAGACAAAAAGTAAGCAGAGGTTATACAAGAAACTTCAAGTTAAAAATGCTTGATTAAAATTATTGATGTCAAATTTTAGAATAGTCACAATAATTGACCCTAAAAAGATTAAATTTATGGAACAATTTACTTGCCTCAAAACCTCTGTCCACTAAGAGTCTGTATAGTAACCTAGCTCTAGCCCAAAAGTCATCTACTTTAGTGCAGATTTTACAAAATCTTATTAATTGGGAATAAAAACAGTTATAAGTTATTTTACTATCGATATTACTACTAGGGAAAGGAAAGTTTATTACGTTAAAATTAAAATCATCAACTTTGTGATATACTTTAAGTATGCACTGTTCATTAACAATCTCTATATTTATATCAAGAAAATTTTCAACTTTATAATTTACGTTACATTGTGTGAGGGGAATAGAATTAGGGTAAATAAGTTTAGCAACTTGATTAAAATTTAACAAATTGCAAACAAGAATATCATCAATATATCTACTATTATTACTTAACAGTTTAGCAAGTGCTAATTTTTCTGGAATTTTATTTTTCTTGCTACTGTCAACTAAGTCTTTTATATATTTAAATTCTAAAGCAAGCAAGAATAAGTCTGCAATTAAAGGGCTAGCATTTCCACCCATAGGAATTCCTAATATTTGTTTGAAAATGTACGGCCCGAATCTAACATAAGTATTGAAAAGGAGGAATTTAAGGGCATCTTTAAGTTTAGTTCTATCAAAATATACAGAACTAGTGGGAGTAGAGCTAAGTGATGCATTATTAAAATATGTATAAACATTTATGAAATAATTACCATTCCTAACGAACCTGTCAAAGTGCAAATCTATAATAAAGCAAAGCTCTGAATATACTAAATCTAAAGGCAAATTGGTATACAAAGTTGAAAAGTCGAAGCTATGTACCGAGGTAACTTTCGGCATGGTATTTATTTTATCAATAACTTCTAACGAATTGTCAACACTCCAATAATAGTTAATGCCAGTTCTTTTCATGATGGTATTACAATATCTTTTATGAGTACTTTTAATGTATTTTAAGTAATTTACGACTTGTTCTGATAGAGTTTTAGTGGTAGCAAATTTTGCTCCGGCAATAAAGCGATATTTATAAGGTCTTTTATGAAATTTAGGTAACATGTATAATTTTGCAATGCACTTGTTCTTATCAGAAAGTTTAATATCAAATATTATATTTTTCTTGGTATGTTCATCGATTAAGTTATCAATATTCAGATTATTTTGAATTTCATAAACAGAATTACCGCAAATATTTTTACGTAATATGTTACCCTTAATACCTAATTCTTTTTTCATATTTTCAAGATAAAATTTCTTACATGTGAAGCTATAATTATTGCTGGCTTTATCTACTGTAGTGATTACAAAATGTTTATGTAAATTTATTAAATCAGCTTTAAGCTTATTATAATTATAGTCTATAAAATCTGAAAGATTAAATTCATTTTTAAGCGAGAAAATTTTATTTCTAATTAACTTAATTAATAATTTAGACCATGCTTCTAGTTCTCTTGCATTGCAGCACGCAATTTTTAACAATTTATCTTTTAATTTATTGACTGAAAAAACAATATCTTTTAAAATTATGTCCCATGTTACTTTATTACTCCCTATTCTAAATTTAAACCCTTTACGACATAGCTCCGCTAATTTGTCGTTTGCAAAATGTTTAACTAGTTCTACATCACCTGTTAATATGTGACATATCGGACTATAAATGAACTTTGCTAGTGCATCACGTCTGCTAGCTGGCATATCCATGACTCTTTCACACACGCATTTATTATTATTGAAAATATCATTATCTGAAAGATTTCCTAAAACTTTATTATAATTACAAATAATAGACCCAACAGGTCGTTCATATGAATACACTATTAATGGTTTGAAATCTTTACAACCATCTGGTAACATGGACATAACTTTCTTTGAATTAATAAGACTGTTAACATTAATTTTGTCTAAAATTTTAGAGGAATAATTTAAAGTGGACATGACTTTATCTTTAATACGGTTATCTTTGGATTTCTTAGAATTAGCTCTAATATATCCCATAAAAGCAAAGACTATATTCTTAAATTTATTTGTGAAATTATGTTTATTATTTAGAATATTTTCTATAAAAGGAGCAAAATTTTTTTTTGTAGGCCTTTCAATGAGTCTTTTAATTTTTTAATTCCGAAATTTCGATATAATGAATATAAATTATTAACAATAATTTTAATATCAGACCTGTTTTTCTTTTTATTAAATGTATTTAGTCTTCTTTTACCGTGTCTACCAGGTCTTCTGTTTAAAACAGGGAAGTTAAAATATGGGTTATTAAAATCGTTTTTAATAAATCTTTATACAAAATGTTGCCTACATTTTTTATTTGATTGTTAAGTCCAAATGGATAGATGGTCATTAATTTTCCAATCCAATAATTTTCTCTATCTAAAACATTTTGATTACTTTGAACAATTTCTATAATTTTGTATTTACAATCAAATTTAGTACAATCTGTGTTAAAATGCTTATATAGAAGAATCTTGGAGTCGATGCGAGAGCAAATGAGCTGTAAATTTCTAGCTATTCCTTGGCTGAGACTTTCAAAATAGTATAATAATTACTGTATAGATTTTAATTTTCATTAGTCTTGATAGTCATTTGTAAATGCGCAGAATTTTGGTGCAAGTATCCTAGGTTAGAGTCTTTGGATTGTCACATGTATTTGTTTATTTCATTAGTTGAGTATAGAAATAGTTTGTTCATGAAAAAATATAATTGGTTATTTTAGTTATACTTCTTGATAACATAATGTTTAAATGCGCATAATTTTGGTGCGAGTATCCTAGGTTCGAGTCTTTGGATTGTCACATGTATTTGTTGATTTCATTTGTTGAGTATAGAAATAGTTTGTTCGTGGAAAAAATATAATAGGTTATTTTACTTATACTTTGACAGTTTTAGAAGTTAGTGGTTAATAATTTTGTAGTCATCTTAACACCTTACGAGCGGCCTATGCGGTTTATTTATGTGTACCGCACAGCGGGGTGTTTTTAGCCAAAATAGGGCTGTTTACGTGATCATTTTCATGCCTAAATAAGACCCAGAACGTAAAACAAATACCTATCCCTGAAAGGGCATAAACAGAGCTTTCGAATGACACCATAACGATCCTTGTATGATGGATAGTTTTCTTGCAATAACCGTGCAACGCGAGTGCAAAAAGCAGGTAATTCGGTACTTTCAGTACATAATTGAGTATGTAGCGAGTGAGAGAGGGAGGAGGGAGCTGAGATTTGTGTCAGTAGGTTCGCCGCGGTGGTCTGGAGCAGTCATACGCTCGCTAGTCTCCTGCCACCACTTGTCTCTCTCTCTCAGCCACATTACGTGCTGAAATTGCCACTCGAGTTATGTCGAGCGCCGCCACATAGTCCAGCTTTTTTTAACTCGACTTATGTTGCTCGCCGCTAAATAAGGGTTAATGAATAGGCTAATGATTTTGAGTGTAAACCCATAAGATAGGAAATTGCATAAAATTTGTATAACTAACCTATTTTTTCCACTCTACAGCACAAGACGTGTACAGTCATCAACCAAGATTGCCGAACATTTCAAAAGACCTACAATCTTCAAAAGTCTCTAAAATATCTGAAACGTCCATCAACTTCTCAAGATCCAAGTCTACATTCTCCAATTCATCCCTACAACATCTACTTCAACTACGTATCGCTTCTGTAAATAAGGTTGGTCTTTTAGATAGGATATATTATTTTGTTATGCTGGAATTTTTGGTTGTAAATTAGTCTTACAATGTTAAAGAATGATCCTCCCCTCTTCCCCCCAAAGAAAGTATAATAAATACTAATAATAAATACAATATGCCGGAGTATATACTGTACATTCATACAATATCAAAAATATAATGCATAAGTGTGATTTTCGGTGTGAGTGTCCTGGGTTCGAATCCATAGACTGCCACAGGTTTGTTAATTTCATTAATAGAGTTTAGGAGTTGTTGTTGTTGTTGTTCCCCAAGCTGCCTGGCCGAACAGCCCCAAGGCCCCGAGCAAGGCCAAGGCCATAACCGAGCGCCCCCACAGAACCCTCCCCGCCGACCACAATAAAGCCTGGGTGACCGAAGCCACTCCATGGCGGGGAGCTGAGGAGGGTGCGGAAATGCCCGGGAAACCAAAGCCCCACCCAGGGCCCTGTGTCCCTCACCAATTATGAAGAGAAAGTTGAGGGGCAAGGGAAAAATGTGACGCTTTGGCTTCCAATCTTGGTAGATTGGGAGGTCAATCCACGTTAGAGACGCTGTCACTTGAGATCTAGAAAATATATAAGTAAAAGGAACAGTCCGAGTAAGGTATGGGTATGGCAGAGATTGCTCAGTTCTCACTCTGATAGACCAGCCCATCACCACATGACTAGAACCCAATCCTCTCGGCATCAGCTAGGAAAGGCCCTAGAAAGCCGCCTTTGGCGGGGGGATAGTTCCCCTATTTCAACCCTTTTCGGGGTTGGGCACGAGTTTAGGAGTAAAGTTGGTTAGTGGAGAGAACAAAATAAATATATATATAAAAAGTTTATTGATAATATTAAGGAAGTAATACAGTAAAAGTTTAATATGCACTTAAGTAAATGTTTTGTTTAAAATAATTTTGCTTGATTGTTTGGGATTGAATTAGCAAATAATGTTTAAAGAAAGTTCTGGCAAAATGCATAACTGGTAATAAGTGCGCAGAATTTTTGTGAGTGTCCTAGGTTCGAGTCCATGGAGTGCCACGTGTATTTGTTGAATTTCATTGAGTTTAGAAGTGAAGTTGGTTGTTGAAAAAATATAAATAAAAGCATAAACTATAATGTAGACTTGATATTTAAAGTGGGCCATTGAGCAAATGTTTTAAGTTTGGATACTTCGTAAAATAATAAAATAATTAACGTGCACTGAAGTAGAATGATATAAAAATTAGTTAACCAAATGTTCGCTGTTGATAGCGTAATGCATAAATGCGCAGAATTTTGATGTATCCTAGGTTCAATTCCTTGGAGTGCCACATGAATTTGTTGCTTTCATTAATTGAATTTAGAAGTAAAGTTGGTTGGTGAAAAAAAAAATGCAAATTAACAGTTAAAAGTAATATCTTGTCTCACCGTACTTTATCTAACTGTCTTGGTAGTGTAATGCATAAATGCGCAGAATTTTGATGTATCCTATGTTAGAGTCCTTGGAGTGCCACATAAATTTGTTGATTTCATTAATTTAATTTAGAATTAAAGTTGGTTGGTGAAAAAATATAATTCGCAAATGAACAGTTGCAAGTAATATCTTGTCCCACCAAAGTAATATCTTGTCCCACCGTACTTTATTAAAATGACAAACTTGCAAAATAAACAAACCAAAACTTATACGAACACAGTAAAAAGACCAAATCACTATATACTCTGGCATATTCCACAATTTGTTGTTATAGTCCTACAGACCTAAACAGGCGGTTATGGGCGCGGTCACCTACCCTTACACTGGTGTCACCTGTCCACTTGAACCTTTCCAAATTACTCTCGCTACCTTCCCCCCCCTCCCCCCCCGTTCAAGGTCAATGTAGGGAGATCGGCTCTCTATATACTGTGTGTAAGACTGTAGCCCACATGAATGCATAGATTATTATTGCTATAATAAATTATATTACTATTTATCTCTCGCCCTACACACACACCCCACTCCCCCCCCACACACACACCCCCCTCTCCCCCCCCCCCCCCCCCACACACTCATGCTCACACTCACCACAAGCTCATGCCTTAGATAAGGCATACCGGGTAGCGGCCCTTCTTTCGTGCTGTCCTTACCTAAGGCAGACCGGGTAGGAAGGGTTAATAGCATGACGGGAAGCTAAAACTGGCGAAATAAGACCAATTAATTTTGAAGTGAGAACGAAGGAGTGTACATATAATTAAATTTTCTTGAATTATCTAGGTGCATGTGTGCTAGGGAAACCACGGTATTTTCGTCTAAACTGAACGAAGATCCAGAAACCACAACAAAAATAGCAAAGTGTGATAACCCCTTCAGAGGTGAACTTGTGCGGTTTTACTAAAAATGCCTCTTCTAAAGGCAGGTTCCTCCTAAATTGCGAGGGAGAGAAAAAATCTATACATGGGACGAAAGGTCTCTGTTGCTGTACTTCTGGGGCGGATGCTTTTAAATCTCTAAACTAATGGAGCTAAACATTAGGGAGAAGGTGGGTCTAGGAAAATCAAAGTTGTTACTATACGGTTAGTCGTCATTTCCATTACCGATATAATGTTTACTCCCAACAGATAAGGATACTGCGCCATCTGTGTGGGGGAGATCGTGGTACCGTACCATCTGTGTGAAGTCTCGGGAGAAGGTGGTCAGTTGCCTGCGCTTCAGATGTCTACAGGTGAAATATGCTATATTGTTTAGTTTTTTTTTTGTGGATATCTACAAACTGAAAAAAATGTTGGTAAATTTGTCTAAACTTTTTTTGCTAAAGCAGCACATAGGTTTTGTCATTCTTTTGTCTTATTACTGTGTTCGTCAAAGTTTTGTACCTGTAGAAATAGCCTGAGCATTTCAAACCGACTTAAGGTACTTAACCCTTTGGCGCACCTATAGTTTCCAATCAAAGTTTTTCCCACTCCCAAAGTATATCAGCTCACTCAGAGCCAGTTTTGTGCCCGGCGATAATTTGTTTCTGTGACGTTTTTATCCACCAAAAAATCCTTGTATTTGGATTAATGAGGTACCATCGGCTTAGTTATTGATTGAACTTGAAGATAAGCGAATAAAAACATAGAATAAATACAAAACAACCACATTGGGGCACTCCGAAATAAGAATTGTAAAAAAAAAAGTAAATACCTTATCTCCAACTCGCGCTAGCTAAAAATTTTGCCCGCAACATTTTTGATTTGCATACCTATGTGGAAGTGGAATTTAATGAGGATTCCACTGGTAACTTCAGAATTACTATAAACCTAATAGTTACTGAGATACCCAAATAAACTTGAAAGTATCGAAACACAGACTGAGCTGTACTCTGCTCCCTTCCCAGCCAGCCGTGAGTAAACGATTAAACTGAGGGGGTTGCCAATTATACTCATTGAACTAGACGTAATACTTAATATGTACGCCAAATATGACGCGCGTCAGACGAAAACTTAATTGTTGGCGAATATATTTTTAAGTTTAATGACTTAACGAGTCATTGTGCGCCTAGGAAAAATATACCTAATGACTCTGAACGAGTCATCGTGCGCCAAAGGGTTAATACCGAAAATAATATATTTTCGTTGTTAGGGATTATACATGTGGCACCAATGTAAAGGGAGTAACCGCGGGTAGGACCGCCTGTTAAGATCTGTTGGACTATAGTATAATTTTGGCCTATGACGGCAACCTGTTCACAAATAAATGTTTTAAGAAAGTATCGGCCACTAGTACCGGTACCATAACCGCCACGGTTATGAGTATTGACGTTGAAAGTGAAGGTCTGTCCCATGGTGTCCCGAATACAGTACTTTATAGATATACAAAATATAAATTTAAAAAAAAAAAATCAATACAGCACGGAAAATAATCTGTATACAAATAACTTCAGTATGACCCTAACCACTATAAATGTTGAAAAGAAATGGCCCAACCACCTTTGAGATTAATTAGTACATTTTTCGGTAGAAAAATGTATTGGCTGAATGCTGGTTCCTCCTATATTGCAGGTGGGAAAAATTAGACTCATAAATGACAAGTGTATAAATTTGCCAAAGTAATGGGGCGAAAGTTTGTAAGATCGGCAAAATGATGGAGCGAAAGAAAAGAAATGGCCCAACCATCTTTGAGATTAATTAGTACATTTTTTGGTAGAAAAATTTATTGGCTGAATGCTGGTTCCTCCTATATTGCAGGTGGGAAAAATTAGACCCATAAATGACAAGTGTATAAATTTACCAAAGTAATGGGGCGAAAGTTTGTAAGATCGGCAAAATGATGGAGCGAATGTCTTAACATTTTCCAATTAATGGGGGTTATAAATGACCGAAAATGGTCCACAAAATATATAAATTTAAAAAAAAATGCCTAAAGTAAATTTTGATATTTCCATACATTAATATCGTGTAAATGAATTAATGTGAACTGTAAAGTGAAGGTCAAAAGTGTTGTCTCCCACCTCCTTAATAATTTATTTAGTGATTTATTTATTACTTTAGTTTGCTATATATAGACCTCAATCAAGCTTAAAACACCCCTAAGAACCCTTTGTAAACAAAATTGATAGAAAAATGTCCGTCGTTACTTGATAGCATAATGCATTGTGTGCGGAATTTCGATGAGAGTATCCTGGGTTAGTCCTCGGAGTGCCACATGTATTTGTTGATTTCATTAATTGAGTTTCGATGTGAAGTTGGTTGGTGGAAAAAACATAATAATTTATTACTTGGGTTGCTATATAGACTTCAATCAAGCATAAAACACTCCATAAGAACCCCTTGTACATTTTTTTATAGAAAAATATCCCGGGTTACTTCTATTCTAATTAAAACTTGCAAAATAAGCAAACCCAGACTTGGATGAACGCAGTAATAAGGCAAAACAACTTCTCAAAATCGCTATGTGAAAACCACGCTTAAGCAAAATAATCACTTTATAAATAAAAGAACACAATCCAGTTGAGTTGTGAGGGCGAGACATCGCTTTCGTCAATGGGTGTACTGAAGTTATATTGTTTTTGTTAGTATAATCTTGGCCTATGATGGCAGCTTGTTCACAAGTAAATGTTAGAGAAAGTATCAGCCACTTGTGACTTGTACCGGTCCTTGAAGGGAACGTGGCTGATATGAGTATCGACGTTGAAAGTGAAAGTCTGTCTCATGGTGCTCGGAATACAACCCCTTCCCCTCTCCCATTTCTATTACAACTTATAATTCCAGCCTAATGTGATATATCCTCTATAAACATAAATGCATCCAAATGATAGCTTACAGGGTAAACTTTAAATATGAGGCTGCAGGTGTGGATGTGGAACTGTTAGGTCATGTTAGGTTACTTTAGTTGTGATAGTGATGGAAGAAAAGGTAACGGTTACAAAGGATTAAAATATTTTGGCATGATTTGAAGGGCAAAATTTATATAATTAGTATCTTTGTTAGTTTTTTTTTTTTTTTTTTTTTGCGTTTATCTCAAATCTTTAATTACCCAAAGACTTAAAAGATCAATTGGTGCCTTTTTTCAGTAGAAAAATTGCTGTGCCAAAGGCCGGTTTCTCCTAAATTCCATAAAGTCTTAAAATTGCCTAACGAATGGGGCGAATGTCAAATTTGTTAACTTTTTAACCCCTTCAGTCTCATATGATGCAGAAGTTGCCAGATTAGCAATAAGAAATAGAGTTCTCTCACTCTTATAAATACCTCTCCAAAATTAGTTTTCTGCCCACAGCTAAATTAACTCCCCCAGACATTATGTTCCAGTAAGTCCAAGGAGGCGGGAGACCCAGGATCATTGCCACTGCCTCGCACTACACTCGCAACAACACTGCGGCCGTTAGAATTATTGCAGGAGGCTGAGGTTGCCACCAATGGTTTTATCGTATGGTAACTTATCGGACTTACTGAGCTCATATGACGCAAAATTGCATCATAAACTTATTGGAGAGGTATAGAGATAAGTCCATATGACACGATCGCGTCATGAGTTTTTGGTGGACTTATTCATATGACGCGATCGCGTCATATATGTCGCAAGGAGTTAAAGACAACTGCAGAGGTTGAAGTAACTAAACTAAAGGTTTCTAAATACCCCTGATGGTAACAAAGGCTTTAAAGTATCCCTAATAGGCTCAAAATCGCGTCTTATATCTGAGAGGGTTAAAATAATTTTAGTATTTGATTCAGTTTTTACCACCATGCACTCCCTGCTGAATAGCTGGGCTAGGGTGGGTGCCCTGATGATCAGGGACTTTTGAACATTTGCCCTCCTTCAAATTTATTAAGTTTATGAAGAGTCTATGGCATCAAAGAGTGTGTACCTATTTGATGCCTACTGATCTTTCTAAGCTTAATATAATTGTAAGGGTAGCTGTGATGAAATTAAAGTGATTGGATAGTTAAAATTTGAATCTTGGCAAAAATGTAATCCTGTAACCTATCTGCTAATCCAGAATGTGAAAGTTTGTGTACCTGAAGGGATCTGCCCCTTGTATAGTACTGCTACTCTAAAATGGGATTTAATGCAGTAAGTTTGTTTAAAAAGTGAGCATTGGAACTGCAGAGCTTTGTTCTCGGGCAGGGGAGATAAGAGGGTGGTGGGTGGGGGGGATATAGCAGACAGGATTAAGTTTCAATGTAAAGTAGTTTTAGATTTAGATTTTTTTTTTTTTTTTTTTTTTTTAGTAGATTCTGGGCCCAGTCACCCATGACTGCAGCCTGATAACTATAAGTCGAGAAAGTATCTCCTGCTAGTACGCACCAAGGTTGTTAACGAAGTATCGATTCCGAAAGTCAGGTCCTGCCCATGGTGCCCGGGGTCTGGATGAACGGGAAAGTGAGAGGTGTTGAGGAAATAGGCAGGCTTAGTTTTGGGGTATTGTTCCACTGGTATCATTTAATTCCTTCAGAAGCAAAGTTTCAAGAGTGTTGCTCCCTCAGGATTAAGGATGGCAAAGTTTATTCAATCATTAAACTATTTCTGCAGTTTAGGAAGGTCTTGGGGTCGAAGGCAATTCGATTGTGCCTCGGACACCCGTAGATCCTTCCTAAGCTGAATAAAAGTATCTAATGATAAGTAGAATAAAATAGTCTTCCTAATCCTGAATGGGTGAATAAACTCAAAATAATTTCCAACCTGGTGTCTTGGAAGTAATTAAGTTTAGAAGGGTTCTTGAAACCTTGTTAACCCTCTCACGACCATATGCCAGATTAGCAATAAGAAATAGAGTTCGCTCACTCTTATAATTACCTCTCCAAAATTAGTTTTCTGCCCACAGCTAACTCAAAGACAACTGCAGAGGTTAAAGTAACTAAACTAAAGTTTTCTAAATACCCATGATGGTAATCAAGGCTTTAAAGTATCCTTAATAAGCTCAAAATTGCGTCAAGAACGTGAGAGAACGTGGAGTAAATTTATACAAACCGAACTTGGCTAGGTAAAAGTGAATGGGAGAGCTTTGTTACCGATTAGTTTGCGTCTTTAACTCCAAAAGTTAAGGAAAGCAATGAATCTGCAGTATCAAAGCTTTAACCTAATTTACTTAACCTACACTAATTTTAATGCACTATTAGAAGTTTTTGAAATTTTTATGCTCCATTGGTGAATAAATATAAATATGAAAGCTGAATATTATCTATACCATATAAGCCCTTTATACTTTTTGATAGTCAGTATTGTTCAATGGATAGAAAGGTTTACAATTGAAGTGTTAGGCTGTAAATATATAAAAGTACATAGACTGCATTTCACACAACCACTTACGCCAACAACACAACCTACACTCAATGAGAGCTCTGTGGGAAAGCCCGATCGTGGCCATGGCCTTCCTCAGGGACTCGGGGCTGTTCGGCCAGGCAGCTTAGGGAACAACAACAACAACAACATAGGTGTAGTAGTAACCGGACTTAAATGGTGTAAAAATGCTAGGAATCTATCTATACTGTACTTTAAACAGGAATAGGTTGGGTAAAAGATCAGATAAGGTGTGGTTATATATACTGAAAGTGATTAATAGGAATCAGGTTATCAGAGATGGTATTTATTGCTTTAGAATCTGTTTAAAAGTTAAAATGGGCGGAGTAGAATTTTAGGTAAAGAAAACTGTAATGGTAACAAAAAATTTGAATATTCAGTTGTATTGCTTGAAGGGGTTAAACTGTCATTTAATGCTTTCTTTATAATGTATAATTTAAAACTTACAAACCAAAAGTGGGACAAAGACAATATAAAGTAAAAATAACTAATTAAAATCGCTGTGGAAACCACGCTTAGTTAAATAAAATTTATGAAGTAAATTTAAATGGTTAGTCTGGCAGGTTGGTTAGAAATTTTAATGTAAAACTTGCCAAAGAAACTAAAACATGAATGACACTAAAGAGAAAAGCACTTGTCAAAATACCTATTTAGCATTAAACTTTGAAATAGATTACTATAAAGCAAAACTAACTAATTCTGCCGTAAAGGATTCTATCTCTATTCTAGTTCCCGAGAATAATGCAAAATAAGTCTGAAATAATTTTCCATTAAAATAAATAGTTGATAAGGTACTCTCTTGAGAATGCAGTACAGTACTGTATTATAAGAGTTGCAAATGCAGTATCCAGAGGTGAAGTGTTGATATGGAACTTTCAATTAAAACTGTAAATGTGGAACCGAGATTTAGTTAACAAGTGATTAAAATGTAAAACTTGCAAACTAAACAAACCAAAATTGGGACAAGGACAATATAAAGTCAAATAAATAAATAAAAAAATATAAATAAATTAGTTTAAATGAAAATTAGAAGATACAAAGTAAATACTGATTGTGGTAGAGTATAATAATTTTGATAAAATATTAGTCTCGTGTCCCAATAACTTTGCAAGGATACTTAACCCTTTGAGTAATACTGTAGTCTATAATTTAGATATTTTGATTACCATTTGATTATTTACTTAAACTTTTAATGGAACTCTATAACAAAGTGTTAATTAGATCTCGATAAAGCCTTTGAATAACATGGGTCGTTAAATAGCAAGAAATTGTTTTTATTAACATTAACTGGTATAATGGTATGTTGTAGGATTTAAGGGTTGCAGAAGTCGGAGCCATGAAAGCAAACAAAACTAATTGTCAATTTAATATGCAGATACTTCCTAAGCTGAGTAAAGTGGATTATTGGTTGGTAGATTTTTTTTAGTGTAGTTTAATAGGGTGGAAGGTGAAGAATCCATTATAAGGTCCGCCTGAAGAAAGTAACCATTGCATCTATATAAAATCCAGTGAATAGTGTAATCCTTATACTGTAATTTGGCCAGAACTTTTGATTTTGATGGGCAGATGAATTTGGCTATAAAATACACCCTGGCTGACTCTTCTCCAATGCTGGAAATATGTGGTTAGAAAATAGAATGTATGAGTTTTAAGGAGAGTACTTGTTATATTAACTTAATTTTGAGCCCAGATTAGTAATTGTAAAGTTCTGTAAACCTTACTTGGTATTTTGGAAGTTATTTGGGAAATCCCCAGTTTTGCCCCACGAGTTTGTCGATTCCAGAGGTTGAACCCACAATGCACTCTGGTGTTTAATTTTGATTTTCTGATCTCGAGCCTGCAAGTTAAAAATCGGCTTTTGGCTTTGACTGTTTTTATTGAAAACAGGAAGGTTACCTTGAATGGGCATTTATAGTTTGAAATGTAGGAATATTTTATTTGTTTAGTTTGCAAGTTTTACATTTTAATTACTCAACCATGCACCCCAACACATACCAATGGGTGTTTAGCAATCCTTCCCCCATGTAGAAGCTAGATAATAGGGAGTTGATTTGGCATATGAGAGATAAATTCTTTGGGATTATTGAGTCTTGTCAATACAGTATGTAGATTTATAGCTGTATTTAGGAGAATTAGCATTGGAAATAGTTATAAATTTATATATCCTTAAAATAGTTTGAATGAATCGTAATGGTAGGTTATTGCTGTTATTTATTACTGCTTACGGCTCTTAACTTTGTGATCAGTTATTAGTAGTACAGTACCGGTACCTGTATATGGCCATTATGAATATCTTTTATGGTAGTAGGGAAGGCAGATGGAGATGGTGATGCCTTGGTTTATAGTTTTGTGTATCATGTGTATGTGAGGTATATTTTAGTTATAGGTATAAATAATAGGCTTTAGTTTATTTTAGTTCATAGTTTTATTTTATTAATACAGTTGCAAAGGGCTTATTTGTTATTGACTAAAAAAAAAAAATTTTTTTTGTTTTTTTAATGTTTAACATGGAGCTAAAAATTTCAATAACCCATGGTGTATTAATCCTTTTGGAATACAATTTGTTTTCAATGTTCTGGTTATTAGAATTGGCAGTTTAAGAGGGACCTTGGAGAGTTGAAAGGGCAATGACTAGATCAACCTTCACTCTCACAGCCCCTACCTAAGCTGAATAAATATTCCAGTAGCCAGAATAAAGTATTTGTATAGGCCTACTGAAAGTTGAAGGTGCCAGTTTTGTTTGTATAGATGATTAAATAAATACTGCAACTCAAGATAAAAAGTTAAGCAACTTAGAATGAACAGTTTGACAACCCAAGATCATTATGAAATCTAGACATTTTCAATCACTATTACTGAAAGAGCTGAATCTAAGTTTCTACCTTTGGTAGTAGCAAAGTTCTTTTTAGTGATGTGCATTAACTGAAAGACCTGAATCAAAGTCTCTACCTTTGGTAGTAGCAAAGATCTTTTTAGTGATGTACATTAACTGAAAGACCTGAATCAAAGTCTCTACCTTTGGTAGTAGCAAAGTTCTTTTTAGTGATGTGGTTAAATGTTCTAGAAACATAATGACCGTTCAGAGCATTAATTATTTGTCTGGTCTTATTTTCTTAAGACTGGAAGTAATTAATTTTCTGTGACTGATTGTCATTCAAATCTTCATAATTTCAATCCTCTTTACTAGAAGAGCTTAAACAAAGTTTCTAAGAGTACCTTTTAGTTTCATTGGTTAAGTTGTTTTGAGTGATGGTCGAATGTTCTAGGTTTGTAATGACTAAGTTCTGAGCAATCATTATTTGTCTGGTCTTAAAGATTGGAAGTAATGTTTCTCTGACTAGTCTTTGGTGGTCTTAACTGTGCATTGTGGTTGGATAAGTGGTCTTTTATGGCTTTAGTGCATTTGAAACTTAACCTCTCACTAGCCAATGCTTGTGATTGGTTCCATAAATCTTTCATGAGTTAAAACTTTGATTTTGGCTAACCTCAATATTTTAGTCTGCTTGAGAAAGATCTCTTAACGAAGTTGAGTAAAATATTGTAGAATTGTATTGTAGACGCTGCTGCCCTGTGTGTGCAGACGCTGCTGCCCTGTGTGTGCGGACGCTGCTGCCCTGTTGTCTGGGACCCGATCTGTTTTGGATGCATGGTATTGGGGCTCGGTGACTGAACGTGGGACTCTACCACTCTACAGGACTAATCGGTTAGCATTTTGATGCGTTTGGTATTTTAACTTTGGTGATCCTTGTATAGTTTGCCACATAAGTTATGTTTCTAGTTATGATTTTGATTAATTTTGTCTTCTTATTGTTTTCATATTTGTTTTGGTTTGTTTATTTTGCAAGTTTTAAATTATAATATGACCGTAAAATGAGTGCATGATGGAGTAGTAATTTACACCCTATTTGGATAGACAAAAGCACTTTACTAAATCGCTATGTGAAAAAAACGCTTGCGCAAAATAATTATACATAGATAAAAACTCAATCCACCACATTTGGATAGACAAAAGCACTTAACTAAATTGCTATGTGAAAAAATGCTTGCGCAAAATGTGCTTGCGCAAAATAATTAGAAATAAAAACTCAATCCACCACATAGGGTGTACAGTAAATTACTACATGAACAACAAATTAGAGTATAAAATCTTAGGCTAGGATATGGCACGGAATCCATATAACTACTATATTTGTTCTACTTTTATTACAGCGCAAGCAGACCTAGGAGTATGGTACCTGGATTCAACGATAGTCTACCATCACCGGTCTACTACCGGTACTCTACAAGACTACAATCTTCAATGGACTACTACTACAGGACTGGACTTATGTTCTCTGCAATGGACTACTGTTTGGGGAACAAAAACAACAACAACAACTACCACTACTTCCCTAAGAGACTACTAGACCTATTTGGTTAGTATTTTGTTTATTTTAAGTTTAGCAGTCTTTGTACAGTTGTCCATCAAAGTTATTCCTTGTGATGTTTTTAAATCTTGATGGTGTAATGGATAGTGTTTAAAATCTGAATGTGGTAACTGGTTTCGAATCCCGGTGGATCACATGCTTTCATTAATTTCTTTGAGAGGTGTTTGGTGTTGGAGTGAATTATTAAAGAAATTATCAGTATAGGCCTACTATTCATCTTTATAGCATTTCAATATGCTGAATTTTGGTGAGTATCTTAGGTTCGAATCCTTGAGTGCCACAAGTTGTGGTTGGTGAAAAAATATGAATAAAGAGTTGAGTAATCTTCAGAGTTAACTACTGTACTGCATAATAAATCTTAATGTGCACATAAAATTTAAATGTATAAGATCACATAGGACCAGAAGTTTTTTGGGCAACTGTACAAACTGCATTGTAAATTTAGTTGTATTGTTTAATGTAAAATAGAAAGTTTCAGTGAAAGTAAAAGTATGTTTTATTAATATTTGGCTTAATCGTAGTTTTATTAACCCCTTCAGACTCATATGACGCAGAGGTTGCCAGATTAGCAATAAGAAGTAGTTTTCTCTTATAATTACCTCTCCAAAATTAGTTTTCTGGCCACTGCTAACTCAAAGACAACTGCAGAGGTTGAAGTAACTAAAGTAAAGGTTTCTAAATACCCCTGATGGTAACAAAGACTTTAAAGTATCCCCAATCGGCTCAAAATCGCGTCATATGTCTGAGTGTTAAAAGATTAATTATCCCATACTGGTAGCGATTTTGAGCAGCTCTTTTGCCTTTATATTGTCGTTGTCCTAATTTTGACTTTATATGGTCTGTCCCAGTGTTTCTATGTATATATGGCCGGTTCCCCCTAAAAGTCCCTATTGGCAGACAGGGAAGGTGGCTAAATGGCACAATGAGTCGTAACATTGACTATGGGGTAAAAGGTCTTAAAATTGCCAAAGTAATGGGGCTATTCATGAGGGAGAAATGAGTCTAAATTCTAAAGCTGGGATTTTTTTTTGTTTTTAAAGAGTTCAGTAGATAGTACCCTGTTTATTATAGGTATGCTAGAAATTGTTTTATCTATCTAGTTACTGTACCATTCCCCTTCTATCTATTCTATATTTATTTTAGTTTTATTGAGTTGTGTCGTTAATTCAAAAAGGGCTAGAGCAAATTAACTTTAAATTTCTACCCATTCCCTGGCTGATAGTTTCCAAATAGTAGCCTATAATTATAGATGTTAATGTTAAAGATGTTCTGCATAGTTGTTTGGAATCCGGTATGCGTGTGTTAACTTCATTAATGGATTTTAGGAGTAGAGTTGGTTGGTGGATAGAACATAATAGGGTATTATAGCTACCGGTATAATTTGACTTATTGTTTTGGAGCTATAGATGTTGATGGTAAAGAATTATGGGTCACTTTTAATGAAAATCATTATTTTAGAGTAAAAGCTTTGGGTAGGATATTTTTTTCTTTAATTTGAACGGTAACTTTTGAGCCATCTGTTAATTTTAAGACTCTCTTTAACCCTTAGGCGCACCTATAGTTTCCAATCTAAGTTTTTTCCCACTCCCTAAGTATATCTCAGGTCACTCAGAGCCAGTTTTGTGCCCGGCGATAATTTGTTGACTTTTTATCCACCAAAAAATCCTTGTATTTGGATAAATGTGGTACCATCGGCTTCGTTATTGATTGAACTTGAAGATAAACAAATAAAAACCTAGAATAAATACAAAACAACCACATTGGGGCACTCCGAAATAAGAATTGTAAAAAAAAAATGAAATTCCTTATCTCCAACTCGCACTAGCTCAATTTTGCCCACAACATTTTTTATTTGCATACATATATGGAAGCGGAATTTAATGAGGATTCCACTGGTAACTTCAGAATTGCTATAAACCAAATAGTTACTGAGATACGCATAAACTTGAAAGTATCGAAAAACAGACTGAGCTGTACTCTGCTCTCTTCCCAGCCAGCCGTTAGTAAACCGTTAAACTAAGGGGGTTGCCAATTGTACCCATTGAACTAGACTTTATATTTAATATCTATGCCAAATATGACGCGCGTCAGACGAAAACTTAATTTTTGGCGAATATTTTTAAGTTTAATAACTGAAAGAGTCGTGTGCTTAGGAAAAAAATACCTATCGACTCTGAAAGGGTCAATGTGCGCCAAAGGGTTAAAATTAATAATTATCGAAACGCCCTAAACAAAATAAGTGAAAAACATTCATTTAAATTGATCTGAAATTATTATTTTAAAACAAACTTGTGATCAGACTATAAGTGCCGATCTCAAATCCAAAAAATTGAAAAGTGGAGCCGCCCTTAACCCGCTGAGTGCCAGGGATGTATAATATTATACTGGTATACGTCCTAGGGTGTTGTCACGCCCAATGCCAGGGACGTATATATACGTCCTCGCCGGAAAAAAATTGTAGCAGCGAAACGACTGCACCTATGGCTTTCATATTTTTACCAAATGTACCTTACCCTTTTGGCTACCCACCACAAAAATCCCAAATCCCTTTTCCCACCCACTCGCTGACTGTCGGTCCCGTCAGAAGGAAAAAAAAGGGAAAATCTGTGGCGGCGAAACGACTGCACACCAATCGGTTCCATATTTGTGTGACAAGTCACTTACCCTTCTGCCTTCCCCCCACCACACCCCCAACCGCCTCCCACTTCCAGCGTATCCGTACGAAGATAAGGAAAAAAAGGAAAATCCGTGGTGGTGGAACTACCTCGCCAATCGGCTTCATATTTGTAACAAGAGTCAATTAAGCTTCTACCTTCCCCCCACCATCCCCCAAACCACCCTCCTACCCATACATTCTGATACCATAAAAGTCTCTGTAGTCTATAGTGTCTTTTCAGCTACTATCGGGACCATCGGGGACCTGGAGCGCGTTCAGTCTACCCTATCAGGCAATCCTGTTTCTGTTTGAGCAATCCTGTTTATGATCGCGCAGACTGAACGACATTGATAGGCAAACATTGATTCTCGTCGCTGATTGGTCAGTGGCTATGAGCACGAAATTCAAATCTTGTTGGCGATGTCTGCGAAGGTTTTAGGCCTGTAACATATGCTTTTTCGGTCTATTAATTTCAATCGATACTATTTTATTATTGGATATTATTATCCATCAATATAGACTATTGGCTAAGGTAGTCACACTGTTAGCTACAGTCAGCAGCCTTGTTCAAGCTCAAGACAGACGGTAGGCTAGGCTACCATCAGGCTATTATATCTTATAATCTTATTAGGAAATGTTGACAGTTATTACGGTTCTTATCTGGCAAAGGTAGCTCTTTATTCCCCGTGTAATTTTCAAACAATTCTCCGTTAGTCTATTGGGGAAATAAAAAGTAGATGTTCTTTTCCTGGCGATGTAGGACTATGAATAGGCTAAATTCTATAATTTATATATATTGTTCTTTCCCTGGCGATGTAGCCAGGCTGAATTAAATAGTAGCCTATATATATTATCTCTTCCTGGCGATGTATGTATAGGCATACTTTCTTTTCCTGACGATCTATGTGTATATAGGCTATTTCCAAGCTTATATTTGTGGAAGGTTCATAAACATTATTTTTTAACCATTAGATTACCTTTGAAAATTAAACTATAGCGTGGATAGGCTACCTTACTAAACATAGCTTAACTGACCTATCATACTTCGATGCAATTATGCCTCCGAAATTGTTTTTAAGAAATGTAAATAGAGTAATCGATCAATAATAGACAAGCGCCGACAAACCTGTACAGCAAGCTAGGCTATAACCCGTTAAAATATAGGCTATCATTCAATTGGCACAGTAACAACTGTAACATTACCGATATATAACTATAACAATGAAATACAAACTGCATAGAACACATAATAATCAATCAATAATATAGACAAACGCTCAAAAACCTGTACAGCAAGTTATAACCCATTACAATACATCATTGGCATAGTAACATTACCAATATATAACGATACAAATTAAATAATCACTGCAAAAAAAAAAAAAAAAACATTAGCTCATCGAGCCTCGAACCCTTGCGAGTAGGCTCGGATTTAAAAGCGAAGTAGTTACCAACTAGGCTACGCTTACCGCACTGAAGCCCTGACAAAGTAGCTGTGAGACTTGTGCTCCAAGCTGCTTGTTTTATGTTATATATAGCAAAATGGTCACGATAACTATGATTGTTATAGGTGTGCCACCTTATAATAGAGATTGCGACACATAAATAACATGGAGGGAGGCTAATTCAGCTTAATTATGATAATATAATGTAGAGGAGATTTAAGCCTACTGTTATGATAGCTTCGCTAGTCACCTCCTGGGAGTGTTGTTGTTGTTGTTCCCTAAGCTGCCTGGCCGAACAGCCCCGAGTCCCTGAGGAAGGCCATGGCCACGATCGGGCTTTCCCACAGAGCTCTCATTGAGTGTAGATTGTGTTGTTGGCGTAAGTGGTTGTGTGAAATGCAGTCTTCTATGATGTGTTTAATGGTATGGGGTGCTGTTACATCCCGGGCAGGAGTCGACAACGGAGTCATCCAGTCTCTTCTGATAGCTCAGGAGAGCTGGATGGTGTCCGCATCTCAGCCTGGCCAGGTGGACTCTGTCCTCGCGAGGAAGGATGGATTTCGGAAGGATGGATTTCGGGAGGTCGTGCATGCAGCTGTGTGTTATCGGTGAGAGATATGAGTATGGATGTGCTTCTGGAAGTTGGTTCGGGGTGGGCAGGGAGGGAGAGAGGACAATAATTGTGTGTGATACCGTGTGCTGGTTGTTGTTTTGATATTTCTTGGTGTCTGTGGGTGTGTTGCCATGTAGTTTAGTGGGTGGTCTTGGTTCGTGGAGGCTGCTGCCAGGAATTGAGTGCCTCTCATGTCCAGATGGTCTTTGACTTTGAGGATTTTGGTTTCTTGATGTAGGTGATCTGTGGGTGCAGTAGCTGTGCAGCCTGTAATGATCTTCAGGGCTTTGTTTTGAATAGTCTGTAAAGTCTTATGATGTGTTTCAGCTAGGTTAGAAGCCCAGGCTGGGCTTGCATATTCCATCACTGATCTTATGTATTGTTTATATACTGTGGTGGTAGTTTCTTTGTTGTGTCCAAATTTTGTGTGAGCAAGTGACCTGAGGGCGTTAAGTCCAGGGAGTGTTAGCGTGATCGTCTGATTGCAAATAATCACAAACGTGATTCTTTGAATCAGAGGCGATCACGTTCAGTAGAGATATCCCGTTTGCGTGTTTGGGTAGACTGAACGCGCTCCTGATTTCTGGTGAAAATGGACAAGGAGTGTTTTTTTTACCATTATCCTTCCTTTCTCTCCCAACTTGATAGATTTAGCCGCCCCCCCCCCCAAAAAAAAAAACTCTGGCACTGGCAGAAGCACACCGTCAAAATTGGCTGGCACTCAGCGGGTTAACAGGGTTGCCTGGAACGCCGCCATTAGGACAAGAGCCTGAAACTGCAGTATGTGTGGAGCATTCGGTCTTAAAATTTGATGCATGTACAGTATATCCAAATCTGTATACCGTGGAATCCACTAACCTTTGTCTACGCTTTACAGCACAAGGATCGTACAGCCGATCAAGACCTTCCCAACGTCTCAAGATTATTTCAAGCTCAACGTCTGAAGATTAACGTCGCTAGGATCTCCAATAGTCTATCTTCAATCCTCTACTTCAACTCTCCACACACATCGCTTCTGTTCAATAAGGTTCGTGAAGTTAGATAGGATATATTTATGTTATGTTGGATTTGTTGGTTGAAAATTAACGTCCCTTGTTGAAATTAGTCTGACTATGTTGGTTAAGAATGATCCGCTCCCCCTCCCCTCCTCCCCCTTAATAAACTAAGTAATAATACTGTATAGATAAATATATAGATAATTAATTTTAAAACTTTAAAAATAATCCAACTAAAACTGGGACAAATTGAAATTAAAGTAAAATTATTAATAGAAATCACGCTAAATATAAAATGGAAAATTAAAACTATAAATTAATCTATGAAATTAAGAGTAAATGTTCACTAAAGTAATATTAAAATTGCTGGATAGTTTTGTATAGAATTGGACTTGTTTCTGGCAAAGTAAAAGTCAACTATATAATTAATCTATCTAAAGTGGGCAATCCAGCAAACTTTAAGTATGGATACTTTGTACAGCAATTAAAATATATAGCCTAACTTAGAAACTAAGTACTGTTCATATTAATAAAGGTAACTTTAAAATCTAAAATTATCGAAGCGCACTAACAAAAATGTGTAAAAATTAATTTAAAATTATCAGAATTTAAGCTTTGAAAACCACAAACTTCTAATGTGAAATAAAATGACGACTGAATTACAATGTTCCTTTTAAATCTTCGGTATTGCATTAGCAAGTAAATTGTATATATAAAACTTTAAAAGTTACTGTTCAAATTAATATAACTAAAATTTAAAATAATAGAAACTCCACCTATATGTGGAAAAACTCGTTAAAATTTATTGGAATTAACTTTTAAAACTACAAAGCTATAAAATAATTAAATAAAATGAGCGTGCACTGAATTAGAATATATTTCTTTTAAAATCGGTTACCTAAATGTTCGCATTAGCAAATTAACGGTTTAAAGTAATATCTGGTCTCACAGTAATCAACCCTTTCACGCATTTATGACTCCTCCAAAATTAGTTTTCTGGCCACAGCGAACTCAAACACAACTGCAGAGGTTGAAGTAACTAAAGTAAAGGTTTCTTAATACCCCTGATGGTAGCAAAGGCTTTAAAGTATCCCCAATAGGCTCAAAATCGCGTCATATGTCGGAGAGGGTTAATATAACTTTAAAATTTAAAATAATAGAAAATCCACCTTATATGCTGTGTAGTAAAACTCGTTAAAATTTATCGGAAATTAAACTTAAAACTACAAAGCTATAAAATAATTAAATAAAATGAGCGTGCACTGAATTAGAATATATTTCTTTTACAATCGGTTCCCTAAATCTTCGCCATTGTATTAGCAAATTAACAGTTAAAAGTAATAACTGGTCCCACAGTACTTAATCTTTATCTATATACCGGTACTATCTATATACTCGTTCACCTTCCCCATTGTATTTATTATTAATATCTATATACTCGTTCACCTTCCCCATTGTATTTATTATTAATATCTATAGAACGGCTTATTTACTTATTAAAACTTGCAAACTAAACAAACCAAAACTTTGACAGTCAATATAAAGTCAAAATCGCTTGCTAAAATGAATTAAGTTTGTTTAACCAGACCACTGAGTCTAGAAAAAGACTCGCAGGGCTTAAAATAAAATAAAATATAAGAAATATCTATAGAGCGACTTATTTAATTGCTTATTTATTTTGTATTCCTTTGTTTGCTCTCTAGACCTCAATCAAGCTTAAAATAAAGCACTCCTTGTGCATTTTTCGATAGAAAAATGTATTTGTTTGCTCTGTAGACTTTCAATCAAACTTTAATTTTGTTTCTTTTTCCGATAGATAAAATGTCCGTTTGCTGAAAAATTTCTTGGTTTTCTCTGTAGACTTTCAATCCAACTTTACCAAAAAAAAAAAAAAATCGATAGAAAAAATTTGGTTTGCTCTAGACTTCAATCAAGCTTAAAAAGTACCCTTCGTACATAGAAAATTGTCCATACTATAATATTTTAGTATACAGTATGCTGTGCCTATGAAGACTGTCTGTTCACCAGTACAAAAGTTCGAGAAAGTATCCGCCGTTAGTACCGGACCTTGAAGGGAGCGCGGCGGATATGAGTATTGACGTAGCGTACTGTAATTTATTTTTAGTATATTCTGGGCCTAGGCAGACAGCCTATTCATCTGTAAATGTTTGAGAAAGTATGAGCCGTTAGTACTGGACCTTGAAGGGAGTGCGGCGAATATTAGTATTGATGTTGAAAGTGACGGTCTGTCCTGTAGCGCCCTGAATCCCCCCCTCCCCCATTTCTATTACAATCTCTAAATCCAGCCTAACGTGATATATCCTCTATAAACATGAATGTAGCCAAATGATATGCTTACAGGGTAAACTTTAAAAAATGATGCTAGTGAACAATTAGGATAGTTTATTAACGTTGTGTGATAGTGATGGAAGAATAGGTACGGTTACGAAGGATTGTAATATTTTGGCATGATTTGATAGCGTAATACTTAAACTATGACCTTTCATGTTAATTGTCTTTATAGCATAATGCATAAATGTGTGGAATATTGGTGTGAATATCCTAGGTTAGAGTCCTTGGAGAGTCTCATGCATTTGTTAATTTCATTGAGTTTAGAAGTAAAGTTTTGGTGAAAAAATTCCTTTACCTCAAAGGTTTAAATAAATACTAAAGACACTCAAAATAAATTGGTGCCTTTTTCGGTACAAAAATGGCTCGGCCAAAGGCGGATTTCTTCTAAATTACATAAAAAGTTATAAAAATGCCACACAAATGGGGCAAATGTAAGAAAGTTGGACTACCGGTAACTTTTTAACTTAAATTATAATGTAAAACTTGCAAAATAAATCAACAACTTAAGGAACGCAGTAAAAAGACAAGACCACTAATCAAAATGGCTAAGTATTATATTTGATGCAGTTTTTACCACCATGTACTCCCTGCTGACTTATAGCTGGGTTAGGGTGGGTGCCCTAATGATCAGGGACTTCAGTGAATGGTTATCAGAAATTTATAGAAAAGTGTTCACTAAATGTAAATCCAGACTGTAATTCCTGCTTTATTATAGTTTTCCTTCAATTTTATTCAGTTTATGAAGTCTATGGCATCAAAGAGTATTTGATTCGTAATGATGTTTCCTAAGCTTAATAAAAGTGTCTAAGGGTAGCTGTGATGAAAGTAAAATTAAAGTTATTTGAGATCTCCGAATCTTGCCAAAAATTGAATCCTGTAACCTATCTACTTATCCGGAATGTGAATGGAGGAGTGCCAGAAGGGATCTGCCCCTTGTACAGTACTGCTACCCTGAAATGGGGATTGAATGCAGTAAGTTAGTTCACAAATTGAATATTGGAACCGCGGAGCATATCTCTCGGGCGGGGGAGAATGGGTTTTGGGTGAGTGGATTAACTTAAAAATTAAAGTATAATTTTGTGAGTATCCTAGGTTAGAGTCCTTGGAGTGCCACATGTATTTGTTGATTTCATTGAGTTTTGAAGTAAAGTTGTTGGTGTAATGGCTTAAGGTGCTTATGTTCTGGGTGTGATGTCCCGGGTTCGAATCCCGGGAGGATCATATGATGCCATTAGTTTATTAAATTCTGGTTGTGGTGTCCCGGGTTCGAATCCCGGGAGGACCATATGCTTTAATCAGTTTATTAAAGTAAATTTGAGTTTGTAATTGATAAGAATGGAGTGTTGCTTATTAGATTTATAACTTATTTAAATGGGTGGTACTTATTAGATTTATTACTTTTATTTTTATTGTTTTGTTAGTATATTCTGGGAGATAGGGGGTGGGATTATGCTAGGAAGGGTAACTTTAAATTTAATGTTTTTAGCTGTAGAACTTTTATTTTATTTGTTTTTTTGAGTATATTCCGGGCCCACGACTGCAGCCTGAAAACTAGTACGGTCATTCATAACAGTCTCCTGCTAGTACGCAACAAGGTTGTCAATAAGTAGTGATTCCGAACGTCAGGTCCTGCCCCTGTGGTGCCCGGGATATAGGGATGAACTGAGAGAGCGAGAGTTTGTTTATGTAGGCTTAGCTTCGGGGTATTAATTGTTCCACTGGTATCATTTACAGTATATTCCTTCGGAAGCAATGTTTGGAGAGTCTTGGCTCCCTCGGTATTAAGATGCGCATAAAGTTTATTCGATCTTTATGTTATTTCTGTGTTTTAGGAAGGTCTTTGGCAACTCAAATCTACCCAATATATCTTAGCCTTGTGCATAATTCTTTAACGGTCTTTATAGCGTAATGCATAAATGTGCAGAATTTCTGTGTCTCCTAGGTTAGAGTACAGTATTTTTAATTAAATTTACTTTAGTAATATCCTTGGTTCGAGTCCTTGGAGTGTCCCATGTATTTTCATTGAGTTTAGAAGTAAAGTTGGTTGGTGAAAAAATATGAATCCATAGATCCTTCCTAAGCTGAATAAAAGAATCTAATGATCGAATAAACTGAACGCTTCGTAATCCTGAAGGTGTTTATTAACTTAAAAGCATTTCCATCCTGGTAATATTTTAAGTTTGTTAAGGGTTCTGTAAACATTGCTAACGTAGTAAATTTATACAAACCGAACTTGGCAAGGTAAAAGTGAATGGGAGAGCTTTGGTTACTGATTACAGTTGCTTTCGTCAACTCCCTAAGTTAAGGAAAGGAATTTATCTGCAGTATCCAAGCTTTAACCTAATATATTTTACCGACGCTGATTTTAATGCACTATTGTAAATTTTTGACTTTTTGCTCCATTGGTAAATAAAGACAAATATGAGATGTGAATTGTATATATACCATATAAGCCCATTATACATTTTGATATGCTGTATTGTTCAATGGATAGGGTTAGGCTGAAAATAGAAGTACACGTACCTAGTTGTAGTAGTGACTAGTTCTGATGATTGGTTGTATATACTGTAGTCTTTAATGTTTTTTTTAATTAGTCTGGCAGCTTAGTATTAGAAATTTGAAAGTAAAACTTGCAAAAGAAAACTAAACTCAAATTACTATATATGAAGTCAAAATAGCAATTAGCAATAAAGTTTGAAATAGTATAAAGCAAGAGCAATTTTGGCGTAAGTGAAACTCAATTCTAGTTTGTGAGACTAATGGCAAATAACTGAAATAAGTTTGAAGTCAATTTTTTGATTTGATACGGTACTCTCTTGAAGAATATACACTACTATATATTATATAGTTGCAAATTCAGTATCCCTAAGTGAAATGTTGGTATAAAACTTTTAAATTATAAATAAAATGTATACGTAAAAGATTTACCTAATGGTGTAATGAGTAAATTACCTGAAGTAATTAAAAAATAGTACAGGAATGGAAGCAAACCTTAAGTGTCTATTTATAACTTTAGATCCTTCCTAAGCTGAGTAAAGTGGATTAATGGTCTCTATAAATTTTTAAAATTAGTTTAATAGGGTGGAAGGCTAAGAATTCAATAACAAATGTTAGCCTGAAGAAAGTAACTGT
The DNA here is from genome assembly GCA_032716605.1 of Paralithodes platypus. NCBI lineage: Eukaryota > Metazoa > Arthropoda > Malacostraca > Decapoda > Lithodidae > Paralithodes > Paralithodes platypus. Next base: position 54,283,110 of record CM064496.1, on the reverse strand, counting down.
TGGTCATTTATATAAAGTCCAGTGAAGTCTAAGAATAGTGTAATCTATATAATTGGGGCTGAAAATGTTACTTTGATGCTCTGAGGAATTTGCCTATAAAATGAGATACCCTGGCTGACTCTTCCCAAATGCTCGAAATATTAGCTTTATTACTCTAGTACAGTACCAGTTATCTGAAAGTAAAAAAATTGGCAATTATTGTAGATTTCCGTAAACTCTAATTGGTCATTGGGAATATATATATGGGACATATAGCTGTATTTAGGAGTGAGGATTGAAAAATAGTTATAACTGTTACGGTATATATCGGTAAAATACTTTGAATCGGAAGGTTACATTTATGTAATTTTTGCTTATGGCTCAAACTTGGTTATAGCTTATGAGAAGAGTAGTTATTAATACAGTACTGCACCTATATATGGTAATAAGTATTAGGTTTTATGGTACTAGGGAAGACTGATGGAGATAGTGATGCCTTGGTCTATAGTACAGTATGAAAGTTAAATTTTAGTTATAGGTATAATCAATAGGCTTTTAGTTCATAGTTTTATAGAATTACAGTACTACTAAATTAGGTATAATTAATAGGCTTTTAGTTCATAGTTTTATTGAATGATTAGTAGGATTGGTATAAGTTTAGTTCATAGTTTTTATACAATTATTACTAAATTTGTAAAGGGCTTATTTGTTATATTTATGATTTATGTATTTATTTGTCTGTTTAACATGGAGCTAAAAATGTCACTAACCCATGGTGTATTAATCCTTTTGGAATGCAATATATTTTCCATATTCTGGCTTTTTGACAAATTTGAGCAGTTTAAGAGGGACGTCTGAGAGTGTAAAGGGCAATGACTAGATCAAGCTTCTGACTCTCACAGGCCCTACCTTAGCTGAATAAATAATCTATTAGCCAGAATAACGGAAGTAATTGTATACTGAAAGTTTAAGGTGCAAGTTCTGTTTGTATAGATGATTAAAGTTTACTTTTTGAGATGCAGTTGTAGATTAATCATAATTATTCTAATTGAGTTTTAATATTGACAACTTGAGACTTCAATAGAAAGTCATAACAAAATATTGCTTGCAAAATAGACTGAAATTAAAGTAATTAAATGTATACACCCCATAGTTTGGGTTTGCCGACTTGAGACTGAGCCCGCACAGGGAGTTTAACATTTAAATAAATATAATTTTTTGAATATTTGAGCGTTTGTCCCAAAGACTGAAAATTTAAAGTAATGAAATTGGGTATTTATGTATATACTCGGGCACATACCCCATAGCTGGGGTTGGCAGACTTGAGACAAAGCCCAAATGGAAATTCAAATATAATTAAATCTTAGTGTTTGTCAAAATACTTTGCATTTAAAAGTAATGAATTTGGGAATTTGTATATACTCAGGCACATACCCCATAGGTGGGGTTGGCCAACTTGAGACCGCAGGAAAAATTCTATCTATATACCCAATTTCCCCAATTTTCCAAAAAAAAAAAAAAAAATAGAAGTATTAGAAATTTTGCAATATTTAAGTTTTCTTGTTTCTATTGTTGACTCAAAGTTGTCTTTATTAATACTGGATATAGAAGTTATGCATATTTGTCTACAACTGCATAATACAGTAATGAAATCTTTAATGGAATGATTTTTTAGAATGTGCATTATTTTGTATATGTTTGAAGACTAAAGTATTGATTTATGAAGGCAATGTAATTCCCTCTGAAAATATAAGTCTTGGTATATTTAAGAGGAAAATTATATAGTTTCAAAATTATTCAGTTTTTACCACCATACACTCCTTGCTCAAGAGCTGGGATAGGGTGGGTGTCTTGATGATCGGGGACTTAAACAAATTGATACTTAAAATCTTTAATATATATACAAAAATGAAAATATATGAAGTAGAAATTATTTTACTCCATATACTTTAGTAGATTTTGTCAAGGACTGTCTACTTGACATCACTAAAAGTTTGCACATTTTAAAATTTATTCCGTTGAGATACTCTTTAGCCATAAATAAGTACATGCTATGGAATTATTGAACCTATTTGAGAAAAAAGTAATTTGGGGTACAGCATAAGATTTGTATGCAGTGTTTTAAAGAGTTATATTAATAGAAAATGCCCACTGAAATCTAAGGGAGATTAAATATTTATGGAAATGTACTTGTGCATTTTGATATATATTAATGTCTTGATTTTTGTGATTGTATTTATATTGATATTGCAAAGAAAATAGACTGCTTACAAATCTGGTTCTGTATTTTAATATGATAGGCCAACCTTCTTGAAACTCTAAAAGGCTAGAAGAAATGGGCTGAAACTTTCCTATCTTATACCCTGGGTGACTCTTCCCAAATTATGAAAATCCCATGCTTGATTACTGTTTATTGATGTTAATGGTAAAGAATATATCTTTGCCACTAAGATTAATAATGGGTAATCACTTTATGTGAGCGTTGTATGACTTTGGAAGAGTTTACCAGGAAATAGGTGTTAGTTCAGCTTATTTACTTTAGCCTTTTTAGTTAACCCATTTATGAATATGAATCACTAAGTTAATTTTGGTTACCTGACTTATGTGCAGCTTAGACTTGAGCAATGAGAGGGGTAATAGTAATGTATTAACCCTTGAGATTGATCTGGTACTTCCTAAGCTGAATATAATTGAATGCTAGCCAATATTCCCAAAGTGCATCATATTTGAATTGGTTTGGAATTTTGGCCTTTATATATTTACTGCTATAATTACTGAAAGTGATTATCAGCCCCTTGATAAATATGAGTAAGTTAATTCTGGATATTTGATTATTTTATGTTGCTTTGGAATTCTTTTGGCATTTATGCTCTTAATTATTCCTTAAGTGCATAGAATTTCTCTTAGCCAGCATGACTTGTTAATTCTGGCTATTGGATGATTTTATTAAGCTTTGGAAGGATCTGGGTCTAATTGAGTTTTATACTTTATTATTCCTAGAGGTTTTCCTGAAGTGCATAAAATTTCTCCTTAGCCAGCATGACTTATTCTTTTATGAGAGGGTTAAAGGTTCATGATTCCATTGGTGTACTTATTTTTGCTTAAGAGTACTGTATCATGTAAGCAATGGTTTGGCTGCATTTATGTAGGTTTAAAACTTGATATCTTTGGTTTGCATATTTAAATGTTGATTTTGTCTATCACAGACTGAAAATTTTTGCCAAAATACATTAAAGATTTAAAAATAGCTGGTTGATGTAATGTATTTAAATTGGTAAAAATATATTATTTTATGATGCATATGCCATATATGAAAATACATGCTTTGTTTGCATGGTAAGTGAAAATATCACTTAACATGCAAAGAAAGTAAATTATTTTCATAAATAACATGCATAATAAAAGTAATAAATTTGTTACCATATACAGATATTTTACTAAGATTTGTTTATGGACTATAAATCATTAAGTTTCTTTGGCTGTTATGTGATAGTTGACCATATTTATATACTGCACACTCATGATATAAAGTTTAGCAACCTAGAATGAACAGTTTGACAACCAAAGGATCATTATGAACTCTGGATATGTTCAACCATTATTACTGAAAGTGCTAAACCAAAGTTCTTTTAAGTAATGTGGTTGAATGTTCTAGAAGCATAATGATACAGTTCAGAGCCCTCTTGTCTTAAGTCTCTTAAGATGGCAAGTAATGTTTCTCTGACAGTCTTTGGTTGTGTACTGTTCTTAGTGCATTTCAAACTTAACCTCCATAGCCCATGCTTGTCTTGAGTTCTATTAACCCTTTCTGTACTGTCACTATCTGGCTAGCCTCAGTAGAACCTATCTCCACAAATTGCCAGTAAGAATCTTGAGATAGAAAAGTGTTTGTGGTGTGAAATGTTTGGGTTTCACCCCATAGACTTTTGACTAATTTCCCCCAGAATTTTGCTAAGTCCAGCTTCTGAGGCTGACTTAGCAAATTTCTGGGGGTGACTGAAATTTTTCAAGTTTCACTTTGAAAATTTTTGCTGAACATATCAACTGAATTTTCCAAAGTCCAGTCTATGACTGGACTTTGGAAAAAAAATTGTGGTTTGGACTTTGGAAAATTTTGTATGTTCACAGTTCTGATATGTTCGGAGCTTGGACTGGCAAAATTTTGCAAAGTGACAAAGCTAACTGAATTCTAAATTCCATTCATTGTTTTTATTTTTTTGTTTACTAACAAAATACTCTTACTGAATGGGATTTAAATATTCAGAGTCCAGCCTTTGGTATGAACCTAACGTGAACTGTATCCTATTACATGTATTATAATAAAACAAGATATGGTATTCAAAACTTTGACTATATTTCCAAATATTACATGACTGTTAATTGTGATAGAATTCTTCAAGCCCCTTTCAATGGACTTTATATTTCACTTAATGTACTTATAGTAACTACTAGTTCCATCACTTACAAACATTAGGCTTTGGGATTATCAACAACTAGTCTGCCGTTTTTAAATAGATAACATTTGATCACTTTCAATACTTTAGTAATATCAACAATTATAGATTTTTAAAGCATCGGTGACAATGAGTTGTATAATCAATTGCAAGTATATCAATCATAACTTTGGAAACTGAAGACTTACTAAAAGGGTTTACTGTAATTTCTCTGGGTGCTGGATATTTTGTATGACTTGTTTTATGATTGATTATTATAATTAACAACTACTATAAACTTTAATTAACAAACCTTTAAAACTTATTGTTATTTCTGTAATAAAATTGATCTGGTATACTTGTTTCTCAATAAACTTTAACATTTGGCTTTGCCAAATTATAATTTAAAACTTTCAAAATAAACAAACTAAAGCTTTGACTACACAAGATAGACTCAAAGGAACTAATCAAAATTGCTATGGAAATAACTTAATAAAATAAAATTCTAAATGATACAATGGACAACTGACTGATTCATATACATAATCATGGACTTAACAAGAATATAAATTTCTGAGTGGCTTAGAGACTGTCATCACTGTATATGTACCAATAATATGGAGTCTCATTAAACTGAGTAAAGATTAATACAAGTATAACTAAAAAGGGAATGTGCCTGAGCATATACTGATAGTTAATTATACAAATTATTGGTACGGAGAAATGCAACATAGTAAGGACCTAACCATACCTATATTGCTAAGCAATGTTTCATCAATAAATTAAAATTGCAAACTAAAACTGGGACAAAGGCAAAAAATAACTAGTCAAAATTGCTATGTGGAAACAAATAAATTATATAGCGTATCATTCATCAGACAAATATTACCATAATCAAAAGCAAAATAACTTAACAAAATTAAAGGGAAATCAAGCATCAACAGGTATCTAATGACTGGATGCTCAAGACAACTAAATGCACAAACAATAATGACTAACCTAACTTTTTTGAGAAATTAAGTAAAGCAAATATTCAAACCAATAGACAAACTTGCATAATAAACGGACTAGACAAAAGAACAAATACAAATCACTGCGCATAACAGATGAGCAACTCCAACATCAACTCATTCAATACCAGAGGTCCTTTTTATAATCTGACTGCAAGACTATTTTATTCAGCTTAGGAAGGACCTCTAGCAACAAATAAGGCTTCAATAATATCTCAACCAACCCTTTCAACCACCAATTGTCAAAATATAGCCACAATACAAATCTAGCACACATCGCTGGTACTCAAAGGGTTAACGGACAAAAACAATGTAAAATGATACCCAAGTTACTTCTGGTACTCAAAGGGTTAATGAACAAAAACTATGTACAATGATAGCCAAGTTACTTCTGGTACTCAAAGGGTTAACGGACAAAAACAATGTACAATGATAGCAAAGTTACTTCTGGTACCGTACTCAAAGGGTTAATGGACAAGAACAATGTACAATGTTGTTGTTGTTGTTGTTGTTCCCCAAGGTTATGGAACAAGAACAATGTACAATGTTAGCCAAGTTACTGTAGCTGTCCCCGCCATTGGGGAGCCGTGGTGGCGGGGCTCGAAGCGGGGTCGCTGTCATCCACTCTTCGGAGCAGGGATTATAGCGGCGTCGTGGACGAAGTACCCCCCCCGTCGTCTTTGGGATAAGCGGAACCTTCCGGTGACGGCGTTTTTCTGGTTCCCGATTTTGACCTCGCTTTGCGGAGGGTTTCCTCCTCCTTTTTCACTAAATTGTGCCGGCTAGGCTCAAGACGCCTTCCCTCGCTGAGTGGGGAGTTCTGACTCCTCCCCGTTTACAGGGGCAGTGGCAGCTAGCTCACTGCACGTGGGGGTTGGTACCGGGGGCGGCGGCACGGTCGCCCGTGCTGTCGCTCCATGGACCGCCCATCAGTGAGGCCCGGTCTCGGTTTCCGGGGGTCCGGTCTACCTTCCTGGTGGGTTTCCTGGCTTCTGTCCGGCTGCCCTCCATTACGTACAGATTGGGGATGTTTGCAATTCATTTTGCCCTCAGTCCCAGTATAGCAGTTTTGCCTAAGCTAGGCCTCTCTGTACGTAGTGGTGCTATCCCCCCTTGTCTAGGGGGGTAGGGTATGGGGATGAACCCCCTAGGACCTGCCCCTGTTTGTGCCGTCGGTGTGGGGGTCGGAGCTTCCTGCCTCGCGACAGGGGGCTCTGTTAGCTCTTATGGTCCGCTCTTTATTTTTGCTTTGTTTCTGATTTTTCTTTTCTTTTTCTTTCTTTTTCTTCCCCTTGGTTAGTTTTTTTTTCCTTTTTCGTTTTCCGACAAACCGAAATTAGAATAGTAAAAACAACTTGGGTCATCATGGTCCGTCCATACAACCCCACTACCCCGGACCAAGCTAAGGCGCACCCTGTCCCCGTCCCACGCGATCTCACAGACTCTCCACCTGACCTTTCTCAACTCTCTGGGGCTTCCGCCCTCGACGCATCCGTACCTACTAGTACCGTACCAGCTCAAACCTCTGACTCTCTCCTCATTAACCGCTCTCCGGCGCCTTCCTCAGCTTCGACTTTGGTAGGCGTGGAGTGTGTCACCTCTCTTTCCGATTCTTCATTAGTTCAGCCTGCTCTTTCTTCTACAGCTTCCTCTTCCTTATCCCTCCCCGCTCCGCCAGTTCAGCCCTCTTCTCTTCCGTCGTTTGCTATTCCTTCTACTGCATCTGCCACTCTTCCTTCCTCCATTGCTTCCTCATCTCACATCGTCACTTTCGAACCATATTCTCCTTCTTTTTCTTCTCCTTCAGTTCCTTCGCCTTCGGTTCCATCTACTTCAGTTTCTTCTTCTGCTCGCCCTCGTTCTTCTATTCTTCCTCTCTCCGATCTCTTTGCCCCTGCCGATTTTGTTAAATTCTTTTCTATCCCCGCCTCAGCCCCTCTTGCCAGGGATGACCTTCTGTTCCACCTCAGTCTCCTTCAGAGGGTGGGCAAGGATGTCACTTTCCACTCTCGTCATGATCATTCCCGTCTAGTTACGGTGCAAAACGAGTCAGGCTGCTGCTATGGCGGCCTTTGCAGATCCCAACGGTACTCCCATCCCTGCTTTTAAAGACCAAAGAATGAACTCGTGCACAGGTACTGTCCTGATCCCTTCTTATATCCAACTCGGTGATCGGGACTTCAAAGATTGTGCCGACCTTATTGGGAAGGCCGTTGTTGCACAAGACCATGTTGTAATTAATATTGTTTGTTACACCATCCAACCTCGCCACAATCGCCGCTATCCCTCTAATATCGCTAAAATAACGTTCGATGGTAATATTCTCCCTTCTCACGTTATTGTCGGTGGTACTCGCATCGACGTCTTAGAATCCCTTCCCCGCCCTCAGCAGTGCAGGGGTTGCTGGCGTTTTGGCCATCCCGTGAAATACTGTCGCTCTCTCAACCCCAGCTATCCTACATGCCCGTACTGTGCGCAACCTGGCCATATTGCTGATGAATGCCCGTCTACGACCCCCTGCTGCCTCAACTGTAAAGCCTCCCATCCTGCCTATTCCCATGATTGCCCCGTTTACAAATTTGAATCTGAAGTTACGATTCTTAAAGCAAAACAAGGCCTTACTCACTCTGCTGCCCGTAAGGAAGCTCTTCGCCTGGGCTTCTCTCCTCGTCCGATTTCTGCACTTATCTCTCACCCTCCCGTCTCTTCTTCCACTCCCTCCGTTCCGCTTCCCTTGTCCTCGTCCTCCTCTTCCTCTGTTCCGCTCTCTGTCCCTTCTTCCCTTACTTCTACGCCTTCGGTTTCTTCTGTCTCCACTCCTCCTATTACTGTCTCTTCGTCTTCTATCCCTTTGTCTAACTCTTTCTCTGTGCTTGACTCTTCTACTCCTACTTCCGTTTCTTCTCCTTCCGCTTCCTCTCCTCGCCCTCGCCCCTCTTCTTCTGGTTTGGCTCAACGCCCCACCCGCCAGCGGTCCCATCCCAAGCCTTCCTCTAGTTCTCCTCCCTCGTCTCGTGGTTCCCTTTCCTTCCGGTCTCCTGTCTCTACCAAACGTATTTCCAAAATTCCTTCCCGTACCTCCCGTTCTCCCTCTCCCCACTCCTCTTCTAAACGCAGGGACTTCCACCGTAATGTCCGGAGTCCGAGTCCCGGTGAGAAGAAGAAAAAGAGGTTGCCTCCTTCCTCCACCCCTCCTCCTCTCCATCTCTTTCTTCTTCTTCCTGCTTTCGCCCTCCCTCTGACTTAAACATGTCCTTTGAGTCCATTCCCAAGATTCGAGCCTTTCTCGATTCTTCTCGTCCCCCGCCTCTTACCGTTTCTGCTGACATTCATCCCGTCCCCTCTACACTGCCCCTTACCCCTCAACCGCCTCCTCCTTCCCCTGTCCCCCCCTCTTCCGTCTCTACCCCTTCCCAACCTTCTTCTCTTCCTTCTGTCTCTCTTTCGTCCTCTGCCCTTCCCTCCTCTCATTCTGGCCCTCCTCTTTCTTCTTCTCTTTCGCTGTCAAGCCTCCCTATGCCCCCCGGTTTTCGGTCCTCCCCTCTGCCTCCTTCTCGTCTGTCTCCCCGTTAACCCATCCACCTCTTCATTGTTGTACATAAGTGTGTATTTTTTCCCTTTATCATTATTTGTATTTATCTGTCTCCCCGTTCGCCCATCCGCCTCTTCATTGTTGTGTATAAGTGTGTATTCTTCCCTTTCTTTTTTTTTGTTGGCTTTTGCCTCCTTTTAATTCTCCACGTTATCCTCATTCACCTTTTCTTAGTTGTACATAAGTGTGTGTGTTTTACCTTTATTGTTATTTGTGTATATTTCTTTCCTTCTCTGTGTGTCCTTCCTCTTTTTCTGTGCGTTCTTATTTTCGGTGGCTTTTGCCTCCTTTTCTGGTTTTCTTTTGTCTGTTTTCGTTGTTTTTTTTCGTCCTTTAGTCTCCTCTTAGTTTCTTTTTTCTTTTTCTTTTATTATGTCCATTTTGCAGTGGAATCTTCGTAGTCTTAATGCTCAAAGGATTGACTTACGTTTTCTTCTTTCTCTTCACTCCCCTAAGGTCGTTTGTCTTCAGGAGACTCGTCTTTTCTCTCCTCCTGTTCCCTTTCCTCATTACTCTTTTTATAGTTCTCCCCACTCTCTCCATGATACTTGTCTTCTTATTCATCGTTCTGTCCCTTTTGAAGAGCTGTCCTTTTCTACTCATTTCCCTTGCACCTTTGCTAGAGTCTATCTTGACCGCTGGTTAACAGTGGTTTCTGTGTATTTGTCGCCTTCTCTTCCCATCGATTTTCCCGAATTCTCCGAGATTTTATCTAAGTTGCCCACTCCATTCTTAGTCCTTGGTGATTTTAATGGTCGGCACACCTTGTGGGGTGACAATGTTATTTCACCCCGGGGTCGTCGGCTTGAACCTTTTCTCTCGGACCGTCATCTTTTTCTCCTTAATTCTGGTGCTCCTACTCATTTTGATGCTCGGACTCGTACGTTTTCCTGTATCGATCTTTCCCTGTGTTCCCCTTCAGTTTCCCTTGATTTTCATTGGTCAGTTCTCGAGAATTCTCACAATTCCGACCATTTTCCCATTCTCCTTTCTCTGACTACCTACTCTCCTACTCCTAACTCCCCTCGTTGGTGCTTCCAGCGGGCGGACTGGTCTTCTTTCGCTTCCCTTACTGTTCCTTCTATGCTTCCTCCTCCTTTCTCATCGGTCCGTGTCATGCTCTCGTTTTTTCTGGATCTGGTTTTCGGTGCTGCTTTGACGTCCATTCCCCGGACATCTCGCCCTTTCTCGTCTAAATGCGTCCCTTGGTGGTCTCCTGAGTGTTCCAGGGCCCTCCGGGTTAAACGGGCGGCTTGGAAAAGCTTTCGCCGTAAGCGTCTCACCCCTGCTTCTCAGGAGTCGTTTTTTCTCTTTCGCCGTGCATCTGCTCTTTTCCGTCGTACTACCAAAGCCGCTAAACGCCGGAGTTGGGAGTCCTATGTTTCTTCTATTACGTCTCGCACTCCTGTCGCTTCGGTTTGGAAACGTATTCGTAAGATCTCTGGTAAACATCTTCCCTTCCGTGCTCCAGTCCTCCGCATTGATGGTGTTTCTGTGGCAGACTCCGAAACAATTGCTAATCGATTGGGCTCGTACTTTAGCTCAGTTAGCAGTGGTTCTCACCTCTCTGCTGAGTTTCACTCGCTTAAAGTCGTTGCGGAAAGTACTCCAATTACTTTTAGTCTTTCCTCTGACGAATCCTATAATGCTCCTTTTTCCTCGACTGAGTCACACCGCTCTCCGTGCCTGTAAGAACACTTCTGAGGGTCCTGATGGTATCCATTATCTCATGCTCAAACATCTTTCCTCGCAAGCTCTGGTCTTCTTGTTAGCTCTCTATAACACGATTTGGTCTTCTGGTGTTTTCCCTCCCTCTTGGGGTACTGCCCTGACCATACCTTTTCTTAAACCTGGCAAGTCTGGGTTCTCGCCACAGGACTATCGCCCTATTGTCCTTACCAGTTGCCTGTGTAAACTCTTTGAACGTATGATTAACGCTCGTCTCATGTGGATTCTTGAGTCGCGCCATTTGTTGTCTTCTTCCCAGTTCAGGTTCAGACGTGCTCGTAGTACGCTTGACCCCCTCATTCGCTTGGAATCTTATATCAGGACGGCTTTTGCTCGTCGTCAAACTGTCATTGCTGTTTTTTTCGATCTCGAAAAAGCCTATGATTCTGCCTGGAAGTACCACATTTTGCGTCAGCTCCGTTCTTGTGGCATTTACGGTAATCTAGGGGTCTTTATTCAGAATTTTCTTTCTTCTCGGTCCTTTCGTGTCAGAGTCGCTTCCCACTTATCTCGTCTTTACCCTCAGTTGGAAGGTGTCCCTCAGGGTTGTGTCCTGAGTACCGTCCTTTTTCTCATTGCTATCAACGGTATCGTGTCTTCTCTTCCTGTCGGGGTTCGGTCTTCCTTGTACTCACCTAATTGTACTCACCTAATTGTAGTATACAGGATTTGAGCCTAAGCTCGTGTTGTCCTGTCTCTCTCTCTACATTTATCCAATTTTGCTTTAAAAGTTTGGATATTTCTTGCTCCCACCACCTCCCCATCCAACTTATTCCAACACTCAATGCTTCTATACGGGAAGCTGAACTTTCTTACATCAGACTTACATATAACTTTCCTCAACTTACAATCATGACCCCTGGTTCTTCCCTCGTCCCTCACCACAAAATCTCCCTTGTCGATCTTCTCAAAACCTTTCACACACTTAAACATCATGATCATGTCACCTCTCTCTCTCCTCTCCCTCAGCGTTGGCAGCTTTAGCCTCTCCAATCTCTCCTCATAAGGTAGGTCTCTAAGGCTAGCTATCATCTTAGTGGCAACTCTCTGAACTCTTTCCAGTTTTTTATTATGTTTTATAAGGTGTGGAGACCACACCACTGCTGCATACTCCAGTCTTGGTCGTATTATTGTCCCTATTATTTTTGCTAACATCTCTTCATCTAAATAATTCAGAGCTATTCTCATGTTAGTCAACACTGCATAGGTTTCACCAGTTATTTTATTTATATGCTGTTCAGGTGACAAGCTGTCTGCCACAACTACCCCTAGGTCTTTTGCTTTCACAGCTTTACTAATTATTTCATCTCCTATTTTATATCCCCAAGAAGGTCTATATTTACTTTTTCCCATCTCAAGAACCTGACACTTACTCGTGTTGAATTCCATTTTCCAAGTTTGACTCCACTCATATAACTTATCTAGATCTCTCTGTAATTCTTCACAACTACTCCTACTTGTAATATGCTTCATTAATTTTGCATCATCAGCAAACATAGATATATATGAGCCTATTCCCATTTGAAGGTCGTTGATGAAAACCAAAAACATGATTGGGGCCAACACCGATCCTTGAGGCACTCCGCTTTTTACCCTTTTCCACGAGGAGAACTTTCCTTTTATTACTGTTCGCATTTCCCTCCCAATTAAATAGTTTTCCATCCACTTTAATAATACTCCCTCAACCCGCCCCACAGTCCTGAGCTTCCACAACAATCTCTTATGAGGCACCTTATCAAATGCCTTCTTGAAATCTAAGTAGATACAATCTACCCACCTCCCTTGTACAATGTCAATTACCCTATCATAGTAACTCAACAAATTTGTGGTACACGAATGACCTTTTCTGAACCCGAACTGCTTGCTTGAAATTATTTCCCTCTCCTCCAACATACCCACCCATCTTTTTCTAATAATCTTTTCACAAAGCTTGCATATAACACTCGTTAAGGATACCGGTCGATAATTTAGCGGGTCTTCTTTATTTCCACTTTTATATATTGGAGTTATATTTGCTTGTTTCCATTCTAAGGGAAGTTCCCCCTTGTTTAATGAGTATTGAACAATATTAAAAATAGGTCTCACTAGTTGTTCAGAACATTCTCTTAATACCCATCCAGCAATGTTATCTGGGCCCATAGATTTTCTCACGTCCAATTCTTCCAACAATGATTTTAGTTCATCCTTGTTGACTTCTATCGACTCTAGTCCCTGTATCTCATTCAATTCCACCACAGGTTCTACATAGTCATCCTCCTCCACAAACACGGATGTTAATGTATCATTCATAATTTCACACATACCCACTGTGTCTTCATATAATTGACCCTCTACCCTAAGCTTTGTTATTCTGTCCTTTATTTTAGTTTTACCGTTGATATAACTATAGAACAGTTTGGGTTCTTTATTACATTTGTTTACTATATCTTTTTCAAAGTTCTTTTTCTCCTCTCTCTTATAGTCTTGACATAGTTGTTTCTAGCATTCTTATACTCATCCCATTTTTCCTCAGTCTGTCTCCTTCTCACTTTATTCCATGCAGAGTCCTTTTTGTTCTGGGCAATGTGACATCGCATGTTAAACCACTCTTTCTCCTTAGCCAGCTTTCTATCCTTAAATGTTGGTACATATTTATCTACCCCCTCCCTGTAAATGTCTAGTAACATGGTGTATTTTACCTGAATATTCTGTTCTTGCTCAATAAATGACCAATCTATATTTGCAAAGTATCCTCGTAATGATTCATAATCCGCCTTACTATAATTTAGTCTATATTCCCTATGTTCCTCCTCTCTGCCTTCCAGAAATTCCACTGTCAATTCAAATTCAATCACAGCATGATCGCTTTTTCCCATGGGACTCAAATATGTTAGGTTCTTTATTTCTTGGGGGTCTTTGGTGAATAATAAGTCAAGTCTTGATGGTTCATCACCTCCTCTAAATCTTGTATTTTCCGTAACGTGTTGTGTTAATAGATACCCCATTGTTAGTTCAAGAAATTTGCTACCCCAAGTATTTTCATTTGAACCCGCATCCAAACATTCCCAATCCACCTCCCCGCAATTAAAGTCCCCTGCAAGAATAAGCCTATTTTTCCTTTTACAAATAATTTCTAACATACGCAAGGTTTCCAAAATTAATTCATTATATTCATCGTTGCTCCAAGATTTAGTCTTAGGAGGTAAATACATTGATACAATGTCCAATTTTGACCTATCATTATCCTCAATTTCAACTGCTACCACTTCAGCAATGCTATCACCAAGTTTTAATTCTTTAGCAGTAATTTTATTATCTACCATGATCAACACTCCTCCTCCTAGCTTTCCTAACCTGTCTCTTCTCCATGTACTGTATCCTGCACAACTAATTATATTCGTGTCTGCCTCCTGGTTAAGCTTAGTTTCAGTCAAACATACTACCCCGGGCCTCTCTCTCTTTACATATTCGTCAAACTCAATCTTTTTGGAAATTAACCCATCAATATTTGTATACATGAACTTAGCATTTCCAGTATTTTCCCTATTTTTCTCGTCCCTGCCCGTTCCTTTCTTTTTTGTACGTACCCCTCCCAATTTATTTCCTAGCTTGTCTCCTCTCCTCTTGTCTCCACCTGGACTGTTTCTCGCTCCGTTTCCACCTCCCCTCCCTCTGCCTCCACTTGGACTGTTTCTCTCTCTATCTCCACCTCCCCTCTCTCTGCCTTCTCCCCCGTCACCCGCACCATCTCCCTTTCCCTCCCTACTTCGTCCCTTCGCTTTATATACCATTTCTTGAGTTTTCCCTCCCACACTCACCAGAAAAACTTCTTTTCGTCTTCTTTCGTCCTTTCTCCATTCTTTACATTTGCCTCGGTTTGCAATTCCTTTCTTATGTTTCGATCCTCAATACTCATGTCTTTTCTAATTGTAATTTTCTTAAACTTGCTGGTCAAGTTACGTTCATTATTGCATCCACTGTTACCCTAGACCTAAACTGCACTCTCATTGGCCTTGTGTTTCCCTTACTATATTTACCCATTCTCCTAACTTCTTCAATATCATCTCTCCAGTTGTTTCCTTCTTCATCGACATGCTTGATCAATGTTTTTACCTTATTAATTTCTTCCTTATCCCTAGCTTTCCTCTCAATAATGTGCTCCTCTATATCCCCAAATACAATAATACACTTATTTCTATCTATTGTTTCACGCAGGACCTGTTCATTTCTCCTCATAGCCTTTACTACCACTGATTCTAAATCTTTATTTTCCCTTTCTGATTGTTTCTTTTGTTCCTCCATGATTTCCTTCATTGCCACTTCCTTCACTTTTCCTCCTTCGTCATTAACCCATTTATTGTGTTTCTCTTTAATCTCCTCCACATGTGTTTTCATTTCCTTGGTTTGCCCTTTGTATTCTTCAAGTTGCAATCTTAAAGCTTCATTTTCATCCTGGAGTTGCCCCATATGAGTTTGAATTTCTTTTAGGCTAGCCCGACTCAAATCTTGTCCAGGCTCGATGTCCCCAGCCTGAGCACCACATATTGAACATATAGCCTCAATCTGTGAACTAACACTCACCTTCCACTCCTGCATATCCTCCTTCCACCTTTTAATGTCATTCAGCTCACGTATAATTTTCCCTAGAATGCCCTCGGTCTCACCGACTTCAAATCCATCAAAGTCAGCCATATTTGTTTACATCCACTCGCATTCACAATCACTTGAATTATTTTTATCACTCGAAATATCCTCACTTGCCTTTAATCTCAAATTATTTTAATACTGCATTTTAATACAGGACAACACAAAATATCCTTATACTCAAGTTTAGGTGAGTTTATTTGACGAGCGCTGTAAACAGCTTGCTAGATCAGATGATTTTCGGGAGCGTGGGTGCGGAGGTGTTGTCTCGTCGGTGGTTCGTGTGTTGTATGTCGACGACTTTGCGATTTACGCAGCCGACTCAGATATTGCCGCTTTACATCTTCTTATCCAATCCACTATTCTGGCTGTTTCTTCATGGGCAACCCGCCACGGGTTCCGTTTTTCCACCTCCAAATCCTGCGCGATGTCCTTTACTCGTTGCCATTCTATTCCTCATCCTCCTCTTACTCTTTATGGTACTGCTCTCCCTTATCGTTCCTCTACTACTTTTTTGGGTCTTACTTTTGATTCTCGTCTTAATTGGTCCGCTCATGTTTCTTCTCTCAAGGTTGCTGCCTTACTCCGTCTCCGCCTTCTTCAGTCCTTGTCCCACCTCACTTGGGGTGCTGATCGAGCGCTTCTTCTTCGCCTTCATACGGTTCTTGTCCTCTCTAAGTTGGATTATGGCTGTCAAGTTTACTCTTCAACCTCTGATTCTGTTCTCCATGCTCTTGATTCTGTTCATCACTCTGGTCTTCGTCTTGCCCTTGGTGCTTTTCGTTCCTCTCCTGTTGAAAGCCTCTATGCTGAGTCTGGTTTCCCTTCTCTTTATCGCCGTCGGGCTCTCCTGTCCCTTCGTTCTTACGCTCGCCTTCAACAATTCCCATCTTCCCATCTTTCCCTTCCCCCTTCGGTCGTTGCTACTTTTTCGTCTCACCCCCGTCTTGGTTCTCCGTTTTCTGTCCGCATGCTCTCGCTGCTCGCATCGTGCTCTTTCCCTGTTTCTAACGTCCTCCCTTTCCGCTTTTGCTCTTTTCCCCCCTGGCTTTTCCCTCGTCCTTCGGTTTGCCCTTCCATCCTCCCTTGTTCCAAGTCCTCTACTTCTCCCCTCGTTCTTCGGTCTCGTTTCTTAGATCACCTCTCTCTTCACGCTACAACCACTCCCGTGTTTACTGATGGCTCCAAGACGTCGGTAGGCGTGGGGTTTGCCGTCCTTTTTCCCACTTGCTCGTATCAATATTCTTTGCCTCCCGTTGCCAGTATTTTAACTGCTGAACTTTATGCTATTTTTATTGCCCTCCGTTTTATGTGTTCCTTCCCCTCCTCGTCCTTTACTTTGTTCTCTGATTCTCTCAGTGCTCTACTTCTCTTACAGTCCTCCCCTGCTCTACATCCTTTAGTTCTTTCCATTCAGGAATGGCTTTTCCGCCTTTCCGTCCGCAAAAAGCTTGTACATTTTTGCTGGGTTCCCAGTCACGTTGGCGTTTGCGGTAATGAGCGGGTTGATTGCCTTGCTCGTTCTGCTGCCGTGCGGGGTACCCGCTCCTCACTTGCTGTCCCGGCCTCTGATTTCTTCCCTGCCTTGTCCAGGTTTCTTTGGTCGAGGTGGCAGACTCAGTGGTCCACTATCTCCGTTAATAAACTTTGTTCTGTCAAACCGTCCGTTTCTGGGTGGTCTGATCCCTCCCACCGTAATCGCCGTTGGGAGACGGCTTTGGCCCGTCTCCGCATTGGCCACACCAGACTTACCCATTCGTTTTTAATGTCCCGTTCTCCTCCGACTCTTTGCTCGCACTGTACCGTTCAGCTTTCTGTCTCCCATCTTTTCCTCGATTGCCCCTTATTTTCCGTTGCCCGCACGCGTTTCTTCCCTTTTCTAGCTCTCCTCCACCAGCCGCCATGTCTTGCAGATTTTCTTTCTGAATCTCCCTCGTTTTCTATCTCCCGTATTATGTCCTTCCTTCATCATGTTCGAGTTCTCGATGATATTTAGTTAACTTCCTTCCCGTCTTTCCATATTTCGTGCCATATGGCCTTTGTCGCCTGGTGCGTTGACTTCATTAACCCGCAGAGACCCAGCGTCGCACGTGTTGCGTCGGCAGTCTTTGATCACCAACTCCCAGCGACGCATCACGTGCGTCCGACATATAAAAAACACTTACGTGGCTCGTAAGGTAGGAAATGGCGGGAGAATAGGAGGGGGCGGTACCGTAGTGTGTGGGGGAGCCGGGCCAGTAGGTGTGAGCGGGCCGAGACTGCCGCGCGGCTGGTGGTGGTGGGCTTAGTGGGGATAGTTTACACCCCTAGTTTACCGCCACTTTGAACCTTCATTACTCCGGTCGTATGGGAGCTAGAGGCTTGAGATTTATGTGAGATACTCCTTAGGATGTATGCCGTACAATGCCATACTCAGTTTTTACCCTAGTGCTCCCGGGCGGGTGGTCATGCGGGGGAGACGAACTATTGAAACCCCCCCCCCCCCCCCGCCCCCCAAATGACCGAAATGAGTTTTTTTTTATTTGTGTGTTCATTTCTCACCATTCTCTTCCATTTTGGCTCAACAAATTTTTTTGAAGCTCCCCCCCCCCCACCCCCCCCCCGCCCCCCCCCCCCCAATAAAAAATGTCAGAGGTGATTTGTTTTTGTTTTTTTTTCATTTCTCATCCTTGCCTTCCATTTTAGCAAACAAAAAAAATAAGTGAAAATGGCTTGGGACTGGGGTGAACAAAATATTATAACTAGCCGGGGCTCAACGGGTTAATGTAATGTACTGTAGCTGTCAAGATGTGTCAATCATGAAGGGGTTAAGCAAACTATATAAGATAAGCAACATAACGCTAAACATTCAGGAAACTAACATAATATCCAAACAAAACAATTGATAAAACTAAAAACAAACTGACAAGCAAAGAAAAGGGAGCAACAACAGGAGGCATTTCAAAAGTAGAGAAAATATCAAAGTAAACTATTCAAGCTAACAAGAGCTTATCAAATATATACCCATACACGAGCAAAACCAATTTTTTTGTTTTCTATATGAGAGGGAGACAAAAAGCAAAACTGCCTGTAGCGAGTGTCTTCCCCCAGAGTTGAAAGAGTGACAGGACCAAAATCAAGGGACGTTCGAACCAAAATGCCAGGACACACGGAGCACAGTGGAACTTAGCAAAATTTCAGTGTTGTAAACTTTGGAACATTTCTCAAGTCTTAGTTCTGATCATCAGACTGGACTTGTGAAATTTTCCCAAGTTTACACCACTGAATTTTTTTTAAGTTCCACTTTGAAAATTTTACTGAATTTTCCAAAGTCCAAACTAATTAAAACATTTCCTGAGTCCAGTCTATGACTGGACTTCGAAAAAATTTGGTGGTTTGGACTTTGGAAAATTGTGCATGTCCACAGTTCTGATATGTTCGGAGCTCGGACTGGCAACATTTTGCAAAGTGACAAAGCTAACCGAATTCTAAATTCCATTCATTGTTTTGACAATTTTTTTGTTTTAACAAAATACTCTGAATATAAGAGTCCAGAGCCTTTGGTATGAACCTAAGGTGAACTGTATCCTATTACATTTATTATAATAAAACTAAAGATATGGTATTCAAAACTTTTACTCTATTTCCAAATAATGACTTATTTGTGATATAATTACTTGAGTCTTCAAGCTCCTTTCAATGGACTACTTATATTTCACTTAATGTACTTATAGTAACTCAACTAGTTCTATCACTTACAAACATTAGGCTTTGAGATTATCAACTAAAGTCTATGCCGTTTTAAATAGAACATTTGATCACTTTAAATACTTTAGTAATATCACAACAATTATAGATTTTTAAAGCATCTGTGACAATGATATACTTTCAATTGATTACTATACAACTTATGATAAAACTTTATAAAGCAGCATTGACTAAACGGTTACTAAAAGATTGTACTGTAATTTCTTTGGGTACTGGATATTTTTTTATGTGACTGTTTTATGAATGATTATAATGAACAACTATTATAAACTTTTAAAACTTATTGTTATTTCTGTCTAATAAAATTGACTTGGTATACTTATGTTTGTCAATAAACCTTGTAACATTTGGCTTTGCCAAATTATAATTTAAAACTTTCAAAATAAACAAACCAAAACTTGGACTACACAAGATACTCAAAGGAACTAATCAAAATAAAACTTCATGGATACAATGGACAGATTCATATAAATAATCATGGACTTAAGAATATAAATGTCTGAGTGGCTTAGAGACTGGCATCAGTGTACATTCTCTCATTAAACTGAGTAAAAGATTAATAAAAGTGAATGTGCCTGAGCATATACTGAATTATATAAAAGAAGTCTTCAATTATTGGTAATTAGAAATACAACATAGTAAGGACCTCCTGAACATTATACTGATAGTTAATTATACAAATAAAAAAAGGCCTCTATTATTGGTACTGAGAAATGCAACATAGTAAGGACCTAAGTAAATATGCCATACCTATTATTGCTAAGCAATGTTTCATCAATAAATTAACATTTCAAACCAAAACTGGGACAAAGGCAAAATTGCTATGTGGTAACATCAATTATATAGCCTATCATTCATCAGACAAATATTACCATAATCAAAACTAATTATTATAATGTCAAACTTGCACAATAAACAAACCAACTATATAAAGACAAAAGAACTTATCAACATTGTGGAAACTGCTTGAGCAACAAAATTAAAGGGAAATCAAGCATCAACAGGTATCTAATGACTAATAAAGTCCAAAAAATGGTCTCCTGGGCTCTCCAGGAACGCCCATCGAAATCCTAAACTAATAGTCCGATTTTAATTCTGTTTGCGCCATTCGATTCAGCTTGCCAGTTTCAGTTTCAGTTTCTATGGAGCTCGTCCTGGAATCTTTACGACTCTGAACCTCACGATTCTATACAGGACTGGCCATTTGTATCGGCACTAGCTCAGAGAAGTGTGTTGAGAAGGGGTGTTGGAGAGAGGAAGCTGTTGGAGTGGCTTTGTTATGTGTGTTTAGTCTGTATACGTCGTCAGGATGTCCCCTGACTGGGTGCGAGCATGTGAAACATGCTAGGACGTACTACCACACCCACTAAATGTCCGCCGTGGCAGGGATTCGATCCCGGGTCTTGCAGATTCACACGTCAGCGTGCTCACCACTGGACCACCACGGCTCCTCTCGCCAAAGTGTACTTGTGGTATAAATTTAAACAAAATCCGTTCATAAATAACTCGTCTATGGAGTTTTTAAACTTTAAAATAGGCCTAGGGGGCCTAAAAATAGGTCAAAATTAAAAACAAAATATACCGTTGAATCCGCAACGGAGAGACGAATCCAAATATGTAATAATATTGACAAGTCAAAATTCGACCAAAATCACCGATTTACCTGGGCAAGTTTTTTTTAGAAAATATTTTCGATTCTGGCCGAATGGCTGGGCGAAAATTAAATCTAAGACCATGTCTAGAAGCAGCTCGGCGAGAAAAATCGAATGGCACCAAGTAGAATTCCCTAGGACTTACAGTTTGGGCTACAGAGGACTTTTAAAGTCCAAAAAACGGTCCCCTGGGCCCTCCAGGAAGGCCCATCAAAATCGAAATCCTAAACTAATGGTCCGATTTTAATTCTGTTTGCGCCATTCGATTCAGCTTGCCAAAGTCTACTTATGGTATAAATTTTAACAAAATCCGTTCATAAATAACTCGTCTATGGAGTTTTTAAACTTTAAAATAGGCCTAGGGGGCCTATAAATAGGTCAAAATTAAAAACAAAATATACCGTTGAATCCGCAACGGAGAGACGAATCCAAATATGTAATAATATTGACAAGTCAAAATTCGACCAAAATCACCGATTTACCTGGGCAAGTTTTTTTTAGAAAATATTTTCGATTCTGGCCGAATGGCTGGGCGAAAATTAAATCTAAGACCATGTCTAGAAGCAGCTCGGCGAGAAAAATCGAATGGCACCAAGTAGAATTCCCTAGGACTTACAGTTTGGGCTACAGAGGACTTTTAAAGTCCAAAAAACGGTCCCCTGGGCCCTCCAGGAAGGCCCATCAAAATCGAAATCCTAAACTAATGGTCCGATTTTAATTCTGTTTGCGCCATTCGATTCAGCTTGCCAAAGTCTACTTATGGTATAAATTTTAACAAAATCCGTTCATAAATAACTCGTCTATGGAGTTTTTAAACTTTAAAATAGGCCTAGGGGGCCTATAAATAGGTCAAAATTAAAAACAAAATATACCGTTGAATCCGCAACGGCGGGACGATTCCAAATATGTAATAATATTGACAAGTCAAAATTCGACCAAAATCACCGATTTGCCTGGGCCAAGTTTTTTTGAGAAAATATTTTCGATTCTGGCTGAATGGCTGGGCGAAAATGAAATCTAAGACCATGTCTAGAAGCAGCTCGGCGAGAAAAATCGAATGGCACCAAGTAGAATTCCCTAGGACTTATAGTTTGGGCTACAGAGGACTTTTAACCCTTATTTAGCGGCGAGCAACATAAGTCGAGTTAAAAAAAGCTGGACTATGTGGCGGCGCTCGACATAACTCGAGTGGCAATTTCAGCACGTAATGTGGCTGAGAGAGAGAGACAAGTGGTGGCAGGAGACTAGCGAGCGTATGACTGCTCCAGACCACCGCGGCGAACCTACTGACACAAATCTCAGCTCCCTCCTCCCTCTCTCACTCGCTACATACTCAATTATGTACCGAAAGTACCGAATTACCTGCTTTTTGCACTCGCGTTGCACGGTTATTGCAAGAAAACTATCCATCATACAAGGATCGTTATGGTGTCATTCGAAAGCTCTGTTTATGCCCTTTCAGGGATAGGTACTTGTTTTACGTTCTGGGTCTTATTTAGGCATGAAAATGATCACGTAAACAGCCCTATTTTGGCTAAAAACACCCCGCTGTGCGGTACACATAAATAAACCGCATAGGCCGCTCGTAAGGTGTTAAAGTCCAAAAAACGGTCCCCTGGGCCCTCCAGGAAGCCCCGTCAAAATCTAAATCCTAAACTAATGGTCCGAGTTTAATTCTGTTTGCGCCATTCAATTCAGCTTGCCAAATGGAACTTATGGTATAAATTTAAACAAAATCCGTTCATAAATAACTCGTCTATGGAGTTTTTAACCCGTACAGCCCCAGCGACGCGCCTGATGCGTCGGCGATGTATGTAACGCACAGCCCCAGAGATGCGCCTGGCGCGTCACCCTAATTGCGCCGACCGTAACCTCAGGTGTAGCCACTCAAGAGGGCTCAGATTTGTATGGGAACTGTGTACGTATCCCACGCAACCGTGCCGATGGTTGAAAACTCTCAAAGTCCACGTGCGTGTGCGCGAGCGCGCAATAACCTGTTTTTTTGGGATAATTGCCTTCAATTTTTTACTCTTATAAAATCCGTTTTCGGGGGCTCTGTAGGACCATTTTTTAAGCTTTTTGAGCGGTTTTTCGTCGTTTTTCCTTCATTCCTAACCCACCCATTCGCTATTGTTTCTGGAATAAAACCATTTTTTGAAAACCGGCCGGGTTCTGGTGCGCAAACATTACAAAACTAGCCGGGGCTCCACGGGTTAAACTTTAAAATAGGCCTAGGGGCCTATAAATAGGTCAAAATTAAAAACAAAATATACCGTTGAATCCGCAACGGCGAGACGAATCCAAATATGTAATAATATTGACAAGTCAAAATTCGACCAAAATCACTGATTTACCTGGGCTTATTAAAACCCAAGGTTTTTTGAGAAAATATTTTCGATTCTAGCCGAATGGCTGGGCGAAAATGAAATCTAAGACCATGTCTAGAAGCAGCTCGGCGAGAAAAATCGAATGGCACCAAGTAGAATTCCCTAGGACTTACAGTTTGGGCTACAGAGGACTTTTAAAGTCCAAAAAACGGTCCCCTGGGCCCTCCAGGAAGGCCCGTCAAAATCGAAATCCTTAACTAATGGTCCGAGTTTAATTCTGTTTGCGCCATTCGATTCAGCTTGCCAAAGTGTACTTATGGTATAAATTAAAACAAAATCCGTTCATAAATAACTCGTCTATGGAGTTTTTAAACTTTAAAATAGGCCTAGGGGGCCTATAAATAGGTCAAAATTAAAAACAAAATATACCGTTGAATCCGCAACGGCGAGACGAATCCAAATATGTAATAATATTGACAAGTCAAAATTCGACCAAAATCACTGATTTACCCAAGTTTTTTTGAGAAAATATTTTCGATTCTGGCTGAATGGCTGGGCGAAAATGAAATCTAAGACCATGTCTAGAAGCAGCTCGGCGAGAAAAATCGAATGGCACCAAGTAGAATTCCCTAGGACTTACAGTTTGGGCTACAGAGGACTTTTAAAGTCCAAAAAACGGTCCCCTGGGCCCTCCAGGAAGGCCCAGTCAAAATCGAAATCCTAAACTAATGGTCCGATTTTAATTATGTTCGCACCATTCGATTCAGCTTGCCAAAGTGAACTTATGGTATAAATTTAAACAAAATCCGTTCATAAATAACTCGTCTATGGAGTTTTTAAACTTTAAAATAGGCCTAAGGGGGCCTAAAAATAGGTCAAAATTTAAAAAGAAAATATACCGTTGAATCCGCAACGGCGAGACGAATCCAAATATGTAAAATAATATTGACAAGTCAAAATTCGACCAAAATCACCGATTTGGCTTGGTGTTTTTTGGAGGTTAACCGAACATTTTCGATTTTCATATTTTTAGCGGTATATTCGGATTCTTCTCGACGCGAAAAATCCAATGGCGCAAACCGATTTTAATTCCGCCCATTTTTGTGGCCTTGGGAGCTGTTTTAAGATTGTACAATACTTTACAAGGAATTTGACAAAAATGTGTTTTGTGTTGTTATAATAGGTCGGAATCACCTGAATTAATTTTTGGGAACTCTCCGCTTCGAGAGGATTCCAACGATATGGTCACAAGGGGAGACTCCAGAAATATTCCTATCTCAGCTTCTATAAGAGACTCATTGCTGGCCTTTTGCCATATATATGTAAATGGTGTAACACTGACTCGCTGAAATTTTCGTTTTATGTCCGCGCGTGAGCGCATTTTTAGTTTTTTTTACTAAATGTCTGGTGATCCAAAATCGACTTTGCAAAAAAAAATTATATTGTGTATGAGGTACCTTATATAGATTGTCTACAACACCTCGGAAGCTTGTTGCCAATTTGATACGTGATCATGTTGAAAACCGCAGGTAAATATCAATATAAATAATTGGGCCAATTTCCTATCCTAAATAAATAATTTGAGTATGGAAAATATTTCCCAAACTCAATAAGCTTCCGAGGGACTTGTTGTTGTTGTTGTTGTTGTTCCCCAGGCTGTCTGGCCGAACAACCCCAAGGTCTCGAGCAAGGCCATGGCCATAAACGAGCGCCCCCACAAAATCCTCACTGCTTACCACTAACAAAGCCCGGGTGACCGAAGCCACTCCAAGGCAGGGAGCTGAGGAAGGTGCGGAAACGCCCGGGAAACCAAAGCCCCACCCAAGGCCCTGTGCCCCTCAGCAATTATGAAGGGAAAGTTGAGGGGTAAGGAAAAAATTTGACGCTTTGGCTCCCAATCTGCCAACTTCTAGGCTGGCAGTAGGGAGGTCAATCCACGGAAAAGACGC
This sequence comes from Paralithodes platypus, assembly GCA_032716605.1. Taxonomy (NCBI): domain Eukaryota; kingdom Metazoa; phylum Arthropoda; class Malacostraca; order Decapoda; family Lithodidae; genus Paralithodes; species Paralithodes platypus. Next base: position 54,258,070 of record CM064496.1, on the reverse strand, counting down.
CATCACTTGAGATCTAGAAGATATATAAGTAAAATGAACAGTCAGAGTAAGCTATGGGTATGGCAGAGATCGCTCAGTTCTCACTCGGATAGACCAGCCCATCACCACATGACTAGAACCCAATCCTCTCAGCATCAGCTAGGAAAGGCTCCGAGGGACTTGTTATGTATGTTTGTTCTAATTATGTGGAGAAAATAGAGACAATCGGACAGTAACAGGTTCACTTACCATCATATAAGGTGAATAAACATTAATTTTTCATAAAGAGAGATTGAAATTTACTCGTAACGTAAAAGTGTTCCAGTCAGAGTCCGGGCGAGATTTTCCTTCAGTTACCCCTATTATAGGTTCGTCATGTACGGTGCCACCCGCTCGCAAAGAAAACTCAATTATTTGGGAGACTAAAGTATTTTGTATTAATATTTAGAATAGTTTTTTTACCAAAATCCGTGATTTTGGGGCCCCCCCAAGGGGGCCCTAGGGATATCATATGGGTGTTTATGCCCTCATATGATCATTTTTATTGCTTACAGCAGCCCTTTAGACTACAGAAAAGAAAAAAACATTTGGGTGGCTGAAAAGAAAAAAAACAAAATTCGGGGGTCGACGTCGAACCCCCGGCCCGGGGGGGTTATGGATGGGATATGTTTTTTTGTTCCTTCCTATGCTATTCTCCTATGTTGAAAGAAGCATTATAGAACAAAAACAGAAACATTAGAAATTTAAGCTGAGATAGGAAAAAATCCTGGAGTCTCCCCAAATAGAACAACTGAACAAGTACAGACATCAGACATCAGGAGTACTGATGTCTGATGTCAACATCAGACATCTGATGTTGTCAGATGTCTGTCAACATCTGACAGACAAGCGGGTGCCCAACCCTAAAAGGGTTGAAATAGGGGAGCTATCCCCCCGCCAAAGGTGGCTTTCTAGGGCCTTTCCTAGCTGATGCTGAGAGGATTGGGTTCTAGTCATGTGGTGATGGGCTGGTCTATCAGAGTGAGAACTGAGCGATCTCTGCCATACCCATAGCTTATCCTGACTGTTCCTTTTACTTATATATTTTCTAGATCTCAAGTGATGGCGTCTCTTCCGTGGATTGACCTCCCAATCTACCAAGATTGGAAGCCAAAGCGTCACATTTTTCCTTTGCCCCTCGACTTTCTCTTCATAATTGCTGAGAGGCACAGGGCCCTGGGTGGGGCTTTGGTTTCCCGGGCGTTTCCGCACCCTCCTCAGCTCCCCGCCATGGAGTGGCTTCGGTCACCCAGGCTTTATTGCAGGTCGATAGGGAGGGTTCTGTGGGGGCGCTCGGTTATGGCCTTGGCCTTGCTCAGGGACTTGGGGCTGTTCGGCCAGGCAGCTTGGGGAACAACAACAACAACAACAACATCTGACAGACATTAATACAGCACAAAGCGAGTCAAACGTAATGACAGCTGGGACATGACTTATTAGCGCCACCGTACACGACAAAGTACAACAAAGCCAACAACTGTAGATAATAATAATAATAATAATAATATTAATAATAATAATAAGCTGGTACTGTATTGTACGAGCGCCAATTCTCAAAGATGATTCACGAGCGCTCGCATTAACTCCAATTTTTTATGTTTATAGTCATCAGTACAGTAACTCTATGATCCGCAGTATCATAAGCCTTCAGAAATAGGTGCGACTTCACTGGTTTATTAAAAGCATCAACACAAGTCAACTGCTTAAGCAACTGGAAGTTGATTGAATAGATGCAATTGATGGAACATACATTATGATAAACTAAGCAACCAAAAACAAAACGATTATGAATATACAGTACTTACATTTCTTAAAGCAGTAGAGGCCGGGACCAGGCAGCCATACCACCACGGCAACAGCCAACAGATTGTTTCTACATCATGGGAACACTTGACCTGAAAAGAACAGAAAATATATGTAACAACTTGCATTTTATTCCTAAAGTTAGTCAGTAGCCAATTTTAATATCATCCAAAACTGGGACGACACAATATAAAGACAAAAAACAACTAATCAAAGTCAATACAGTACAGGTATGTGGAACAAAATATTTAGCAAAACAAAATATGAAACATAATACACAAAACAGAAATTCCTCACATAACCCCTTCACCGCCATTATTATTTTCATCGTATTCTGTATTTATGTACTGTATGTACACTCGGTCAAAAAAGTATCTGCACCCCTACGCTGATCATCAGGTGTGTACAACTCGATAGGGTTGGTACTTCTGCATGCAACTATATCCGTGTGTTGGAGACGATCGGATATAGTTGCAGGCAGATGTACCAACCCTATCGAGCTGTACACACCTGATGATCAGCGTAGGGGTTGTTACGATCGGGTCTCGTATAAATCAGTGGCTCTTATACATTGGACTAGACTGGCATAAATGCAACAACGAAAACGCTAGATCCAACCCCTGATATGTAATCCCATCGAACAAAGAACACATATACCCTCCAGAGTTATATCTGCGATAGCGGGGTATCTTAACTCTCAGTATCTATGTGCTTCTACTATAAGCTGATGTTCTCTGAAACAGCCTATTACCTATAACATATGGTTGCTTAGTTATGGTACACAAGGAAAAGATAGTTAACTTAATTAAATCACAAGAGTGATCTAATGCAAACAAGAAGAAGGTTTACTTAACGTTACTTTAATCAATAATATCTGTCACTCCTTTATGAAAGAAAGTGTTGTAAAGTCCTCAAGCACCGAACAAGGAATCTTCTGAATAATGTCGGATGCTACTAAGAAGAACGTATCGGAAATGGAACCACAAAATAGCAGGAGGCAGGACAATGCACGTGTAGGCTAAATACACAAAAAGGCTGGACATATAATGTTATTGGACACAAGAATATTATAAGCGGTGCAACTGTAATAATGCTCGCCACGAAAAAGTAGTACAGTACTCCTATTAACAAAACCGGTCTATGCTGGTTGTGTCTCTCTACAGCAACCTAGACCTCAAAATGCTTGTGTAAAAATAATGGGTATGCATAAAAGAGTATATGATCTAATCCAGCTAATGTCTACCCGGGTTAATAAAGTCTAGCTGGGATGCGCAAAGGTACAGAATTCTGGTGGAGCAAGGCAGCTCCTAGCCTAGTGTGGACCTTGGGTCTGTGCGGCCTGATTACGTTAATATGAAGGGGTGCTCTCTTGAGGATTCTCGATCACAAGTATCGAGTATCCTCCTGGCGACCCTCAAAAGTAAAAGCAAATAGAGTTAGAACAGTGTTGGGTGGATCAGGCAAGCAGCCCTCACGCACTACACAGTCTAAACTCCAAGGTAACCCACAGAATCCGTAGTGTCGTGTAGCTCAAAAGTAGCCTACACACATTGAAAACACCAACAGAAAGGTACCTGATCCCTAGTCTAGCATTATTTAACCCTGTAGAAACATTAGTGATTGATGGAGACAGTCTGAGCAATACAATCTCCCAAAAAGACAATGACTATCTTCAACCTTAATCTAGTACATAAGAAATGAGAGATCCAGCATATAATACAGTCTGGCCACCAATTCAAGGTGTGGATGCAGAGAACCAGAGGGGAATTGATATTAATAAAAGGTGAGGAAGTAGTGGAAATGATAGAGGCAGTAGGAGAGAAAGATTCTAAGACAAGAGTGTGGGACAGTTCAAGGGAGATGCTTAGAGTATGCTGTCTGGGAAGGATCTCACAAGGATATTCTCATGGACCTCCTGGCTGGAATCCCAGTTCGCAAGAATGGCACGAGGGCGCGCAACAGTCGCCCAGTAAGCAGCTGCGTAGTAGGCAGTGTTAGGCAGGAGGCAACGAATCCCGCGAGGCCTATGTAAGGTGGCCAGCCACGCGCCACACTCACTACCAAGTCACACCACCTTGTCTCTCTCTCTCTCCCTCTCCCGCTCGCCTTCCCATCATTCAATTACTTAACACAATACTTTCAATTAACTAAATAAAATAGAAAGGATTGTGACAGACGAAAATAAAGAACAGTTCTGAACTGTCTGCAACACAAGCTTTCTCGAGAAGGAAAGTACACAATGATAGGTAGACTGTAGCTATATTCTCTGCCCTGGCGAGTCCTAGCGAGCAAGCCATGCGGTTCTGGGGGAAGCGATGAGCGTCACAGGGTGCAGATAATTTTTGTACCGAGTGTACTGTACATACATAAATCCAGAATACGATGAAAATAACCATGGCGGTGAAGGGATCAAGTGAGGAATTTTGAAGCAGAGTTAATTTTGTTCACTAATTTATGAAGTGTAATCATTAAAAACATTAAATTCAGGCGACTAAGTCAAGAATGGCTATACAGACTTTCGATAAACATAAAACACGGATAATAAATACTGGAAACGCTATAGTGTATTCATTAAAAGTCGGCCAAACCTCTTCAATACTAACCTCTAGACCTGATCACTTTCTAAGGAGAACTCCAAAGAAAAAATTACCTACCGTATGCAGCGTTGGGAACTTCTCACAGAGACGCTATGACATGGAGTTCATAGCGTCTCGGTGAGAAGTTCCCAACGCTGCATACGGTAGCTAATTTTTTCTTTGGAGTTCTCCGTACAAAGTGATCAGGTCTAGAGGTTAGTATTTAAGAGCTTTGGCTGACTTTTAATGAATACATACATACATACATACATAAAATTTTAAGACTTAGTGTTCTACACATAAGTGCAGTTTCAGTCTCTTGTCCTAATGGGGGCATTCCAGGCAACCCTGGGCCTGGGCTTCTAACCTAGCTGAAACACACCATAAGACCTTACAGACTATTCAAAACAAAGCCCTGAAGATCATTACAGGCTGCACAGCTACTGCACCCACAGGTCACCTACATCAAGAAACCAAAATCCTCAAAGTCAAAGACCATCTGGACATGAGAGGCACTCAATTCCTGGCAGCAGCCTCCACGAACCAAGCCGACCCACTAAACTACATGGCAACACACCCACAGACACCAAGAAATATCAAAACAACACCCAGCACACGGGATCACACACAATTATTGTCCTCTCTCCCTCCCTGCCCACCCCGAACCAACTTCCAGAAGCACATCCATACTCATATCTCTCACCGATCCATCCACTCACTCACAGACAACACGCAGCTGCATGCACGACCTCCCGAAATCCATCCTTCCGAATCCTCCCTTCCTCGCGAGGACAGAGTCCACCTGGCCAGGCTGAGATGCGGACACCATCCAGCTATCCTGAGCTATCAGAAGAGACTGGATGACTCCGTTGTCGATGCCTGCCCGGGATGTAACACAGCACCCCATACCATTAAACACATCATAGAAGACTGCATTTCACACAACCACTTATGCCAACAACACAATCTACACTCAATGAGAGCTCTGTGGGAAAGCCCGATCGTGGCCATGGCCTTCCTCAGGGACTCGGGGCTGTTCGGCCAGGCAGCTTAGGGAAGAACAACAACAACAACAACAACAACAACAACAACAACAACAACCCTGTTAAGGGCTGCTTCACTTGTCAAGTTCTTGGATTTGAGATCGGCGCGTATAGTCCGATCCCAGGTCTTCCTCAGTCCACCCCTTGGTGCAGCTCCCTCCACAATCACAGACCTGCATTTTTTCACCCAATTTTGTTCATCCATTCTCTCCACATGTCCATACCATCCCAGTCTACTTGTATGCATCACCTCGCTAATACTCTTTATATCTAAACGTCTCCTCAGCTCAACATTTGTTATTCAATCCTGTAGCCTGGCCCCACACATCCATCTCACCATTCTCATCTCATTACGCTCCATTCTGTTGACATCCTCTACTTTAACGGCCCATGTTTCTGAGGCATACGTCATTGCACTTCTAACACCATGAGGCATACACCTTTCCCTTCAGGGGGAGAGGCATTCTTTTCATGGTCAGGATTGGCATCAATTCTCTGAACTTCCCCCACCCACACCTAATTCTAGCAACAGTGGCAGCCTCGGCCCCACCACCGGCAGAGATGGTATCTCCTAGGTAACAAAACTTGTTCACCAGCTCCAAAGACTCATTTCCAAAATTCACAGCCACAGGATCATCACTTAACACAAGCTCGCCTTTGCACACTACTATAGCGTTTCTAGTTAAAATTTTCAGTACCGTGCTGTGCTTTAAACTTTACTGTGGCTACTAAAAGGCTATTTTAATCAGTTGAAAAAGGGCCTCCAGCCATTAACAAGCTTCAAAGTATCTATTTTTAGTATCACAGATCCTTCTTAAACTTCAAAAAAATTGCAAAATCTAGATAGAATATAATTATAGACCTAGAGAGTACAGAAGGGGTTAAGATGTTATAAAGGCCAAATGTCTGACTATCATAGATGCGCTACAAATACCACACGATGCAGGGTATGCTGTCAGGTTCACAACAGGGAACACTGTACTGTAGTTAAAAAACAAAAAATGGGACACTACGGTACGATGGCGCTAATAAGTCATATCTCAGCTGTTACTATGTTTGGCTCGCTCTGTGCTGTATTAATGTCTGTCAGATGTTGAATAAGGTGGTTAAGTGCAGGAACTTGTTTGTAGATCTCCCTTGAAATGAAGACATTGTGTTTAGATATTGCAGATACCAATTATTGATCAAATTATACTTGGTGCCGTGACATCACTTATTAGGCCGACTGTACATTAGGCAACATGGACTTGGGAACAACAAAATCTTGCCATAACACTTTACAACAACAACAACAACAACAACAACACACCTACCATGAGAGTCGTGTTGTGCTGAAACAGTTGCATCCGATGGTCCCGGAAGTACTGTCCTCTTGTGGTTGTGTCATAAATGGTTGTACATCTTGGAACCCACCACCAATCTGTAGAGGTTATAATGTACTGTAGTTAGCTTTCATTTATAGATAATTTATAGATAATTTGTCAAGCTTTACATTGTAAACTCAATACTACATTAATGTCACCACATGTACAGTTGCCCACATAAGTTCAGTTCCTCCCTGTGCTCTTAAGCTAATAACAGTAACCCCAAGACCCCCTTCGAGATCAATTTCCCCATTTTTCGGTAATTGCAGACTGGCTATCGTTTGCCAACAACACTTCGTCATCTACAGGACACTAAAAAGTCTTAACAATGCCAAACTAATGGAGCAAATGTCTTAAATTCTCAACACTAATAGGGCTAACTTAGGCGACCCAATGTGACGACATCCAGGTAAGCCTACTTTTTTTTTTTTTTTTTTTTTTTTTTTCTATATTCCAACTTACTTCCTCTCGGGCATAGGCTGAGAGCCTTAACATTCACCGCTTTACAATGAACAGTGAAGCCCGTGAGGTCTTGTTCCAGTCTAGGGAGTGAGACATGTGAAGCACGTAGAGTACAACGAGCACCTGCCATCTTGCCTTCACATGAGGCACGGTGCTCACTCATGGCCCGAAACGACCCCATCTCTGAAGCCACCTCGTTCCCGTGCTTCACTGTCTCACCCCCTACACTCAGACTCTCACACTTACACAACGCCACCTGTTGAGCAGATAACTCACCAGGCATTGCACCCCTATAGCATATTTTGAATATGGGAATATTCATACAGTGCTATTTAATCAGGGAACAATGAGGGTATTTTATTGACGTTTCGGTGGGCTTGTGGTAATGCACTGATACTAGGTACAGCACAAATTCCATCCCAATAATATCTTCCCATTGATACATCGGGATTTGAACATAACATCCAGGTAAACCTACTTACAAACATAACATCCAGGTAAGCCTACTTACAAACATAACAAATCATCAATTATTAAAATTAAAATGTAAAACTTGCAAACTAAAATCAAAACTTGGACAAAGACAATATAAAGGCAAAAATAACTAATCAAAATCGATATGTGGAAACAACGCTTACTATAATAACATTTATGAAATAAAAAAACACAATCCACCACATAGGGTGTATATTACTACATGAGCAAGTTAACAAGTTCCATCAAATGATTCAACAAGACACAGGCAAGGTTCCACATATATCTGTAGATGAGGTAAGGTCTGCCTTAACCCTCCAGCCCCGGCTATGTATTATATATATATTCCTCGAAACCCGGGTGTTTTGGCCGAAAAACGTCTAGGCTAGGCTACCGTATATTCGTTAATCAGACTGCTTCCCGCATTCCCGCGCATCCCCAAGCGTAGCTGTGTTATTTACCTGTAGAATGGCATTAAGTAGAGCTCTCTAAGTCAACTGGTTGAGCTGTGATGATGATTTCATTGGAGATAACTTTATGGCCAAAACAGCCACTTTACACCACTTTTCGATACTTAACAACAACATACAGGCACACACGAACAAGCGACGCTCTCCTTCTTGTGGCCGGAGATGCGGGGCGACGGTCCAGCCGGCTGTTGTTTACATGCGTCGGACCGACGCCTCGCACACGAAGCTCACAGGCTTTCAACCACTGGGCGTTCAAGATACCATCCGGGTACCTGTTATATGCTTTTTTATGGGCGTTCAAGAGCCCTTCCGTGGTGAGAGGGTTAAACAAAATGAAAAGTGGAACATTTCCAGGAGATGATGGAGTAACAAGAGATCTACTGAAGGATGCAGGAGAAAAGGTCTAATATAGCTCAGCTGTTCACCCAATGTTTGTGTGAGCGGGATGTTCCAGAAACTTGGTGCAATGCAATAGTGATTCTACTTCACAAAAAAGGCGATAAGAAAGATCTCGGCAACTACCGTCCCATTAGTTTATTAGTTATTACAAGTTGTTCTCAAAAATCCTCACAAATAGGTTAGGTAAAATTATAGATGAAAATCAATCTCGGGAACAGGCAGGATTTACAACTGGATAGTCAACCATGGATCAGTTGCATACAATGAACCAGCTAATAGAGAAAACCTCGGAGTATAATAAACCTCATTGTTTAGCTTTTGGTAAAAAATGGTACTTTTTTACTCTGGTAAATGAGTTTGGAACAGTGTGCGAAAAACGGAATTTGAAGGTAAATGCGGGGAAGAGCAAGGTTATGGTCTTCGAAAGGGGCAATAATAATAATAATAATAATAATAATAATATTTATTCAGTTAGCAATTTACAGAGTTGGTACCACATAGTATGTTACAAATATGACATGTACCAGCCTTGCATAATTCCAACTAAGGATAGCCCAATAAGGCCGTTAGGCGTATTTCCATTGGGGTCTTTGTGGGATTAGGTTAGCTGGGGAAATGGGAGGATAAAGAAATAGATACTTTAGAGAAAGTATTTCTAGGGGGTTATTTTAAGATACCTTACATCCTATAGTAAATATCAGTAATCTGTAATCAGTAATCATTTCAGTTTGGTTTGTCTATCTCTTATGTCGTATTTAGTAGTAGACATAAGCTTGGTACTCCCTTCTCGCAGCTGTCCGGTTCAGGTGTTCCTTCAGGCTACGTCTGAAGGAATACAGTGTTCTCTTTTCACGGACTGACTGGGGTAGGCCGTTCCAGTCTTTGATGGCAGTGAAGAAGAATGTTTGCTTACCCTGTCCTTGGATTCTCGGGACCTTAAAATTAAACATCCTGTTTCTTGTATTATGTCCACTCCTCTCATTTGCTTTAACAAAATCATTCTTTAGATACTCTGGAGCTCTGTCATAGAAAATTTTGAAGGCATTAGTGAGCCTGATTTGTTTGGCTCTGTCAGAGACATTGAGCATACCTAGTGACTGAAGTTGTTCCTGGCCAACATGTGATCTGGGTCCTAGGTTCAGCATGAACCTAACCATTTTATTTTGAGTGACCTGAAGTTTGTGCTGTGCTGATTTAGATGATGCAGAGTACCAGGATGACACAGAATAGTCAAAATGACATTGAACAAGCGCTTGGCAGAGGGTCTCTTTGGTCGCCACGGGCAAGCATCCCACCTGTCTATACAGGTATTTTATACGTGCTCTACACTTACTCAGGATAGCTTCCAAAATTGTTTCACCTGACAAACTCGCGTCCAGTTTCAGTCCGAGATATTTAACTTGTGACACTGTTGTTATAGGAATATCATTACAGTTGACCGAGAAGCCCACAATGTCTTTCAGTTTGCGTTTTGTTCCACATAAGATGGCTTCCGTCTTGCCCAGGTGAAGAGATAGTCTATTGTCCACTAGCCATTCACTACATGATTCTAGTTCTTTTGAAAGTGAAGCGGCAATACTTATTGGCTCTTTTCCTGAAACCAGAAGCACGCTGTCGTCTGCATACAGTAATAATTTACATGAGACGCTCAGTTCCATGTCGTTCACATAACAGAGAAAGAGTAAGGGACCAAGGATGCTTCCCTGTGGGACCCCACAGTTAATTAGCATAGGATCAGATATATTATCATCAATTTTGACTCTGGGTTCTACCACTAAGATAAGATTTAAACCAGTTCACAGACCCTATGCCCATTGCTTGTAGTTTATTACATAGGATATCATGGTCTACTGTGTCAAACGCTTTTTGTAGATCAAGAAGAACCATACCGGTGTAGTTACCTTTAATTAAAATTAAAATTAAAATTAAAATTAAAATTAAAATTACCTTTAGACATTTCTTTACGAATGTGATCCGTTAAGTGGATGAGACAGGAGTCTGTCGAGTACATGCATCTGAAACCTGATTGAAACTTATAGAATAGATAATTTTGTTTGAGGTAGTGTTCAATTTGGGTGCATACCGCTCTTTCAAGGATTTTAGATACAATACATAATATGCGAACTGGTCTGTAGTTGCCAACTTCTAGTTTATTTCCTTTCTTGAATAGAGGGGTTACAATAGCTTCCTTCAGTTCAGCAGGTACAGTGTTGGTGTTAATTGACAAGTTGATGATGTGGGTTAGGGGGCCTGCTATACCAATGGCTCCATCTCGTAGAAATTTGGCAGGAATTTTGTCTGGTCCTGTGCTTTTATGTACATTTAGGTTAGACAGCTCGTCAAAAGTGTATTTTGGTGTAACATTTTGCAATCCAAATGTGTTCGGGTGTATGTCTTTATCTCTGTAGAAATTACGAAAGGTGGCCGTTGTTGTCGTGTATTTATTGAGAGGTTGAGATAGGTTCTGTGCAAGTGTGTTTGCTATGGAAGTGAAGAAGGAGTTGAAGTAGGTTGAAATTTGTCGTTTATCGTGGCAAACCTGATCATTAATGGTGAGAGCAATATTAGTGTTAGACGAATCCCTTGTCTTGTTGCTGTAGCCTGTTGTTTTTAGGTGCCTCCATAGTTTCTTTGGGTTATTCTGATATTCCTCTGCCTTATTGTGAAAATAATTAGTTTTCGCTGATTTCATTTTCCTACTTAGTTTATTCCTGGCCCTGTTGAACTCATGTTTCAGACCTTGATCCTGTCTATGTTTCGCAACCCTTTTTAACAGATTGTCTCTGTGTTCCAGATGGTGTAGTATGTCATTGTTGATCCATGGGTCTGACCTTGCTTTAATTCGTATGTCTTTCAGAGGAGCTATTTCGTCTAGGATGTTTGTGATGATGGTTCTGAAGCCAACCCATGTGTCATTAACGTTTGTACTTCCAAACACTGGAGACCAGTCTGTATTCCATAAAATGTCCAGAAATGTTTCTTTATTGTAGTTTCTGAGTGACCTTGTTTTGATAACCTTGTGATTCTCTAGGGTAATTTTTGTGGTTTTCCGTGTGCAATATGTGACGAAGTGATCACTTATCCCAGTCTGTATAACCCCTGATTGGGATATTTTGTCCTCTCTGTTACAGTTTATGTGGTCTATTATTGTGGCAGTGTTCTCACTCTGTGAAGTCACAGAGTGTGAGGTGAAGCTGAACGGTCAGGCTATGGAGATCGTCAACTCTTTTAAATATCTGGGCAGTGTGTTGAGTAAAGATGGGACTATGGATGAAGAAGTGTGGGAGAGGGTACAACAGGGGAAGAGAGTTGTAGGAACGCTAAAAGCAGTAACAAGAAATAGGGTGGTCAGTATGGAAATGAAGAAGTCCTTGCATGACAGTGTGGTAATCCCGACACTGACTTACGGAAGCGAAGCATGGACGTTGGTTGAGAGACTCAGACCTAGAGTGAGAGCAGTGGAAATGAATTACTTAAGGAGTGCGTGCGGAGTTACATGGAGGGATAGACAGACTAATGAGGAAGTAAGAAGGAGGTGTGGTGTGGAGGTAGATGTGCTGGAAAGTGTGAAAAGGAACAACTTGAGATGGTTCGGCCATATGGAACATATGGAAAGCGAGAGAATGACTAAGAGGGTGTACGAGAGCGAGGTGGAGGGACAGAGAGGGAGAGGTAGACCGAATGAGAGGTGGAAGGATGGAGTGAGGAAGTACATGAACGAAGGCGGTGCTGGTTGGGGGGAGGGGCGTCGACTGACTGGGGACAGAGGTGCATGGGGGCGGTTCGTTCGTGGCCACCCCTTCGGGGATCACGGCGTCAGGCAATAGATAGATAGATAGATAATTTAGCTTTTGTAGACTACGTAAAGGCATTAGATTCAGTAGCGATAACAGCTATACCAAACTTGCTACATGAACAACAAATTAATGAAACATATATAAAACAATTTTTTATTTTTAAGAAAATATACAGTATACGCAAAAGGCACTGCTGTGGTCCGATTACACAGACACAAAGAAGATAAAGATTGGGAAAGGAGTGAGGCAGGGTGACACAATCTCACCCAAGCTGTTCACACCTTGTCTTGAAGGGGTTTTCAGAACATTTTAATGGGAATCAAACGGAATTAATGTAGACGGGGAATACCTTAACCATCTCCAATTTGTAGATGACTTTGTATTAATTTCAGATAATGCAGAAAAACTCCAAGATATGCTCAATAATCTCAAGTTAGTTATGTAGAGCAGATTAACCAGACCACTGAGCTCCATACGGAACTCTCATAGGTCTGGCCCGAAGGATTGGATCAGATTACTGAAAGGAGCTTAAGGCGACGAAAAAAACGGACGATAGGGGGGAAGGAAAATGATGGAGAATCGGATAAAAGGTCAGTGAATGATTTAGTACCAAAACAAACCGTATGCAGACGGGCAGTATCTGGGCAGTCAAAGACGTGGCGAACAGTTAGAAGGGAATGACGGGAGGAGCAGGTAGGGGGCGGAGTGCGGGGAGTGGACATCAAATAACCGTGAGTCAGCCGGGAATGGCCTATCCTAAGTCTAGTTAGTAAAACTTCCTCACACCTGTGAGACCTGGAAGACGAGGGCCAAGGACGGACAGAAGGTTTGATTGCACGGAGTTTATTATTGCAGGGTAGAGCATCCCAATGAGATTGCCACATGCAAAGAATAGAAGGCTTGAGTAAGGACAGCCAATCACCTAACGGAAGGTGGGGCTGGCGAGGGATCATTAAAATAGCATTCTTAGCCGCAGCATCGGCGTCTTCATTGCCACGGACACCGATGTGAGCAGGAATCCAACATAACTGGACCTGGAATCCACGTAGGCTCATCTCGTGGAGAGCGTGTTTTATGGCTAAAACTATTACGTGGGAGGACGAATAAGCACGGAGCGCTTCGAGGGCACTACGAGAGTCACTGTAAATTATAAAGGGCTGTTGAGGGGTGTCACGTATAATGTCAATAGCAGATTGGATAGCTAAAAGTTCAGCAGTAAAGATAGAGGCTTGGGGCGGGAGAGAAAACTGAAGGAGCTTAGTAGAGGACACAGCAGCGAGGCCCACCCCAGAGTCAGTCTTAGACCCGTCAGTGAAGATGGCAAAATGGGGGCCTTTACGACGTATGTGTTCGAGTGCGTGTTGGCAGTGATGGCTAGGGACAAAAGGATATCTCTTAGAGAGGAAGGAGAGGTGAGTGCAAACATTGGGGAGAGAGATAACCCATGGGGGGGAAGGGGAGACAACAGGCGGCGAAACAGCAATGTGAAAGTCAAGAGAGTTGAGGAGAATTGTAGCACGAATCGGAAAGGAGGAAAATGGACACGGATCGGGAATGAAGATATCACTGAAAAGGGAATTAGTGGGAGAGTCACTATGTTTAATTTTTAATGCACGGCGCATAGTAACTAAATCGCGATGGAGGGAGAGCGGGGGCTCGCCACTCTCAGCTAAGACGGAGGTATTTGGGGAGGAACGGAAAGCTCCAGTACAGAGACGCATACCCTGTGTATGAACAGGGTCCAACATCTTCAAAACGGAAGCAGAGGCAGACCCATAAATGGGGCAGCCGTAGTCGAGGATGGAAAGAACCACCGCCTTGTAGAGCATCAACATAGTGGTACGTCTGGCACCCCAAGTGGTATGGGATTGTTTTCTGAGGAGGTTGAGAGCACGAAGGCCTTTACCTTTAGTATACTGAAAATGGTCTCTCCAGTTGAGATGTTGGTCAAAGATTAAGCCTAAGAATTTAACACTGGGATAGAAAGAAATCTGAGAGGGTCCCATTCGAAGCGATATTGACTGGCCACGGAGCCAGCGTTTTGTCTCGATAGAAGACTATTGCCTTAGTTTTCTCAGCCGAAAACTGAAAGCCAACTGAAGATGCACAGGCGATCACCCGTTGGATGGAAATGTTGAGTATACGTTGAGCATGTCTGAGGGTACGGGCAGTGCAATAGATGGTAAAATCATCAACGTACAGGCTGCCATGGACTTCCGGCAGCAATTGTTGAATGACTTTATTTATGGCCGCGGCAAAAAGTTTGCTGCTGAGAACGCTGCCCTGGGGAACACCATTGACGAGTGGAATGACATTAGAAAGAATTCCCTTCACTCGAGTCTGGAATGTTCGATCAGAAAGAAAGTTGGAAATAAAAAAAGGTAGATGGCCACGGGCACCACTATCATGAAGTAGTTGCAGGATGGGACGCCGCCACGTGGTATCATATGCCTTCTGGATGTCAAAGAAAACGGCGACGGTGATGGACTTACTTTCAAAGCCACGCTTGATATGAGATTCTAATAACGTAAGTGAGTCTAGAGTAGATCGATCTTTCTGAGAGCCAAATTGGGGTCGGAGTGAGAATAGTGTTTTGACGGAGGAACCAAGTGAGTCTAGTATTGACCAATTTCTCCATTAATTTACAAAGACAACTGGTGAGGGATATTGGTCTATAACTCGAGGGCAAGCTCGGGTCTTTTCCAGGTTTTGCAATTGGGACGACAATAGCATGTTTCCATGAGGTAGGAAATTGATGACGGATCCACACCTGATTATAAAATTGCAAGAGGTAGGATTTAGCAAGGGGGGCTAAGTTAGTGAGTAAGGCAAAACTTATGTTATCTTGGCCAGGAGCGGAGTTAGGACAATTGGAAAGTGCATGTTCAAATTCATCCATAGTAAAGCATGCATTATAATCAAAGGTGTCTGGTGAAGAGAAGTTGAGGGGGATCGACTCCATTTCAAGTTTATGGCGGCGGAAATTATCGTCTAACCTCTCATTACTGCTGACATGGGCAAGATGTTGACCCAAGAGGTTCGATATCTCAAGGGGATCGTGAACAGTACGGCCACCTTGTACCAAAGCATGGCGCGGAGGGGCAATGTGAAGGCTGTTAATATTCCTGAATTTATGCCAAACGCATGATATCGGGGTAGACGGGGAAATGGTGGAGACATAAGTTTTCCAGGATTCGGATCTACTACGGATGACTTCTCGACGGAATTTAGCTGATAGTCGATTGTAGTGAGGTTTGATGGCACATATATCCATCAATAACGAGATGAATGGCATAGAAGATCATCACGTAAAGGTAAGCGTGAACATAAAGAATTGTAACGTTTATTGAGACTATCGAGGCGGCGGCCTAATTCATGTTTACTTTTAGCAAGAGTGGATAAGGTGCTGTCCCACCAGGGGACTCGACGACGTAGGGGGGAAGAAGTCGTCTGGGGTATAGACTTAGTAGCTGCATTAGTAAAAAAATTAACGAGGAATGAATGCGTTTCATCAGGATCCCTTAAGGGATTAAAAGGTGGGATTTGTCTGGTGTGGAGGACATATGCGTCCCAGTCAGCTTTGTGGAAGTTATAGCGAGGGAGCGAAGGACATGGACGGAATTGCAAGTAAGACAGGATGACAGGAAAGTGATCGCTTGAGAACGTATCAACACAGACCCGCCACTCGAACTTTTCAACAATTGCTGTGGAGCACAGGGTGACATCAACAGAGGAATAAGTATGATGGGAAGCAGAAAAATAAGTGTGTGAGTCGGCCTCATTAAGGCAGCAAAGGTCACGGTTCAGAAGCAAATGTTCAATCTGCGAACCGGCTGTATCAGGATTGGAGGAAGTAGGGTCCCATATAGGGCTATGGGCATTAAAGTCACCCAACAGTAAGATGGGAGAGGGTAGTGTAGAGAAAAACTGAGAAAGCAAGGAAAGGTCATAATTGTAAGCAGGTTGGTTATAGATATTGCAAATGGTAACAGAGTCACCATCGGGGATATGAAGAGTAAGGATAGAGTACTGTAGGAAACTTGTACGAATGGGAAACAAGTCAAAAGTTACTCGATGATGGACATAAATTGCTGTGCCATATTCTCCATCAGGGGATAGAGAACAGCACGCAAGGTGGTAGTTGGTGATGGATTTATCATAATTTCCAATGTGTTGTAAACAAATACACATTAGATTATAGACACGGAGTAAACGCTGGATCTCACCTAGATGGACTCTAGATGAGAGACCATTACAATTCCATTGTAGTATATAGGGATTGAACAGGTTAAGTGAGAGACGTCAGGTTACGTAAATTAACAGCACTGTTCGGCTGTTGGAGATGAAGAGGAACGGGTCTGGGGGGAGGGTCATGAGAAGGCAGGGAGTTTCGACGTGGACGGTGGGGGGACACATTAGAGGACAGGTCATGGAGGATAGTAGCTATCTTGGAGTGTGAAAGATCTGAACGTGACTTTAAGTGAAAAGCGCTTAAGCACGAAGAGTTATGAGAGGCGGTGTTATCAGGGGTTGGTAAACGTCGGTCACGGAGAAAGGAGCGTATCAACGCAGCAACAGTGGATTTAGTGCGGGTAGGCGTCCGGCGATACTCACGCACAAAGCAGTCATGACAGCCGCAGTGGGATGCATGGGAGCCCGAGGCGGTAACATTGATAGGTGCGTGAGGTCGAGGACGAGTAGGCGGGGGGGACGCAGGCGTAGAGGGGGTGTGGAGAGGGGGAGGCTGGGACGGAGAACTCATATCAGAGCGGAAGATGCGAGAGCGAGGAGGGACACGTTGAGGTTTGGGAGGCATGGGTCGGGCTGTGAGGGTCTTACGTTTTACGGAGGGACATTGACGATTTGAGGAGGGAGAATGTAGAGCATCAGATCGGCGTTTACTGGTGGAGGGGGTAGAATCCATGGCATCGTCAACATCGGTAGAGGGAGCCGGGGCAAGAGGCAAGGATTGAATATCAGTTACGGGTGAAGGGGACGCGGATGCTTTTGGGGTGGAGGCTTCATGAACAGGGGGAGGGGTATTCAGTGCATGAAATCGGTTGGAG
Organism: Paralithodes platypus; assembly: GCA_032716605.1. Taxonomy (NCBI): domain Eukaryota; kingdom Metazoa; phylum Arthropoda; class Malacostraca; order Decapoda; family Lithodidae; genus Paralithodes; species Paralithodes platypus. Next base: position 54,240,598 of record CM064496.1, on the reverse strand, counting down.
AGGGGAACAGTGGCTGGACTAGGAAGGGGTGAATCCAACACAGCATCACTGTCCTCACGTCGTCGACTACTGGGAGAAACGTCAGTTGTAGGTGCACGAAGTCTAGCACTGTAAGTCATATCTCTAGAGGGATCTTTAACATCTCTTACTCTCAGTTCTTGCTTAGCTTCTCTGACAGACATGCCTGACCGACTAATGAGAAGCTTTAACTCAGCATTGTACATGTAGAACACACATTGCTTTGAGCGAGCATGGTGTTCAAGGCCACAGTTAACACACTTTGGAGTGCCACAATTCCAACGGGTAGCATGTTTGACGGAGCTACAGAAGGCACACACCCGAACCTTCTTACACCTACCAGCTGAGTGACCAAAGGTGGAACAGTTTGTACATTGTAACGGTTTGGGGACATAAGGTCGTACTTCACGCCTTTGTCCTTCGATCCTGACGTCTCGTGGGAGGGAACGTCCACTAAACTTAATGCGAGCTATGCGGAGAGGATGAGAAGGAGTTGATTTGTTTGGGATACTATACAAATCAACGTCGTGCACATTTGGATAACGCAAGCACAACGACGACAGGAGGGTCGACTTATCAGGAAGTCCGTCATGGTCATAAGTTGAGGGTAGAACAACAGTACCGAGGATGTAGTTGAGGTCGTTATGTTTCGTGACAGTAACAGGGATATCGTCCAAGGTAGTAAGAGATAGGTATGTCTCAGATTGGGCACGAGTAGTGGTTTCCACAATCCAATCATTATTACCAGTCTCACGGAACGATAAGTCCGAAGTTGCATGCGCCGAGAGGAGGAGGTTCTCTAACTTAGCCCCCGAGATGTAGGAAGCCGGTCGTATGACGAGGAAACGCGGCCAGTCATCATCGCCAAAAATTGAATCGAAGTGCCGGAGGGTGGCATTGGGGACAAACTGACGCCGAGGTTTCCGCCGATGTTGGGGGCCGGAATGAGGCATGTGAGGCTTCAGAGTTGCAACGAGTGAGGTGGAAGTAGTGGCTGAACAAACAATCGGCTGAAATGGTGGAGAAACAGTGTCGATGGGAGGTGAAGGGTCACCAACGCTGGTGTCACTCTGCAGGTGGTCAGTGGAAACTGTAAGTCGGTTAACGGGTAGTGCTGAGGAGCAGGGCGTGTCAAGAGAACCCGGCACGCTAAGGTCTATGGTTTGAACAGGAGACTCAACACAAGGAGGGTCTCTCTTATCTTGGGAGAGGGGAGGGACATTTAAATCATGAGCAGCAGGTGTAGTTGGGCTCTGTGGAGAGTCGATATGAACAGGGGCCATTGTAGGGTCCACAGATGGAGGATGGGAATCCTTAGTCGTAGAAGCAGGTAATTTAGTATCAGAGAGAGCATCAGACTCGGAACAACTCGGAGGGGAGGTGTCCAAGGTGGTAGACTCAGAGGGCAGAGGAAGGTCAGATGGAGAGTCCAGGGGAATGCAAAGGTCAAGTACCGGGGGTGCCAAAGCTGGATCCAGGGGAGGAGGTTTGCATGGCTGATCCATGAGGACCCTAGTTGTTTTTACTATTCTATTTTCATTTTATCGGAAATCAAAAAAGAAAGAAGAACATAACCGAGGGGAAAAAAAAGAAAGAAAAAGAAAAAGAAAAATAGAAACAAAACAATAAATAAAGAACATACCAGAAGGGCCAACAGAGAACCCTCCGTCGTGAGTCAGGGAGCCCCAGCCTCTATACCGGTGACAGGGGCAGGTCTCCAGGGGGCTCATCCTCATACCCTACCCCCCTAGACGAGGGGGGATAGCACCAAAACGCACAGAAAGGCCAAGCTTAGGCAAAACCGCTATACTGGGACCGAGGGCAAAGTTAATTGCAATCATCCCCAATCTGTGCGTAATGGAGGGCAGCCGGACAGAAGCCAGGAAACCCACCAGGAAGGGAAAATGGACCCCTGGAACCGAGACCGGTCCCCACTGATGGGCGACCCCAGGGGCATCAACGCGGGCAACCACGTCGCCGCTCCCGGGACCAGCCCCCTCGGGCGGTGAGCTAGACCGCCACGGCCCCTGTAAACGGAGAGGAGCCAGTACTCCAGACTGAGCGAGGGAAGGCTCTCGACCCTAGCCGGCACAATTTAGTTAAAATAGGGAGGAAATCCTCCGCAAAATTAAAACAAAAATGGGAACATGAAAAACGTCGTCACCGGGAGGTTCCGCTTACCCCAATGACGACGGGGAGGCACTTTGTCCACGACGCCGATTGAATCCCTGCCCTAAAGAGAGTGACACCAACGACCCCGCTTCAAGCCCCGCCACCACGACAAGGTGGCTCCCCATTGGCGGGGTCAATAATCTCAATAAAGAAATCCAAAATAAGTCTAAAAATGAACAGGAGTAAAACCAAAGTTATGTACAATGATAAGGCTCAACGCAGAATAATTAGGATTGATAACAATATTCTAGAGGAAGTAGAAGAATACAATTATCTTGCCCAAGTAATGAAACTAACAAAAGACAATGAACATGAAATAGTAAGGCGAATCACTCTAGGATGGAAAGCATTCGGCAAACAGAACATCATGAAAAGTACACTACAGTACCAATATGCCTTAAATGTAAAGTATATAACCAGTGTGTGCTACCAACCATGATCTGAAAAGTACACTACAGTACCAATATGCCTTAAATGTAAAGTATATAACCAGTGTGTGCTACCAACCATGATCTATGGATCTGAAACTTGGAAACTAACAAAACCAATGGAGAATAAGCTTAGAAGTGCACAAAGAGCAATGGAAAGATCAATGCTAGGAATAACACTTAGAGATAGGAAGAGAGCATCGTGAGTATGAGAGCAAACCAAAGTCAAGGATATTCTTAATATATATATACCATGCCGAAAGTTACCTCGGTACATAGCTTCGACTTTTCAACTTTGTATACCAATTTGCCTTTAGATTTAGTATATTCAGAGCTTTGCTTTATTATAGATTTGCACTTTGACAGGTTCGTTAGGAATTGTAATTATTTCATAAATGTTTATACATATTTTAATAATGCATCACTTAGCTACTTTTTGTCTGTATTTATTGTTTTTGGTCTGTATTTATTGTTTATCTTTTTCTTTTTCTTTTTCTTTTTCTATTATTGATATTAATATTGATGATTTTTTAAATTTATTGTTCTTGTTAAAAGAGTACTCTTTGTTTAAATCTGTTGTAACTTATTATTTTGCAATTATTTGTCTTTATATTATATGTATTCATTGTCGATTGTATCAATTGCTTACTTTTGCGATTCCTTAGTTTATTTGTGCTATAAATGTAGGTTATTTGTAGGGAAGTTATTGATAGGGGTCACTTGAGGCATGCTATGCTTACAGGTACCTACCCGATAGCACTATCGTTAGTGAGTGCTGTACTGTATTTTATATATTATTTTGTAATAGTATAGATATCTTATCAATATTTGTATTTTGTACTATTGTTAATGTCTTGTCATGTTGCAAATTTGATTTTAAATAATATTTTGACATTTAACATGTAGTTCTTTATTCATGCAGAGTTTAGTAAAATTTGCCAGAACGTCCCGGACTTCCCAAACTTGACTACTTCCTTTAACGTGACGATAGTGCGTTGTTATATGTGCGATTAGTTTGTTTGGGAAACAGATTAACTTGCTCATGTAGTAATGTACACCCTATGTGGTGGATTGTGTTCTTTTATTTAATAATTTTCATTTTAGTAAGCGTTGTTTCCACATAGCGATTTTGATAATTTAATTTGACTTTATATTGTCCTTGTCCCAATTTTGGTTTGTTTAGTTTGCAAGTTTTACATTTTAATTTAACCTAAATTCATATATCATCAGTCTAGTTTCCAATACCAGTGTACTATATTCCAGAAATGTTGCCAGAAAAATGTTGATCATCGAATGTCGACTATAAAAGCTCTTGTGTGATACCGGCTTTACCGGTATATTTAGTTTACCAGGTAAACATTAACTTTTCAATTAAAACACAAATGATAACATTGTTAACTCACACAATGCCATGGTGCAATTTTCATATTTTGGCTAACAATATTCAGCTTGGGAAAGATCAGTAGTAATCAAAGGGGTGTGAATCCCACAGGTTCTTCCTAAACTGCTTAAAATCATTAATGATAGCCAGAATATATTGAAGAAAGAAGGTTAAGCATATCATGTTTTACTTACTGCAACTCTAATTTAGACACCCTACTGTATAGTTGCCAATTAAAATCAATTATCACATCAATCATAAGGTTTTGCAAAGCACCATCATATCTCAAGAGTTGACAAATGTTCTCCTTGATTTTAACCCGTCCAGTACCGGTGCTATCCTTTTAACTTTATTCTGGGTATTATTAGACAATTGTATTCAGTTTAAATAGGGCCTCCAACAAGGGTTTTGAACAATCTTGCTTAACCCTTTCTACTACCACAGATCCTTCAGAATCTGCATAAAATCGTCTAAATATAGCTAGAATAAATTTAATAAAACCTCGCCGGTACTGAAGGGGTTAAAACTAGAATGTAAGTCTTATAAACTAAATTTATAAAAAACACCAAACTACTCTATATAGTTACTGATCCCAGGAATGAAGTGATATTTAACCTTTAAACGGTGAAGCTATGATAGTTCAAACCCTCCCACCAAGCAAAGGTATTTTGGTGCATTCCCGACGAAAATAGTAATTTTACCATTAATATCGTTATTACTTATTAACCTCTGAAGTGCGCATGGGGGTAATTGGAAACGTCCCCCTGTGCTGACGTATTTGAGGTGTTTCCGTCACTAAAATATTCATTGTGCCATTAATAGCATTAATACTTATCCATATGCGCCTATTATGGGTTGATTATAAAGGTATTAACCTGAAACAACAATAAAACGAGTGAAAACAGCGTTTGGATGGTCAAAATCGGAGATATAGCCCGCGAGTTGTATAATGTATGGGTGAGGCAATCTGCTTTCCCGCCAATTTCCCCCAAGGCCACTGAGACACAATCGATCGATACTCTCTCTCTCTCTCTTGCACTCGCTTGCTATCAGTGATGACCACACCCTCCAATCGGATTTCTAATGTTAGCACGAAAATATACCTCAGAATAAGGGAATAACAGGGAAAATAGGTGATAACTGAAGGAGAGGAGGAAAGTGGGGAAGGAGGGGAGGTAGAGGACTGAGATTTTGCATGGCCCAGGGGCCAAAAAAAAAAATTAAAATTTTTTTTTTTTTTCGATGTCAAAAGTTGATTTTTGTTTTCTCTGACTCTTAAGAGTCTCCCCGCAGTGCGCCGGGGGAACTCTTAAGAGTCTCCCCGCAGCTCCCGGGTTAATATGCGCCTATTTTACGTTTAATATAACAATATTAACATGTAACAGCAATAAAACAAATGGGAATAGTATTTGGGGGTGAAAAAAAGACTTATTATTGCCGACCGATCGTATCAGGAGGGGATAGCCGGCGCGACGTATACACTCTCTGTCTCACTTCCCGATCGACACTGACGTCTTACAAGTGAAATCTCTATGTTGCTAGGATCTCTAACTGCTTCCCCTGAGATCGTGGGCGGGAAATTCGAGCTGAAAATTACCTGATAAAAGGGGGAATAAGAGAAAAAATAGGTGATAATTGAGGGGGGGGGGATATATGTGGAGGAGTGATAGGAGGTATGGAGGGAAATTATCTCACTTAATCACATATTGCTTTGTTTTGAGTGCCAGTGGGGTGTTTTGAAAGGCATTGTTTATGCCTAACCTCTTAAGAGTACCAGCACCTTTGCCCAGTAAAACCTCTTAAGAGTCTCAGTGCCTTTCCCGGGTTAAGTCCAGGCCATTTTATTTCAGTCCAGGTGATTTTGGTCGTTCTCTGAAAAGCATATAATGTATCATTATTGGCTGTAGCCTTCAAACAGTAGAAAAAACTGATTAAGCGTGTAAGTTCTGTATGTGGTGTCCTGGGTTGAATCCCCGGGGGACCATAGGCTCTCATTAATTTCATTGAAAGTTTTTGGTGTTAAAAACTATATTAGTTAATTGTAAGACCAATATTTACTGTAACAATAATTGTAAGACCAATATTTACTGTAACAATAATTTACTGTAACAATAATTTACTGTAACAATAATTGTAAGACCAATATTTACTGTAACAATAATTGTAAGACCAATATTTACTGTAACAATAATTTTACTTTAGCATTATCAAGAGAAATATTAGTGTTAATCTGCCTTGTGTTAATCTCATTGCTTTTGAGATTTTAAGACGTTCGCCCCATTAGTTTGCCAATTTTTAGAACTTTTGCCAATTTTTCTGTCAATTTTAAGACCTTTTGTGCCATTTAGGGGTCGATCTTTTCCTCGCGAGCGATAGCGAGCCTGCAATTTAAGAGGAACCAGCCTTTGGCTATGACATTTTTCTACCAAAACATGTACAAATATATTTTGAAAGGGGGTTTAGAGGGTGTATTTATAAGCTTGATGAAAGTCTAGGGAACAAACTAAAAACCTACCCTTAACCCTCTCCGACATATGACGCGATTTTGAGCCGATTAGGGATACTTTAAAGCCTTTGTTACCATCAGGGGTATTTAGAAACCTTTAGTTTAGTTACTTCAACCTCTGCAGTTGTATTTGAGTTAGCTGTGGGCAGAAAACTAATTTTGGAGAGTTAATTATAAGAGTGAGAGAACTCTATTTCTTATTGCTAATCTGGCAACCTCTGCATCATATGAGTCTGAAGGGGTTAATGTCTAAGAACAAAAGTTGCAGGAATAAACCGTTGTGTAAATCTGCCTTTATATTTACCTGTCAATTACCCGTGTGGCGTTGGTCCCTTAACCCAGTCAACCACCTGCTTGTCGTACCAGAGATATTGACCCCTAGGTTCCTTCACGTCCGGGGGCAGAAGGGCCAGGTAGGAAGGACACACGGCTCCCTGCGCCACCGTCAGATCACCCTGCACACAAAAATAATAATAAATCTATCTATTAATATTTTTTCACCAACCAACTTTATTTCTAAACGCAATTAATGAAATCAACAAATACATGTGGCACTCCAATCACTCGAACATAGAACACTCACACCGAAATATCGCACATTTATGCAATACGCTATCAAGACAGTTAAAGAATTATGCACAAGCCTACGATTTATTATTGCCAGACGCATTAATCCCAAAAGGGATTAGCACGAAAGAATCGCTTCTGTGAACTGTCAACCAGCGCCCCTCCACCCACCCAAACACTTACTCATATAAGGTATCTCACACTCCATCCCTCCAACTCACTCTGCCTCTTCCTCTCTGCCCTTCTACCTCACTCTTATACACTCTTTTAGTCATTCCTTACTCACCATACGATCCACAAGACCGAACAACCACTCTCCATCACAAAAACACCACACCGCTCTCGCATTTCCTCATTTGTCTATCTCTCCACTGATCTTCAGGTTCAGTCTCTCAAACACAGCACCAAACAATTCAATTCCCTCTTATTATCACTCTTCAGACTAAACGGCGGGAAAACGCACCGAAAAGATCCGCTTGCAATGGTGGCGCTGCTGGGAGAGCTGTGCATGGATGAAACATTGGCCCAAAGCTACTAGCCCATGGACCGGCGACCTCCTTCCTCGATGCCCTCTCACAAACGGATCTCACCACACCCTACCTTCCCCTGGGGAGTTCCGGCACCATTACCCGGAAGCCGTGAGGTTTGGCATCCTCTACCCAACCCTAGCCATTTCTATCATCTCAGCGACAATGTCAGAGCACCCTGGAGCTTTACCGTTCTTCATTTTATTGATTGCGTCGCTCACTACAGCTGGTGCTATCAAAGGAGGGGGTCCAGATATTGGTTTTTCGATACTAAGCTGTTCCTTATCCCATTCAAACTCTACATTTAGCAATCGTTCATAGTGTGCCTTCCATGCTTCTCTGATTTAATTTTCTGCATACACACAATCTTCCCATTATCGTTTCTAACACACTGTTCACCTATAATATCCCTACTGTAATTTTTAACTCGCCTAGCTAGGTTGAAGATCCCATTGGGATTGTCAATGTTACACATTTGTTCGAGGACCAGGTCCTTAATGCCTTTTTTAGCATTGTAAATAACTCTTTTGGCAGTTCGTTTAGCTGCCTGGTAGGTTATTTGTAGGGTAGTTATTGATAGGGGTCACTTGAGGCATGCTATGCTTACAGGTACTTACCCGATAGCACTATCGTTAGTGAGTGCTGTACTGTATTTTATATATTATTTTGTAATAGTATAGATATCTTATCAATATTTGTATTTTGTACTAGTGTTAATGTCTTGTCATGTTGCAAATTTGATTTTTAATAATATTTTGACATTTAACATGTAGTTTCTTTATTCATGCAGAGTTTAGTAAAAATTTACCAGAACGTCCCGGACTTCCCAAACTTGACTAATTCCTTTAACGTGACGATAGTGCGTTATTATATGTGAGATTAGTTTGCTTGGGAAACAGATTAACTTGCTCATGTAGTAATGTACACACTATGTGGTGGATTGTGTTCTTTTATTTAATAATTTTCATTTTAGTAAGCGTTGTTTCCACATACCGATTTTGATAATTTAATTTGACTTTATATTGTCCTTGTCCCAATTTTGGTTTGTTTAGTTTGCAAATTTTACATTTTAATTCATCCTTGCTTTGAAGTATCTCCTTTTCTCTTTCACAGCATGTTCTACCTCATCGTTCCACCACCAGGAGGTCTTATTCCTGGGGTGACCTTTTGTTTTCCCACAGACTTTGTCAGTGGCAGTGAGAAGGCTATGCTTAAGAAAATTCCATTGACTATTTACATCGCTAGGCCTGGCTTCCTTATTTCTATTCATTTCCTCCAGTTCACTATGAAACCTATCTCTAACTTCCTTGTTCTTCAGCAGCCACACTTTCCTTTTGGAAATGTATACCTTCTTACGCTTAGGATCTCTGTATAAGCTCATGTCGGTGACCGGTCAACTCAACCAGTACCAAATCAACCATTACGGTTAGGTTAGGTTAGTACTATATTTTGGCACTGGTTTGGTTGGTCTGGGTTAATTTGGCACTGGTTGAGAGCTACTGGTTGAAATGGTCTACTGGTTGAGATGACATGGAACCGCTCATGTCGCACACCAGTAGCTTATGCTGGGGGATACATTCTTCGCTCGGGATGACCTTTACATCCCGAACCAGTTTCCAATCTTTCCTGTTAACCAAGAATTAATCTGGCTACCGGAAACCCCAGAGTTATATGTGACCAGATGGCTCTGTCTTTTCTTGAACTTCGTGTTACACACAACCATGTTGAGTGCAACGCAGGACTCCAGTATATATTCGCCTTCCGTAACTATTTCCTCCATGCACTCCCTTGTATCCACCTGCAGATGCTCCCACGCGACCATTCAGGTCCCCTCCCAGGATTGTTATTTCATTCTCTGAGAGGCCCGAAATGAGACTGACGGTGTCATTCCAGAAGTCCTCTTTTATCTCATTCTGTAGGCCAGCCTGTGGAGCATATGCAGATATCACATTTAGAATTATTTCAACAACTTTCAACTTCAAAACAATCAGCCTTTCACTAAACTCTCGTAATCTGAAACACACTTTCCGCCAGCTCTTCAGCCACCAGAACACCCACTCCTCCTTTCACTTTATGTCTCCACCCCCTTCCAGTAAGTAGATCCTATATCTTTTCTTTCTTCCAACAACCCACTGTACCCCAGGCCCTTTCCAGAGTGTTTCCTGGGCACAGCAGACATCCACTCGCCTCCTCTCACACATCTCAGCCACTTCATTTGCACGTAGATTCAAACTGCCAACATTCACACTATCAAATCGGAGATTGTGTGTGGGGGGGGGGGGGGGGGCATTTGTCTTTATCCTCATCTTCAATAAGATGTGGAAGAAGACAATGACGAAGTCAAAGTATGATAAAAAGAAGACATAATTGATAAAAAAATAGTTGGATAAAATTAATATAGACACATGCTAGACTTTCTCCCTGACCTTGTGTGATGCCATATCCGTGATGACATTTCCCGGATGGCAGTGATTGATGACCAGGTCGGGGCGTGGGTCGTTCTGGAAGGCCCGGTGCTGGATGCGGGTGAATGCAGACACACCGACCTTACTGGTGCGGTAAGTGGAGTCGGGCCAACCTGCTGCCTTCCATGTCCCATCCTTTGCCTTCCTAGTGATGAGAGAATATTGAGGCTTTAAAAATACTACTGATATTAACTAATATAATTCTTAACACCAATAACTACCATAAATACATACTGTACATACATCAAATTCTAAGACTGAGTGCTCCACACATACGTGCAGTTTCAGTCTCTTGTCCTAATGGCGGCATTCCAGGCAACCCTGTTAAGGGCTGCGTCACTTGTCAAATTCGGGATTAGAGATCAGCACGTACAGTATAGTCCGATCCCAGGTCTTCCTCGGTCCACCCCTTGGTGCAGTTCCCTCCACAATCACAGACCTGCAACTTTTCACCCAATTTTGTTCATCCATTCTCTCCATATGCCCATACCATCCCAGTCTACTTGTACGCATCACCTCGCTAATACTCTTTATACCCAAACGTCTTCTCGGCTCATCATTTGTTATTCTATCCTGCAGCCTGGCTCCACACATACATCTCACCATTCTCATCTCATTACATTCCATTCTGTTGACATCCTCTACTTTAACAGCCCATGTTTCTGAGGCATAGGTCATTGCACTGCTAACACATGAGGCATACACCTTTCCCTTCAGGGGGAGAGGCATTCTTTTCATGGTCCGAATTGGCAGCAGTTCTCTGAAGTTCCCCCAGCCACATCTAATTCTAGCGACAGTGGCAGCCTCGGCCCCACCACCGGCAGAGATGGTATCTCCTAGGTAGTAACAAAACTTGTCCATCAGCTCCAATGACTCATTTCCAATATTCACAGCCACAGGATCATCATTTAACACAAGCTCGCCCTAGCACACTACGCACTCAAATTTCTCTATTTCTGACGCATCCTTCGGCAGGGGTCCTTTTATTCTACTACAGCGCTTACTCCCATGGTGCACCCAACATCCACAGACGCTACACTGAATCGAGTTAGCGCCCAAACCCTTTCCACACACTGCACATGGGTATGCCCCGCTCTTTTCCACATTGCCTAGTCTCAATCTACAATGCATAACCTTGGTTTTGTCAATATTGACTCTTAATCCCTTACTCGCCATGCCCTCTCTCCATCTTCTGAATTTGGCCTCAGCATCTTGCACATTGTCTGCTATTAGGACTAAATTGTCTGCATAAAGCAGTTCCCATGGGAGTCAGGGAAAAAAAAAAAATACCAATCAGGATCTAAAATCTCTAGACAGTGCCTCCAGGACCATAATAAAGAGGAGGGGGCTGAACCCTGATGAACTCCAACACGGACTGTGAACTCCTCATTCAGTACACCTTTCACCCTCACCGCAGTTCGCGAATCCTCATACATCTTCATTATCACACGCACCAGCCACTCTTCCACACCAAGTTTCCTCATAGCCCACTGCACATCTCTAGGCACTCTGTCAAAGGCCTTCTCCAGGTCTACAAACACAAAGTAAAGATCCTTGCCTTTTAGTAAGTATCTTTCCTGTATCTGCTTGACTATGAAGATAGCATCGGTTGTACCACGTCCTGGCATAAACCAAACTGCATATCATCAAATGGAGATGCTTTGCCTGATCAAACCCTCAAAGACTCTCTCACAGACCTTCATGATTTGGTCAAGCATTTTATATTTACCATTACACTTTTGTGCCAATCCTCAGGGATTTTCTCCTCTGCTCATGTAGTAATGTACACCCTATGTGGTGGATTGTGTTCTTTCATTTCATAAATTTTATTTTAGTAAGCGTTGTTTCCACATAGCGATTTTGATAAGTTGTTTTGACTTTATATTGTCTTTGTCCCAGTTTTGTTTCGCTTTGTTTGCAAGTTTTACATTTTAATTAATAATTGTGTTTATCATCTCAGTGACTAAGTTGACACCAGTCTCCCCTGAGGCTGTTATCATCTCAGTGACAATGTCAGAGCACCCTGAAGCTTTACCGTCCTTCATTTTATTGATTGCGCCACTCACTGCAGTCCAGATAGTTTTTTCGATACTAAGCTGTTCCTTATTCCATTCAAACTCTACATTTAGCAATAATTCATAGTGTGTCTTCCATGCTTCTCTGATTTCATCTTCTGCATACACAATCGTCCCATTATCGTTTCTAACACACTGTTCACCTATAATATCTCTAGTGTAATTTTTAACTCGCCTAGCTAGGTTGAAGATCCCATTGGGATTGTCAGTGTTACACACTTGTTAAAGGAACAGGTCCTTAACCTAAGAAGTGCGCATTGGGGGGTAAGAGACACCTCACTCCTGTGCTGACGTATTTGAGCTGTTCCCATCACTAACATCGTTATTTTACCATAAATTGTATTAATACTTATCCATATGCGCCTATTATAGGTTGATTATAAAGGTATTAACCTGTTACAACAATAAAACAAGTGGAAACAGTGTTTGGATGGTCAAAATCGGCGATACAGGCCGGGAGTTACACAATGTATGGCTGAGGCAACCTCCCTGCCCTCCTCCCCTCCCCTTGTCTGGAGAGACACTGTTACGCAATAGTCTCTCTCTCGCTCTTTCCCACGCTTGGTAACAGTGATGACAACGCCCTGCTACCAACTCGCTAATGTTAGCACGAAAATAGACCACAGAATAAGGGAATAACAGGGAAAATAGGTGATAACTGAAGGAGGGGAGGAAAGTGGGGAAGGAGGGGAGGTGGAGAAGTGATATTTGGCATGGCCCAGGGGCAAAAAAATAAAATAAAATGAAAAAATTAATATATAAAAAAAAAAAAAAAAAAAAAAAAAAGGGGGGGGGGGTGTTTTAAATGGATTTTTTTTTTCTCCCTTACTCTTAAGTCTTCCCGCAGTCCGCCGGGGGAACTCTTAAGAGTCTCCCCACAGTTCCTGGGTTAATGCCTTTTCTAGCATTGTAAATAATTCTTCTGGCAGTTTGTTTAGCTGCTTGGTATTCCTCCTAACTGCCTCCCTTCTTCCATGCTTTGAAGCATCTCCTTTTCTCTTTCACAACATGTTCTACCTTATCGTTCCACCATCAGGAGGTCTTGCTCCTGGGGTGACCTTTTGTTTTCCCACAGACTTTGTTAGTGGCAGCGAGAAGGCTATGCTCAAGGAAATTCCATTGACTATTTACATCATTAGGACTAGCTTCCTTATTTCTATTCATTTCCTCCAGTTCACTATGAAACCTATCCCTAACTACCAATGAAAGCATATGATCCTCCAGGGATTCGAACCCAGGACACCACATACAGAACTTACAAGCTTTAACTATTATACCACCAATGAATGTAAAATAATTTAACCAGACCAGTGAGCTTCAAGACAAACACTCATATTACTAAGAAGCAAGAATGAAGGGTGAATATCTTAAAAACAAATGTTTTCCCTTTCATCTGCCCTGGTTACTGACTTTGGGGTACATCAGATCTCTCTTGGAAAAAAATAAAATTATGTAAGACTTGCAAAACAAACAAACCAAAACAGGAATGATACAATATAAAGACAAAAGAACTTATCAAAATTACTATGTGGAAATAACAAATTAAGACCAATCACATGTGGCCCAGTTCCATATATGACTGATCGTATATTGACTAATCACTTAGTAACCGTTCCGAAATGGACTGGTCATTAATGACTGCTCAATTATTAGATTGACCACAATGCAGTCCAATCACATTAACTCTCACATGGCGGCTGACGTTCTCAAATGTGCACAAAATTTCCCCCCGTTTTTGTCTTAAGTAGCAAGTGATTATTTAATCATCTCGGTAGGGGAAAGGTGATGAGGGGGGGGGGGGCCGGGGGGCGGAGGATAGCAACCTTGTGTTACATCTAGGAAGGACACCAACGACACTAACACCAGATAAAAGTGTCTAAGCCTCCACAGTGTTCCACGGCATATGAGTGTCTTCCTACCTACTAGTTGCATAACATTATTAACTTATGACAACTTACTTTACAAACAGGAATGTAAGATTACAGGTACCTACCCGATAGCACTATCGTTAGTGAGTGCTGTACTGTATTTTATATATTATTTTGTAATAGTAAAGATATCTTATCAATATTTGTATTTTGTACTATTTTAATGTCTTGTCATGTTGCAAATTTGATTTTAAATAATATTTTGACATTTAACATATAGTTTCTTTATTCATGCAGAGTTTAGTAAAATTTGCCAGAACGTCCCGGACTTCCCAAACTTGACTACTTCCTTTAACGTGACGATAGTGCGTTGTTATATGTGCGATTAGTTTGCTTGGGAAACAGATTAACTTGCTCATGTAGTAATGTACACCCTATGTGGTGGATTGTGTTCTTTTATTTAATAATTTTCATTTTAGTAAACGTTGTTTCCACATAGCGATTTTGATAATTTAATTTGACTTTATATTGTCCTTGTCCCAATTTTGGTTTGTTTAGTTTGCAAGTTTTACATTTTAATTACAGAGTTACATACTGTAGGTTACTAATCATCAGACAAACCACTACATACATACATATGTATACATAAATTTAAAGAACGAATGCAGTTCCAAATGGTGGCACTCAAGAGCTGCCTCACTTGACAGACAAATCACTGACACATGTAGTACAGTATATAATGTAAAACTTACAAAATAAACAATCCCAAACCAATACTGGGACGACACAAGATAAACGCAAAGGAACTAATCAAAATCGTTATGTGGAAATAACGCTTAACAAAATAAATTTTTAAATAAAAGAACACAATCCACCACATAAGCTGTACATCACTACATGAGCAAGTTAATCTGGTTTCCAAGCAAATTAATCGCACATATAACAATGCACTATCGCCATGTTCAAGGAATTAGTCAGATTGTTGAGAATATCAGAACAAGCAAACTTGGTTCGATGACCAAAATTGACTACTTGCGAGTTTTGGTCTATAAAGAAGTTGGAGCTGTGGCCATCAATATTTAGCAGAATGGTCAGCTAAAACACGGTCATAATATATTTATATATACATAAAACCAAATTGATCATACTTTTTATCCATCAGAAACCCACATTATTGTTGGATTTATCTTTAATATCGATGTTTACAGCTCCAACTTCCTTATAGCCTGAAACTCGCAATGGGTCAATTGGGTAAACACAATTTAAGTCTGTTAATGAGGAGGGAGCTGGCAAGAGAGTAGACCTAGAAACATGTGGGAGCAGGTTCTACCATCTGATCTCAAATTTGAAACTTGAAAAATTAGGAAAACCAGAACGGGACTACAGTACCTGGAATTCGCCCATTAGGACTTGATACTGAAACCACACTTGATATGGATCTTCAACCTTGAAAGTGAATGTCTATATTATGCACTGATGTACCTGAGAAGACAAATGATTGTATTGTAAAACTTGCAAAATAAACAAACCAAAACAGGAACGGCACAATATAATGACAAAAGAACTACTCAAAATCACTATGTGGAAATAACGACTTAGCAAAATAAAATTTTGAATTAATAGAACACAAAACCACCACATAGAATGTACATCACTATATGAGCAAGTGAATTTGATCTAAGATTTTGTTTATATTTTTGTGGATGCTATGATGATGATGATGATGCAGTTTTTACCACCATACACTCCCTGCTGAATAGCAAGGCTAGGGTGGGACTTAGTGAATAGTTGCCACAGATTGCTAGACCGCACTGTTCACCAACAGCATTGACGTCTGCCAATAACTCACTGGCTGGCCCGAGGCTCGAATCGTCAACCTCACGGTTAGCAGGCGAACACTCTACCAATCGAGCTACGGCCTGTGGCAATCTTAAAGTGAAAATCTTATTCAATGAATATATACAGTATATATCAAATTTTTTTTTTTTTTTAGTGAGGGAGACAAAAGGCATAACTGCCTGTAGCGAGTGCCTCACCCAGAGTTGAAAGAGAGATAGGGCCAAAATCAAGGGACGTTCGAGCCAAAATGCCTGGACACACAGAGTTTGAAGCAATTTGAGTCATAGGAAGAAAGAAAGATTGATTCTGGGAGAGAGTTCCAGAGCTCATTTGTTGAATTAAAATGTAAAACTTGCAAACTTAAACAAACCAAAATTGGGACAAGGACAATATAAAGTCAAATTAAATTATCAAAATCGCTATGTGGAAACAACGCTTACTAAAATGAAAATTATTAAATAAAAGAACACAATCCACCACATAGGGTGTACATTACTACATGAGCAAGTTAATCTGTTTCCCAAGCAAACTAATCGCACATATAACAACGCACTATCGTCACGTTAAAGGAAGTAGTCAAGTTTGGGAAGTCCGGGACGTTCTGGCAAATTTTACTAAACTCTGCATGAATAAAGAAACTACATGTTAAATGTCAAAATATTATTTAAAATCAAATTTGCAACATGACAAGACATTAACAATAGTACAAAATACAAATATAGATAAGATATCTATACTATTAAAAAATAATATATAAAATACAGTACAGCACTCACTAACGATAGTGCTATCGGGTAGGTACCTGTAAGCATAGCATGCCTCAAGTGACCCCTATCAATAACTACCCTACAAATAACCTACATTTATAGCACAAATAAACTAAGGAAATCGCAAAAGTAAGCAATTGATACTATCGACAATGAATACATATAATATAAAGACAAATAATTGCAAAATATGAAGTAACAACAGATTTAAACAAAGAGTACTCTTTTAACAAGAACAATAAATTTAAAAAATCATCAATATTAATATTAATAATAATAATAATAGAAAAAGAAAAAGATAAACAATAAATACAGACAAAAAGTAAGCAGAGGTTATACAAGAAACTTCAAGTTAAAAATGCTTGATTAAAATTATTGATGTCAAATTTTAGAATACAGTCACAATAATTGACCCTAAAAAGATTAAATTTATGGAACAATTTACTTGCCTCAAAACCTCTGTCCACTAAGAGTCTGTATAGTAACCTAGCTCTAGCCCAAAAGTCATCTACTTTAGTGCAGATTTTACAAAATCTTATTAATTGGGAATAAAAACAATTACAAGTTATTTTACTATCGATATTACTACTAGGGAAAGGAAAGTTTATTACGTTAAAATTAAAATCATCAACTTTGTGATATACTTTAAGTATGCACTGTTCATTAACAATCTCTATATTTATATCAAGAAAATGTTCAACTTTATAATTTACGTTACATTGTGTGAGGGGAATAGAATTAGGGTAAATAAGGGTAAATAATAAATAGAAGAAAGGCCGAGTAATGTTTCACTCTCGGGTTGGAGAGTTGCACAGAGTAGGGGTGGGATTGTGTTGCAAGACGGATACTATTTATCCTACGTAGAGGAAGTGGTATACACTGGGAGAGCTCTGAGGAACACTGATTATTGTAGTAGCAATAGAATAGCAAGAGAGATGCAACATTGCGGCGAGGAGAGAGAGATTGCAGAGAGTTGGTGAGTGGACGGGAGTTAATGATACGAAAGGCCTTCCTTTCTACTTTGTCTAGGAATGCGGTGTGAGAGGATCCACCCCACACGTGAACAATACTTAATACAAGGACGCACAGTGCCCCTGTACAGAACAAGAAGCTGTGCAGAGGTAAAAAAAAAAACATGAGGCAATTAAGCACACCCAGCTTCTGGGAGGCTGCCTTAGCAAGACTGGTAGTATGGTCCTTCCAAGTGAGAGCAGAAGATGTATGCCAGAGATCATGGTGAAAACTGGTCCCCTCAGAATACAGTATACTGATTCCTCATTTGTCTACAATTGCCCTTCGAGAACTTACTCAACAAACTGGTTCATGAGGCCACAGAGTTCCTCCTCCGTGAGAGAGGGGGACGCTAGTTTTTCCCTGAGAGCGGTGGCAGCAGGCTCGTCCCCGTTGATAACAGAGAGATGACCCGAGGAGCTGGACACTGTGGCCACCCGGGCGTGGGGCCGCAACAGAGGGAACAGCGCCTTACACAAAGCCAGGGTCCCAAAGAAGTTCACCCGGATGATGTTCGCTTTTTCTCCAAAGGATTCTGTTGCTGCTTGCTTAGGGAATAAATAGAAGGTCAAAGGTCAAAGAGGAACAACAAAAGTTCTGTTGCTGTTTGTTGAAGAAACAAAAAGATAAAAGTCACTGAGGAACACCAAAAGATTTTGTTTGTGCTTACTAAAGCAATGATGAGAAGTAAACAAGTCACTAAAAAACACCTGAAAACGTTGTTGGTACTTGCTGCGGGATTGATAAGAGAAATTCAACGAACACTAAAAGGACTTCGTTGCTACTTGATGAAGGAACAATAAAAAAGAGAAAAGGTCAGTGAGGGACATTGTTCTGCTCCTGTTTTCCGATTGTTCTCCCAAAGGGTCCATTGCAATTTGATGAAAATATATGATAATAGCGGCCCTTACTCCTAAAGAAAATAACTTGCATTTGCAGAAAATGAATATTAAAATATATCATGAAAGTAAACAAACAAACTGAAATAAAAAACTCTGCTTAGTCAGGCACCAAACCAGCCTTACCTTAGAAGCGATGGCAGCGTTGTTAACCAGTACATCAAGTCCTCCGTGGGTATTCTTGATGTAATCGGCAAATCTTGAAATGCTGGCACCATCGTCAATATCCAATTGGTGAAACTTGGAAGACAGACCAAGCTGAAACAAAGATAAAGCACCTTATTACATATTGCTTTGTTTTGAGTGCCCATGCGGCATTTTGGAAGTTTTTTTTTTCATTGTCTTGCTTCTGTGAGGCCTATCGAGTAAGCTATTCAGATACTACCGGGAGGCTTATCGCGCTTGCCAGGTTAAAACAGACCTACAGTATGTTATTCAGAGGGTATATTGAGATTGTATTTACCCGTTTGAGGCCTATAGATAGATCATAAGGTAAAGAAAATCGTCTAATGGTAACCAGACTATGATGAAAAATATGTCATAATGCCAAAGGGGTTAAAAGTTTACCTCATAAGCTGCCAGACTTGAGTTGAAAGTTCAGTTTCTCTTTCAGATTATTACTGTACCGTACATATCTCTCGCACAATTACCTCTATCTTTTAAACTACAGTACTACCTCTTTAAGTACCTCTCATTTTCAGACTATTACTTCTCTCTTTCTGTAACCCAAACGGCGTCAGCATCGTAGGAGATACGTAGTAGCAAAAGTGAGAATATAGCATCAACTGCCTATCATATACAGTACATATAGTAACTTTGTACTCAATTCAGTACATTTTGGCATGCAACCGGGTCTGCGGGGATGGTTAGGCCACAAACAGAATATGCAAATCAGATATGGTCCCCATATAAGATTAAGGATATTGAGGTCATTGAACATTTTCAAAACGAGCTATCTATCATATCAGGAGACTTAAAACACTGAAATTGCCAATATTTACACATAGAAGATCACAAGAAGATATGATTAAGAGCTTTAACCTTTTCAGTACTAGTGCCATCCTTTTAACTTTTCTCTAGATGCTATTAGGTGATTTTACTCAGTTTGTAAGGTACCTCCAGCAATTAACAGGCTTTGAACCATCTCACTTAACCGTTTTTACTACCACAGATCGTTCGTAAACTGCACAAAATCGTCTAAGTATAGAAGCTAGAATCATATTTTTTAAATGTCGCCGGTATAGAAGGGGTTAAGATCTTCCGTGGAAAATATGATAGAGGTTAGTGACGACATATTCACAATATGATCCAATTTTATTTTTGTTTTGCAATTCATTCATTCATTTTTGTTTTGACTAGGTAGGTTAGATACAGCCAGCCTCGTAAGGATCAATAAATATGTTGTTGCTTGTTTTCCTTTGTAAGAAAGGAAAGACAATATATATATAGTAGATGAGGTTATAGAGAAAAAGGCAAAACCAGGGGAAGGTGTGTTTATAGTGTGTCTAGATGTGGAGAAGGCATACCGGTATAAGATTAGTAGGGGAGTGGCAGAAGCGGTGATGGAGAAACTAGGAGTGAGTAGGAAGATAAGAAATATGACAATGAATATGTATGAAAAGATATTGTAGTGAAAGGAATCAGGAGAAGGAAAGGGCTAAGACAGGGGTGTAATTTGTCACCAATAATTTTTGCAATGTGTATGGAGGAGCTGGTAAGGAGAGTTAAGAGTAAGGGGAAAGGAGTGAAAATAGGACAAGATAAGTTAGCAATACTGACATTCGCGGATGACGTAGTATTGATAGCAGAGAGGGAGGAAGATATGAGAGAAGGTAAGATAAGGCATCTATCAGCTTGATAAACTTAAAATGTAAAACTTGCAAACAAAGTCAAACCAAAACTGGGACAAAGACAATATAAAGTCAAAACAACATATCAAAATCGCTATGTGGAATCAACGCTTACTAAAATTATCATAAACACACTAAAGCCGGTATCACACGAGCACTTTTTCACACAACATTTATCGACAAGAATGTTAAGTGCGGGCGTACCGCCATCCTTGTTTACACTACGCGTAGTGGCGTCGGACCTTTGCCATCATGTTCCCGTCTATTTTGACTGCCTTTGGATACAATAATATGTTGAGGGGGGGCTTTGCACCCCCTCACCCCCCCATGACATATTTTCATCATCATATATATTGCCAGCAGGGGGCAAATTACCTAAAAAAATCGCCGTCAAAATAGACGCGAACTTAACCACGGCGATCGACAAATGTAAACATGACGGTGGCGGCGTCGGACCTTTGCTATCATGTTCCTGTCTAGTTGGAATGCCATTGGATACAATAATATGTTGATGGGGGGCTTTGCCCCCCCCTCACCCCCACATGATATATTGTCATCATCATATATATTGCCAGCAGGGGGCAAATAACCGAAAAACATCGCCGTCAAAATAGACACCAAGTTAACTGCGGCGATCGCCTATGTAAACATGACGACCATATGCCCGAACTCTACATCCATCCCCATTTATACTCAACACTGGTCTGGCAGCTTATGAGGTCAACATTTATATTTCGATCACTTAAATTCATCTATCATCAATCCAGTTTCCGATACCAGTACAAAATACTCCAGATTTGTTGATCATCGAATGTTGACTATAATAGCTCGAGTGATACCGGCTTAATGAGAAAGAGAGAAATGAAGAGGGGATACTGGGGACAAGATATACTCCGTTTATTGTAGGTAGGCCAAAAATCCAGACTTCAACCTCTCATAAAACATAAAGGACTTCAGTAATTGAGCTACCATTTGGGAAGAGTCAGCCAGAGAATGGGTGTGAAAATTTACAGCCCATTTGCTCTAGCCCTTTTTGAGTTACAGAGGATAGAGATAATTATTTCTTGCCTACTTACAGCGAATAGACTATAGCATCAGGTCTTATCTACAGTACAATATGCAACCCCAGCAACAAAGGGCTCCAGTGTTCAACACCCTATACCAGTACCGGTATATAATTGTTGGTGTTTGTTATATATTATTTTGTTGTTGATGTGTGTAAATTTGTGTGTTCGCTGTTTTCTGTTGTCCCTGTTCTTGCTCTGTCTTGCGTCGTCCCCCCCCCCCCCCCCCCACAAAAAAAAAGTGGGGATTGGGCCTGAGTAAATAGATAGACAATTATAATTTATTTGATAATGCTTGATGTGCCAATGTTAATGTCTTTACAGCCTTAACCCTTTCAGTACCGGTGACATCTATCTATCTATCTATTGCCTGACGCCGTGATCCCCGAAGGGGTGGCCACGAACGAACCGCCCCCATGCACCTCTGTCCCCCAGTCAGTCGATGCCCCTCCCCCCAACCAGCACCGCCTTCGTTCATGTAGTTCCTCACTCCATCCTTCCACCTCATATTCGGTCTACCTCTCCCTCTCTGTCCCTCCACCTCGCTCTCGTACACCCTCTTAGTCATTCTCTCGCTTTCCATACGTTCCATATGGCCGAACCATCTCAAGTTGTTCCTTTTCACACTTTCCAGCACATCTACCTCCACACCACACCTCCTTCTTACTTCCTCTAGTCTGTCTATCCCTCCATGTAACTCCGCATGCACTCCTTAAGTAATTCATTTCCACTGCTCTCACTCTTGGTCTGAGTCTCTCAACCAACGTCCATGCTTCGCTTCCGTAAGTCAGTGTCGGGATTACCACACTGTCATGCAAGGACTTCTTCACTTCCATACTGACCACCCTATTTCTTGTTACTGCTTTTAGCGCTCCTACAACCCTCTTCCCCTGTTGTACCCTCTCCCGCACCTCTTCATCCAGTCACATCTTTACTCAACACACTGCCCAGATACTTAAGAGTTGACGATCTCCATAGCCTGACCGTTCAGCTTCACCTCACACTGTGACTTCACCCCTTTCGAAGACCATAACCTTGCTCTTCCCCGTATTTACCTTCAAATTCCGTTTTTCGCACACTGTTCCAAACTCATTTACCAGACCCTGCAACTCCCATTCATTATCACTCATCAGAACTGTATCATCCGCAAACAGCAGTATAGGTAGCTTCCACTCAATTCCCTCCCTTTTCAGCGATACACCAACATCCACTGCTCTTTATAGTATTTCTTTCATGACTCCATCCATATACTGTATACAGTAAACAACCACAGGGACATCACACACCCGTTTCAAACCAACATTCAGGTCAAAGAACTCGCTCTGCTCACTCTCCACACGTACTGCCGCCTTTGCACCCTCATACATGCTCTTCACTGCTTTCAGCAACTTGCCCTCTACTCCGTATATTCTAAGTACTTTCCACAAACCTTCTCTATCCACTCTGTCATAGGCCTTCTCCAAGTCCATAAAGGCAACATACACCTTTTGTTTCTTCTCCAGATACTTCTCCACAACACAATTCAAGGTAAAAATCTGATCTACACATCCTCTTCCCTTCCTAAAACCTCCCTGCTCGTCGCCTATCCATTTCTCCGTTCTCACTCTCACTCTCTCAATCACTACCCTACTGTATACCTTCCCTACTACGCTTAGAAGACATATTCCTCGGTGGTTACCACACACTCCTCTTTCCCCTTTGCCCTTATATAGGGGGACTATTACGCCAGTCTTCCAGTCATCGGGTGCACTCCCCTTCTCCCATGCTAGTTTGCACATTTTCCATACCCATTCTATTACTATCTCACCACCATACCTCAACATTTCCCCACACACTCCATCTGTTCCTGGTGCTTTCCCCAACTTCACTCTTTTCATGGCTTCCCACACTTCTGACCTCCTGATCCCCACCTCCTCCTCCACTACTTCTCTTCTTCTCCCTCCCATACCATATCCAGCTATGTTTGCTGGCTCTTCATTCCTTACATTTAGCAACTCACTGAAGTACTCCCTCCATCTTTCGACTCTCTCTTGCTTCTCGGCTAGCATTCTCCCATTCTTATCTTCCACACCCTTACTG
The DNA here is from genome assembly GCA_032716605.1 of Paralithodes platypus. Lineage (NCBI taxonomy): Eukaryota > Metazoa > Arthropoda > Malacostraca > Decapoda > Lithodidae > Paralithodes > Paralithodes platypus. The sequence continues at coordinate 54,217,082 of CM064496.1, read as the reverse complement.
TTTCCCTTGCTACCTTCCCTAACTTTCTTGACTTCTTTCCAGAACAGTTTCTTACTCTCCCTCCATTTTACACTCGGATTCCTTCCAAATTCCTCATCTACTCTTCTCTTACTTTCCTTCACCACCCTCTTTTTCTCCATGTACCTCGCTCGTTTCTGTCTCTCGGAATCTTCATTCCCTCTACTACCCAACCACTCTCTATATGCTTTCTTCTTTTCTTCCACAGCTATTCTTACCTCTTCTGTCCACCATGCTGTACCTTTCACTCCCCTCCCTCTTCTCCTCACTCCGCACACCTCCTCACATGCTGCACAGATCTCATCCTTAAACACCTTGCTCATCTCCTCCACTTCCTCCATAACTTCCAGGTCGAACCCACCTAGTCGTCTTTCCACTGCTCTCCTGTACTCCTCCCTGACTTCCTCCTCCTGCAACCTCTCCACCCTCCTCACCATTCCACCCTCCTCTCGCCTCCCTCCAGCTCTCCTCACCCACTTCTTTTGTATCCTAACCTTAGCTACCACTACATAATGATCAGACAGACCCCCTCCAATATCCCTATACACCCTAGCATCCATCACAGATTTCATACGGTGTATACTTTTCATTATATTCTGGCAACTATTAGACGATTTTATTCAGTTTCGATCTATCTATTGCCTGACGCCGTGATCCCCGAAGGGGATCGAACTATCTCACCACTTTTTACAACCCCAGATCCTTCTTAAGCTGCACAAAATCCTCTAAATATAGCTGGAATAAAATTAATTTTATGTCGCCAGTACAGTAGGGGTAAGTATTAAAGACAAGAGACAGAGCGTGAGAGTTACACATACCGGTAATTGAACTGTATTGAATATCCAACATACTGTACATTATTTCTGACTACTGTACTGTACCAGTATTTAGCTAAAGAAGATAAATTATGTTTGACAAAAAGAAAAAAATAAGGGATGGATGTAGTTACCGGGTGTACCACTACCAACATACAACATAAATCATCTATAAATACTTATAAATCTATACTAGGTTAGGTTAGGTTGTTTGGTTAGGGTAATGTCTTTTTGTATCCAAAGACAGTCAAAATAGACGGGAACATGATGGTGAACGTCCGCGGTGTGTAAACAAGACGGGCGGTACACCCGGTAACTAAATTAATAATACTTCCCAAGACATAATTTGAACTACAAACCATAATTTCATCTTTACATAAACAACAATAAAGACTAAACAATAACGGACTCGGCTTTCGTTTGACACCCTGTCAGATCATGTTACAAAATTAATGGTTGTCTATCCAAAAAAGGTCAAGCAGAAGTATTTGCATAATATAATAATTAAATTAAAAGATCACTGCACATAGCCTACTGATATTGCTACATAAAACTACATTGCTACATGAAACTACATTGCTACATAAAACCAAACCTGAAATCTGAAAATTAAAGTAAAATCACAGATGTCTCACCTTAGAAAGCTCTTCTACAGCAGCTTTACCTCTCCCTTCGTCCCGGGCAGTGAGGTAGACGGTGCCATCGAACTTGGCACACAGCTCCTTCATGATGCCAAAGCCGATGCCTTTGTTGGCACCCGTTACCTGTTAATTAGCACAGTAAAGATCTGTTAGTACAACTCATTACTGTATAACATTATCTTGCTATGAGAGAATTACTAAAACAGTGCAAGGGAGTGATGTAGAAGGGCAGAGAGGGAGAGGCAGACTTAGAGTAAGGTGGAATAATGGAGTTGAAAGGTATACAACTCCAATCAATGTGGGTGGATCTCAGCTGCGACCGGCCAACTCTGTTCGAAATCTGGGTGTATATGTGAACTCCCGATTAGATTTCAAAGAGCATGTAAACCAGATAGTTAAAAGTTGTTACTTGCACATCAGAAATCTCTATTTGGTGAAGCCGTTTATAACCAGACGTTGCCTCCTGACGTTGGTTCACTCATTGGTCTTCTCTCGTGTTGATTATTGCAATGCCCTGTTGGTGGGTCTTCCAAATTATATTTTGAAGAAAGTTCAGTCTGTTCTTAACAGGGCCGCAAGACTAATTTTTGGTGTTCCACCTAGAACTCCTACTACATCTCTTCACATAGAACTGCACTGGCTGCCAGTAAGAGCAAGAATAGAATTTAAGTTGTGTTTGGTGACTTTTAAGGTTCTCAAATTTGGTGAGCCTAGGTACCTTGCGGAGCTGCTCAGGCGCCCACCGGCACACCATGGTGTAGTTGTGCGTCATGACAATGACCCTTTTCGTCTTGATGAACCAAGGGCTTTCCAGCAGTCTTCTTTCTTTGAGAGGTCATTCTCCTACATGGCTCCGAGGTTGTATAACAGGTTGCCGCTGTCCGTGAGACAACTGAGTTCTGTTGAATGCTTCAAGAGACAACTTAAGACTTTTCTCTTTGAGAGAAGCTATGATCTTGAGAGAGGTGTCATGACAGATGGCTATAGAGTTTAGGCTATTTTGCCACTGCTAGTGATTGTTAAATGTGTGTTGTATATGAGCCTTCTTTTGATGCATTGATTTTTGTTCTTTTTTCTTTCTCTTTTCGAGCGCTAGTGAATTCTTCGGAAAAATTGGCGCTTATGAGAAATAAGTAACATGCTTATTATTATTATTATTACAGTACAGTCGACCCTCGATTTAACGGACCCCGATATAACTGATTTCGGATTTAACGGACTCTGTCCGTAGCCGGACAATGGACCCAGCAACGGACAAAGTCCGTTGCTCGAAAAAAAGTCTGGTAATTGGCTGCCGCGGCGCACCAGTTTCCCGGCAAACCCCTGTATTTCTATGGTTTTTATTTGTTCTATCTCGGTAATGAAAGAATATTTTTATTATTATTTTTTTTTTATGTGCAGTATGTAAGGAAAGACATAAAAACACCCGGAAAGTTAAAAATCTTCATTTTCGAGGCATATTAGGGCTAAATCGGCGAAGTCTGAAGGCAATTTTCCAACTACAGACTTTTTCCAGCTACGGACACCATCTCCCCCCTATTAGTCCGTTAAATCGAGGGTCGACTGACAAGTAAAAGTAGCGTTGGGTGGGAGGAGGAGCGGTGGATGATAGATGACAAGAGGAGCATGGAGGCGATAGATAGAAATAATGGAATGAGTCGTGTAAACACGTAAGTTGATGTCAAACAGTGTGGGTGTGGGGGCGGCAGCCCCCACCCATAATACTAGGATAGGTTAGGCTAATGTCCTTTCAAAGGGGTATAGTAAACACTAGGATATACCCGGTCAGAGGTAGGTGATACGCCCGATAACATAACTCTTGCCGAAATAATTATATTGTCTTGCTATAACATTGTGTCATTATAATACGATCTTGCTAATACTGTAGCTAGTCATGAAATACTGTATCAATGCTAATTCTAAATACAGTAATAGTGAAAACAAGGAAGATTGCATAATGAATTAATAGTGCCATGATGCAAACATAGGCACCATAGTAATGAAAGAATTTATATTCTTAGGCCTATAGAAGGAACTAAAGAAATGTTACCGTACAGGTCAAAATGGTCACAATCCTGCCCTAGGCAGCCTAGATTAGATTAAGCTAAGCTAGGATAACTATTGGTTAAGCCTACTGTCCTATTCAATTGGTGCTTACAATCTCTCTATCTTCCCCCCCCCCCCCCCAGCCTACAGTATACAGTCTACCGCACCTCTAATGTTCGTCACTGTAGTGAGAAGTGTGTAAGTCCACACCCTCTGCCTAATTACCCTTTTGGGCCCCAAGCGGGTGACTAACCCAGAACTCCTCGGACCACACAAGTTAGGCGCATTACAACTACTGTACATACAAATTTGAACATGAAAACCTAGGCTACCATATATACAATATGATACCTCAATCTACTCACCACAGCAATCCTCTCAGCAGCCATGATCGCAATTGAAATCTCTTGCTAGAAATCAATCTGAGGAAGAAGAAATAACATAATATAATTATTACACTAGTCACTGATGGTAGTCATAACATATGACAATTCTAGTCTGTATAGCCTATAATAAGTGTATTTCAGAAACTGTTAGATTTGAGTTGCAGTAAAATACAATAGAACCCCGCCCAACCGGACTAATCGGAGAACTCTGTCTGGAAGTGCCAAAAGTCTGAATCTGCCATAGTCCGAATAAGTATTCAGCGAACCGGACAGTCCGGATGTCAGAGATAATGATGTCCGGTTACTTAACCCCTTATTGGCGGCGCTCGACTTAAGTCGTGCACCAATTTGCAGCAAGTTAGGAGCATTATTAAGGTTTTTAAAGGGTTAAAATAGAGTGCAAATGGCCGGAAGCGCAGCGAGCCAGACAGCCGACTCCCAGGGCTTACCGCCGCCCATCAACTCATGTTCCCTGTGTTCTCGAGAGGCCGGCAGTGTAGCCAGTAGTGAGCATAGCTGGGAAAAATATACTGCTATACGCTAAACTCCCATGTTCGTGGCACCACTGCAAGAGAACCACGAGTGCTACGTAGCTCGTTCTGGTCTCATTTTGAAGCTTTTAGCGCCTAGTTTTTTGCTGAATACATTTCTTTTCATGCAGATACTTGATTGATCATTCAGGATCTTCTTCTTGATCTTTTGATCTTTTGATGTGTTCGCCACTCTTCTAGCGGCACCAAGGAGCGCGACGCCCCTCGTTATGGGTGGTGATTTGGTGCAGTAGACTGTTTGAAGCGACAGCTCGCTCCCTTGCGAGGATGGGCTCGTCTGGCACTTTTTGCAGTTCGACATCTAGGGCTCTCTTGAAGTTGTCTAACGAGATGTCCCTCATGTCTCTTACTCGCCGTGGGAGTTTGTTGAAGAGACGTGGGCCTCTGTGTGATAACCAGCCCTCTCGCAGAGAGCCCATAGCACCCCTGTTATACATCCGGGGAATTTCGCATTCCCAGCCTCTCCTATCACTGAATTTCATGACTATCGGAGTATGTAGGTTTGGTACTAACCCTCTGCAATTTTCCACATGTATATTATTAGGTAACGTTCTCTTCTACGTTCCAGTGAGTACAGATTCAGTGCTCTTAAACGCTCCCAATAGTGTAGATGTTTTATCGAACTTATATGCGAAGTGAAATTTCTTTGTACACTCTCTACGTCATTTATTTCACCTGCTTTGTATGGGGATGTTAATACGCTACAGTATTCAAGCCGCGGTAGCACTAGAGATTTGAAGAGCGTTATCATAGGCAATTCACCGCGTGTTTTAAAAGTACGCAGAATCCAACCCGTTAGACGTTTCGCAGCCGCCACTTTGACCTGGTTATGTACAGTAAAAGTCCGTTAATCCGACGACCGATGATTCGAATCTCCCAATAGTCCGAATTTTTCAATTTGAGGCCAAATCCGAATTCACCCGATGGTCCGAATTTCAAGAAGTCCCAAAGTCCCCTTTTTGAGGCATTAGGCCACTCAAATGACACATAATGGAGCACACACATATCATATGTTCATGAATTCACTTTAAAAGTTTACCATTGTCATTGTAGCCTATTATCTACTTCAAACATTCAGATTAATGGTCAAAGGAAGCTACTGATATAATCGTAAACACCTTCGTCTTCTTCTTCTTCCACATCGTCTGCTAGAGATTTGTTTTGCTCTTGAACGCATCCTTGGGACGCTCCGATGCGCTACTGGCTTGCACCGCATTTTCTGCAAGCGCATTCAGTCTTGAGCTTGAAAACGCACCTTTGGACGTATTAGTCTTGAGCTTGAAAACGCACCTTTGGATGTTCCGATACGCTACTATTTATAGTTCAGTGATCGGAGCATCCCAAGGGTGCTTTCAAGACAACAAGACAAGGGTGCTTTCAATACAATATAATATAACAGAGCACGTCACAAAAGGAAAATCACAAAAGGAAAATTACAAGAACCTCTCAGGGAAGTGCCGTTGTTAAGGCATTACTTCCCGAACCACATCTGATCTTCAAGAGCAAGACAAACTCGCTAGTAGACGGAAGAAGAAGAAGACGTTTATATCAGCAGATTCCTTTGACCATTAATCTGAATGTTTTGAAGTAGGTAATAGGCTACAATGACAATGGTAAACTTTTGAAGTGATTTCATGAACATATGATATGTGTGTGTGCACCATTGTGTCATTTGGGTGGCCTAATGTCTCAATGTTTTCGTCATACACAGGTTCATAGGGGTAAAGTCCGATAATCCGAAAAATCCACTAACCCGAACGAGAGCCGGTCCGCTGCCCTTCGGATTAACGGAAGTTTACTGTACTTTGAAACCCATATTTTCAGACATGAATACCCCAAGGTCTTTCACACTGTCTTTCCGTTCTATTATGTGGTTAGATTCTGTTAAGTAATTTGTAATTTCTTTAACACCATTATTATCTCCGTACCGTATTAATTGGAATTTTTCCTCATTGAATTGCATGTTGTTTTCCCTGGTCCACTGGAACACTACATTCATGTCTTCCTGCAGTCGGCCCGTGTCCTCTTGTGTGTTTACTATCTTAGGGCCTGAATATGCCCAAATGAGCCCAAAACACCCCGCTAGACAAGGGTTAAGAAGTGAGTGCAGAGTTACAAGGAAGGATAGACAGACAAATGAGGAAGTATGAGAGAGGTGTGGTGTGGATGTAGGTGTGCTGAAAAGAGTGAAAAGGAACACCTTGAGATGATTCGGCCATGTGGAACGTATGGGAAGCGAATGACTAAAGAGTGTGTACGAAAGTGAGGTGGAAGGACAGAGAGGGAGAGGTAAACTGAGATAGAGGTTGAAGAATGGAGTTAAGAAGTACAGTACAGTATATGAATGAAAGCGGTGCTGGATGGGAGGGGCGTTGACTGACTGGGGACAGAGGTGCATGGGGGCGTTTCGTTCGTGGCCATCCCTTCGGGAATCACGGCGTCCGGCAATAGATAGATAGATTATCTAACTCAGACTACTCCAGATCAAAATAGTTGATGTTAGTACTCAGTACTGTCTCTAACTTGGACTACACCGAATGTCCATGATGATGTTCGTATTGTACAGTATAGGGCCCAGTACTCCAGGTGGGGGTGGCGAGGCAAAACCAGCCTTCTCGCCACTTTCCGGTTCTGTGGAAGCCATCACTACAACACTGTCCATTATTAGTGGAATATGCGATGCGAAAAATGCACAAAGTAAAAGGATAATATCCAAAATCTGAACTTCTCTGGATGACAAATATCTAGTGATAATGTCGGACAAGTTGGGAGAGAGGTAGCCTGACCAGGATTCGAACCCACTTGCCCTAGGTATATTCGGGAGAGTTGGGCACTGTAACCACTCGGTGATGGTTGAAGTCTAAGAAACTCACCACATGTAGCCTAGGAAGGCATAGTCCTCCACGAGACTATAACCGAGTGGTTACAGTGCCCAACTCTTCCAAATATACCTGGGGTGAGTGGGTTCGAATCCTGGTCAGGATACCTCTCTCCCAGCTGCCAGCATGTCCGATATTATCACTAGATGGTGATAATAATGAATTGATGATAGTGACAGTAGTAATGATGATGGTGATGGTCGCATTATAATACAGTTTGTACCCATTATTCAGCAATCGCAACCCCCACCCCCCATAGTGGGAACTGGGAAGGGATCTAATTATGGTATTTTAGAGTGCTTTTATATAGTGCCCATATACCCTAATGCAACAGTTATGACATTTAAGCCCAATTTTCCCTATCCCTGATCTGGTACTTATTACCGAAACTACCGGCGGGTGCCCAAATAGGGGAGCTATCGCCCCACCAAAGGCAGCTTTCTAGGGCCTTTCCTAGCTGATGCTGAGAAGATTGGGTTCTAGTCATGTGGGGATGGGCTGGTCTATCAGAGTGAGAACTGAGCGATCTCTGCCATACCCATAGTTTACTCTGACTGTTCCTTTTACTTATAAATTTTCTAGATCTCAAGTGACGGCGTCTCTTCCATGGATTGACCTCCAAATCTACCAAGATTGGAAGCCAAAGCATCACATTTTTCCTTTGCCCCTCAGCTTTCTCTTCATAATTGCTGAGGGGCACAGGGCCCTGGGTGGGGCTTTGGTTTCCCGGGCGTGTCCGCACCCTCCTCAGCTCCCCGCCATGGAGTGGCTTCGGTCACCCAGACTTTATTGTGGTCGGCAGGGAGGGTTCTGTGGGGGCGCTCGGTTATGACCTTGGCCTTGCTCGGGGCCTTGAGGCTGTTCGGCCAGGCAGCTTGGGGAAGAACAATAACAACCGAAACTACCACTAATTATTTCTCAATATTTGAAGGCTAGGTAAATATAACCAAAACTACCACTAATTTTCCCATAATAATAATAATAAATAAACCATGGTTTTTCTTTTTGGTTTTAGGTAGTTTTCATCATTATACAGTTGTTGTTGTTGTTGCTGTTCCCCAGGCTGCCTGGCCGAATAGCCCCAAGGCCCCGAGTAAGACCAAGTCCATAACCGAGCGCCCCCACAGAACCCTCCCTGCCTACCACAATAAAGCCTGGGTGACCGAAGCCACTCCATGGCGGGGAGCTGAGGAGGGTGCGGAAACGCCCGGGAAACCAAAGCCCCACCCAGGGCCCTGTGCCTCTCAGCAATTATGAAGAGAAAGTTGAGGGGCAAAGGAAAAATGTGACGCTTTGGCTTCCAATCTTGGTAGATTGGGAGGTCAATCCACGTAAGAGATGCCGTCACTTGAGAATTAGAAAATATATAAGTAAAAGATACAGTCAGATTAAGCTATGGGTATGGCAGAGATCGCTCAGTTCTCACTCTGATAGACCAGCCCATCACCACATGACTAGAACCCAATCCTCTCAGCATCAGCTAAGAAAGGCCCTAGAAAGCCGCCTTTGGCGGGGGGATAGCTCCCCTATTTCAACCCCTTTCGGGGTTGGGCACCCGCCTATACAGTAGTTGAAATTAGTTACAATCCCCGGAAATTTTTATATCTCCCATTATCCAACAATCGAATTGGCTCTCAGTAGGCCTAGGCCTAATTCCCAGACCCAAGGCCATGAATGCGGCCTTGCTAGACCTAGGCCTAGCCCAAGACAGAAATCCTCAGATTCCTCAGCATACCATCATTCCCTGTCACCAGAATCTCACCACAGGACAGGAGAAATGGCAAGTTGACTCAGCTTGCCCAAGAAACCCCCGTATGTAGGTACCACAGACGGGGAACATGTCGGCACAGCAAATTTGGGACAAAATGTGAGTACCGTCATCCTAAGGTCTGTCGTAAACTCCTAAATCACGGGCCAAACAGAGACCAAGGATGCCAACTAGGGAATTTTTTTTAATTTCTCCACCCCAAGGTGTGCAAGGACTCCATCTCCAAGCAGGAATATTTGAATAAGAACTGTAAATTACCTCACATCAAAGGGACAAAGAGACACCAAGCCAAGCAAGATGTAAATCCAGTACCGGTACCTGCCATCCCTCAAGTGCCCCACATGGCCTCGAAGAAAGTCGACGCTGTCCAGGATACAAATTCAGCCCCTGCTTTTTTAGAATTAATGGTGGGGGTGAAAAGGACTCTCGACACGCTAACGAAAGCCATGGAAACACAAGCGTCCATAATCAGCACACACCTAATGGGCAATCAACACAACAATGTTCCAACACATACCCAAATGTTTCCATGGCTAAATGCCATGAAATCATGCTAGAAAAAGCAATGATTTGCAATATTCAAGGTCTATTCCCTAAGACAAATAAAAGCAAGATCCCCTTCATTGCTGAGCTTGCCAAAGAAAATGACCTAATGTTCATTTCCCTGACAGAGACTCATCTCAAAAGTGAGGTGAGTGATGCAGAAATAATGGTGGCAAATTACAGTTCCTACAGAGCAGATTGTGAAAATAGAAGCCATGGTGGAGTCATCACATATGTAAGAAATTACCTAGCCTCAGATACAAAACCAATACTAGTCTACTCTGATAGTCAAGCAGAAATGCTGGCTCTCCACATTAAGTCACTCAATTTGATTATTCTCAATTACTATCGCCCCCCCATCATGCACCATTGAAAGTTACAATAATTCACACAGCAGAATCGACAAGCTAATTGACGATATGCCAACCCCGACACCAGACATCACCATCTGCGGAGACTTCAACTTTCCTATCATCCATTGGCCAGAAGGAAAGGTCTCAGGAGGTACCAGAGAGGAGCAAGCACAAGCCAGGCTTCTCCTTAAACTCTCTGACAAGCTTTTCCTCACACAACTGATGATCAAGCCTACCAGAGTCAATAACACACTCGACCTCCTCTTCACTAACAACCAGGATATAGTTGCCGACTACTCAGTGGAGAAGACTATATTCTCTGACCACAGCCTTGTAACTATACACACTATGTACAGGAAGGCTGGGGCTCAAGCTGAAACTGTAATTCCGCAAACAAACCCATTCTCCAATTTGAACTTTTTCAGTGAAGCAATTGACTGGGTAAATCTCCAAACTTCCCTCTCCCAGACAAATTGGGACCTGATCCTCCATGACAAGGATCCAAATGCCATGCTTGACACCATCTTCAGCACCCTACTGAAGGAGTGTCAGCATGACATTCCCCAAAGGAGGAAACTTCCAACGCTCGGCACCTCAAAATCTCGAGGGACCGAAAAATCCTAATGCAGAAAAGATCATCACTCAACAAACAGCTCAATAACACCCAGAACAAAGCGAGGAAGCTTGCACTATCTACCAAAATTGCAAGCATAGAAACTCAAATTAAAGCATCCTGTGAGCGTCAAAAGCAAAGAGAGGAAGATCGTGCAGTACTGAACATCAAGCGGAACCCCAAATTCTTTTACAGTTACTGCAGGCGCTTCTCAAAAATTAAGATGCAAATGGGGCCATTAAGAACAGAGGATGGTGAAGCTGTAAACGACCCCAAAGATGTATGTCGGATCCTGCGAACACAGTACGAGAATGTCTTCAGCACACCACGGCCAGCAACTGCAATCCAGGACCCCAAAGCTTTCTTCACGGAAGACACTCCACAACCGACTCGACTAAGTGATATCGAACTGGCTGAGGCAGACCTACGAGAAGCCATCAAAGAACTGAGAACGAATGCAGCTGCTGGTCCTGACGGAGTACCAGCCATACTGCTGATTAAATGCTGTGACGCCCTGATTCCTCCTATCTACAAGCTTTGGAGACACTCAATGGACACAGGCACAATTCCATCTTCACTAAAACAGGCCATCATTACTCCAGTCTACAAGGGTGGTGAAAAGAGCCTGGCGAAGAACTATCGACCGGTAGCTCTAACATCCCACCTCATCAAAATATTTGAAAAAGTCCTGAGGAACAAGCGTGTCAACTTCCTGGAGAAAAATGGCCTAATGAACTCCAGCCAGCATGGCTTCCGGAAAGGCAGGTCATGCCTTTCGAAGCTCCTGGCACATCATGACTGGCTACTCCACAGGCTTGCAGAGGGAGAAAATGTGGATGTCGTGTTTCTAGACTTTGCTAAAGCATTCGACAAGGTGGATCACGGCATCCTCCTTCACAAGATTAAGAAACTCGGCATCCAAGGCAAAATAGGTATGTGGCTGCACAGTTTCCTCTCCGCAAGAATGCAGACTGTTGCTGTTAACCCTCTCCGACATATGACGCAATTTTGAGCCGATTAGGGATACTTTAAGGCCTTTGTTACCATCAGGGGTATTTAGAAACCTTTAGTTTAGTTACTTCAACCTCTGCAGTTGTCTTTGAGTTAGCTGTGGGCAGAAAACTAATTTTGGAGAGGTAATTATAAGAGTGAGAGAACTCCATTTCTTATTGCTAATCTGGCAACCTCTGCATCATATGAGTCTGAAGGGGTTAAGGGCCACACATCTGAAAAGTCCCATGTCATTAGTGAAGTACCCCAGGGATCAGTATTAGGACCTCTGCTCTTTCTTATACTGATAGGGGACATTGATGATGGAGTTGGTCAATCCGTTATCTCTTCCTTTGCTGACGATACGAACATAAATCGTACCGTCAGAAAGGAAGAGGATATTCATAATCTCCAGGATGACCTCGACAGAATCTACAAATGGGCAGACGAAAACAACATGACCTTCAACGAAGAAAAGTTTGAAGCATTACGATGTGGCCCGAACCAAACCCTCAAGGACACCACCAAACTACTCACTGAAGGAGGCCACGACATCACCCCCAAACCACATGTGAGATGCCTAGGTGTGCAATTGTCCGACGATGCCACATTTCTGCAGCTGTCAAGAAAGCCAAGGGAATGGCCGGATGGATCCTACGGACGTTCAACTCCAGGGAACAAGAAACAATGCTAACTCTCTGGAGGTCTATGGTCCAACCCTTTCTTGACTACTGTAGTCAACTATGGTCGCCACACAAAAAGGGGTACATACGAGATCTTGAGTCCGTCCAGAGGTCCTTCACTAGAAACAATCGGGTCATGAAGGACCTTAGCTACTGGGACCGGCTCAAGAAGCTAGGGCTGTACTCCCAGCAGAGAAGGCGAGACAGGTACTGCACAATTTATGTGTGGAAAATCCTGGAGAAGCTGGTTCCAGATCCAACTGGTAATGAACTCCAGGAAAAACAAAATGGTCGGACTGGAAGGAAGTGTGAGAGGAGATCCCTCCCAACACAGGCACCAGAACGAGTGAGATCCCTCCTCGCGTCCAGCCTAGGCCACAATGGACCAAAAGTGTTCAACTCGCTGCCCAAGGAAGTGCGAGACATAGTAGGTTGCCCGGTAGACAGGTTCAAAAAGTTATTAGACAAGTTCCTAAAGACCCTCCCAGATGAACCACCAGTGTCTGGATACACTGCTAACTGCCGGGCGGCCTCAAACTCTATACCGGACCAGACGGACCTCCTTCGAAGGGACGCAGCGGTGGTGGACCACGACTGTGAGGATGGGACCTCTAGACGACTTCAAGTAAGAATCTTAAAACACTCAGATGTAGCCTAAGTCATTTTCAGAGTACAGTACAGTAAATATACATTTTGTTTTGCCTTTGGATACAGGATGGGTTGAGGGCCCCCCCCCCCCCTGACTTATTGAAATCAGCATCTATTTTAACAGTAAGGGGCTTAATAAGAGTTTCACTGGCGTCAATAGGGAGAGTTTTTTCGTTTTTACAGTAGGCCTACTTTATAAAGTGCACATAAAATGTATCTCCAGAGGTTGAAACACATTTTAATACGATCTTTGCAACATCCTTATTCTATAATAGCCTTCAAATATTGAGAAATCATTAGTGGTAGTTTCGGTAATAAGTACCGAAGGCTATTATAGAATAAGGATGTTGCAAAGATCATATTAAAATGTGTTTCAACCTCAGGAGAAACATTTTATGTGCACTATAATGTAGGCATACAGTACTGTAAAAACAAAAAATTCTCCCTATTGACAGCAGTGAAACTCTTATTAACCCTCTCACGTTCTTGATGCAATTTTGAGCCTATTAGGGATATTTTAAAGCCTTTGTCACCATCAGGGGTATTTAGAAACCTTTAGTTTAGTTACTTCAACCTCTGCAGTTGTCTTTGAGTTAGCTGTGGGCAAAAAACTAATTTTGGAGAGGTAATTATAAGAGTGAGAGAACTCTATTTAGTATTGCTAATCTGGCAACCTCTGCGTCATATGGTCGTGAGAGGGTTAAGCCCCTTACTGTTCAAATATATGCTGATTAAAAAAGTCATGGGGGGGGGGGGAGGTTCAACCCATCCTGTATCCAAAGGCAAAAAAAAAATTATATTTACTCTGAAAATGACTTCCATCCGAGCGTTTTAAGATCGTTGATAATGGGACAAATAACGGCAAGAATGTAGTTACCGGGTGTACCGCCCACCTTGTTTACACTATGCGGATGCCTTTGAATATAAAAATACATTAGCCTAACCAAACAACTTAACCTAACCTAGTATTCATGCAGTAATGACAGGGGGCAAATAGCAGAAAATATAGCATCGAAAGACGGGAACGTAAGTGCGACCGCACAACATGACAACCGTACACCCAGAAACTACATCCTTCCCCAAATAAAATTTTCTGGGGATTGTAACTTGGCCTAATTTCAACTATTGTATAATGATGAAAACTACCTAGGCCTAAAACCAAAAAGAAAAACCATGGGAAAATTAGTGGTAGTTTCGGTAATATTTTCCCCTGATCGTTATAGCCCTCCCCACTAGCCTAGTGGTGGAGGCCCGGGACATGGTTTTAGAATTAGAATACAGGTAGATTGTTGGATAATGGGTGAATTTGAATAGCCTACTAAAATGTGATGGTCTTTGGTAGGCTATATAACAATACTGTAGGCCTATATCAAAAGAAAAAAAAAATAATATATACATATAGATAGCCTAGGCCTAAGTCCTAAGAAGAGCGAGTAGACCTCTTGCTCTGTACCGAGAATCAAGGCTGTCCGGGAATTATCTCATCCGACGCCTTTTCCGAGACCGACGCGGTGGATCATGACGGTACTCCCCATCCTCACTGTCGCTGTCATCAGAGGGTCGAATACGATATTTTTGAGATATCTTTCAAAATAAAATTTGCACTCATCATCACTATTAACAAAAGAGGAGGGTCGGACGGAGGGTTACGATATCATTTGAGATACTTTTCCTCCTCCGAATCGCTCCCCTCCTCCTCCGAGTCGCTCCCCTCCTTCTCCGAATCGCTCCCCTCCTCCTCTGAATCACTCCCTTCCTCCTCCGAATCGCTCCCCTCGGACTCAGGCTCGTTGATTTCAATGAGGAGGCCTAGTTCTCCACCTTCCTCCTCCACCTCAGGTCCCCCACTTTCATACCCGGAGTCTACATCTTCATCATCGCTCCCCTCCTCCTCCGAATCACTCCCCTCCTCCTCCGAGTCGCTCCCCTCCTCCTCCGAATCGCTCCAATCATCGAATCCCAACCAGGGTTCTGCCGCCGGAAGCAAGTCGTCCATCGCTTCCGGCTCTACAACTACATTATCGAATCCCAACCATGGTTCTGCCACCGGAAGCAAGTTGTCCATCGCTTCCTCCACATCTACATTATCGAATCCCAACCAGGCATCTGCCGCCGGAAGCAAGTTCGGAAAATTTTTATTTTAATACCACAAATTTTCCGAGTGTTTTTTATAAAAGAAATTGGGTATTCATTTGCATCAATATCTAGTGTTTGTAATTAATTAGAAATCTCGGGAAAACCTATTTTCCCCATTAGGCCTATTGATCGATGTTGAGACACGCCCCCGATAGTGATTTGAAAAGACATTAGCCTAACCTAACCTAACCTAGTATTATGGGTGGGGGCTGCTGCCCCTACACCCCCGCTGGTTGAGTACTAATCCCTTATTAAATAATTTAAAAAAAATGGCTGTCGATTATACGAAGGTGAAAGAAAGTCGATGAAGTCTACGGTGTTTGCTCTGCAATCTTCAGCTTTGATTGTACATTGATAACGGGAAAGTACCGTATTGACAACCTTGTTACGAAAATAAAATGTTAATACCATACTTTTATATTAGGTTTTTCCGAGGGTTTAACACATTTTCGTATGATCTTAGAGCTATCGATAACTGGAAGTACCGTATTGACAACCTTGTTACGAAAAAGACATTTTAGTACCATACTTTTGAATTAGGTTTTGCCGAGGGTTAAACAAATTTTGTTTATGATCTTTAGAGCATATACAGTAGATTCAATATGTATCTTCAAATATATCAACAAAATTTGTGGTATTAAAATAACATTGAACCGCAAGTTCTTCAACACTTCCTCTACAACTACATTATTGAATCCCAACCAGGGTTCTGCCGCCGGAAGCAGGTCCGGTAAGATTAGGAGTAGTGGCCGTACCACTACCAACATAGCCTACAGCATAACTCATCCATAAAACATTAACCTAACCAAACCTAACCTAGTATTCATGTAGTACTAGGTTAGGTTAGGTTAGGTTAGGTTAGGTTAATGTTTTATAGATGATTTATGCTGTAGGCCTATGTCTGTAGTGGTACGCCCACTACTCCTAATCTTACCGCAGGTCCTCCATCGCTTCCTCTACATTATCAAATCCCAACCAGGCTTCTGCCGCCGGAAGCAGGTCCTCCATCGCTTCCACTACTTCTCCCTCTGCTGCCAACTGATTCAGAACTTCCCCGTCTTCCCGAACGTCCTGGATCGCCGCCTGGTTGAACTCAGCCTGGGCCATGCCCAAGCGGTTCATTTTTGTATTATATAACTTGACCTACTACCTAGGCTAGCTAGGCTCTAGGAGTCTAGGCAGAAAAAAAGTAAAGCAAATAGTTTAGGCTAGCCTAACAAATTAAACCTAGGCCTAGGCCTATGAATAATAAATATCGCAACCCGACTCCTGAGCCTACAGTATTTTTAAAATGCTAAAATACCAAGCTTAGGCTAGATCAAGTTGACAATTTAGGCGACTTAGCCTAATGGATATCAAAGCACTTACTCAAGTTAGGCCTAGGCTAGGCTTACCTATTGAATGCTTACCTATTGAATGATAGCCTAGTGGGGAATTAAGAAGCAGGCTTCTTGTGTGAACCCCACCTCCAAAGACTGGTCAGCCAATATTAACTAGGTTAGCCTATGTTATTATGTTTGTCGTATCTGGCTTTAAAAGTGGCAATCGTTGGCGCTGTAACCACACTCTCTGGGAGTGCGTTCCACTCGTCGATGACTCTGATAGAGGACCAATTCCTCTTCAGTGTCGTTCTCCAGGCTACTATTAGCCTAATTGATATCTAAGTTCTTAGACTATTATAATTATCAAAACACTTACTTAAGTTACTTAATGACTATTATTTACAAGTAAAAAATAAAATACGACTAACCCAATCCAAAACTTGAGGACTACTAATGCGAATTTGCGAAACGCCTTGACACTGAGAAGTTAGAATTAGAACTAGTCTTGTCTTGTCTTGTCTTGTCTTGGGGGGTTAAGGGCAACCTCAGGCGAATACTCGCCCGCTCCGGCCCTACCGAAGTCGCGAAGGTCCGAGGCCACAATTAAGGTAATAATGATAGGATAAAATTCACCACAGTAACACTGACACGCCGCATCACTAAGAGGTCCGTAAAAAGAAGAAGTCAACAACCCAAGAGCAGGTCATCAGGCGGCGAACCAGAGACCTATGAACCGCGGTACTAGGGCCAGAGCGATGTCCCGGAGGGAGGTGCCCTTATCCAACATCCCCAGACAATCCAGCAGGAGCTGACGGAAGGAGTCCATCGAGGCAGCCTGAAAGGGACGCCCATCCACATGGTCAGGGACGGGACGAGGCGAGGCTGTGGAGGCGTACGTAGGACGACCAGGCGAGGGATGTGGAGGAGGAGAGGGACGACGATCCATGGGATGCGGAGACTGCGGAGGGAAGAGCTCTTCAAAGTCACACTGGCCCAGGGTGTAAATCCACAAAATATGAATTGTGTTATCATTATGGTTTATTATTTTGTTATCATTATAGCGCGGCGAAGGCGCGAGCTCTAGGGGGGTCCGGGGGCATGCCCCCCAGATTTTTTTTTTGAGAATTTAGGTGTCTAAAACAGTATTTCCTGCAATAAAAAAACAATCAAGATGGAAAATATGGAGACCAAAATTGTGTCAATTTAGCCTAGCCTACCTTTTTTTTTTTTTGGGGGGGGGGGGAGTGATAAATCTACAGTTATACTACCCCTATTTTGTAGCTATTCTGTTGGTACTAATGGGTTAATATTATTAGTAGTAGACTTAGTATGGTTTGATGATGCGCGGAAATGTATACAGTATTTGACTTGTAATAGATACATTGAAGTATTACAAACCTTCGCGAACCCATAAACAGGGAACGTGAGCTGGGTTTAGACCGTCGCGCACCTATAAACAGGGAACGTGAGCTGGGTTTAGACCGTCGCGGGACATGCCAATTCGCCTTAGGCGAGACAGGATAGTTTTTGGTTAGGTTAGGTTAGGCTAATGTTAAAAATACTAAAATGCGACGGTCCTCTGTATTAAACAACACTGAATATCAAATAAAAAATAAAAAAACAACAAATTACCTGAAAAAACTCTTATCTGGTTGGTGATAAATTTGTATCAAAATGTTTTTTTTCAGTTTCCGCGTCTGCTGAACCATCCAAAAACACGCTAAAAGGCGTATTTTAAAGGGGGGCGGTGGTGGGGGGTAGTATAACTGTAAATTTACCGGGGGAGTTTCTGTTATCATTATACAAAAAGTTCATTGCGTTATCACTCAAAAAAACAGCGTCGTTTGACACGCTGCGTGACTGGCCCTCGTCTGGGGCGGGGCGGTTGAAGCGGGGACTGAGCAGCATGGAATAAGACAGCCGACGGGGATTGGGGCCTGGAAGTCACCCCCAACTCCAGGCCCACCCTCTCAAGCGGGTCCTCAACACCATCCAACTCATCACCTAAAGGGGCAAAACGGGACCCCTGAGGCTGAGCATCCGGCGGACCACCCCCCAACGAGCGCCGGCCAGCCAAGGGGGAACCCTGGGGCAGAGACGGACCACGTCGTGGGTTGAGGAGGCGCAGACAGTCGTTCATATCACCCAGGGTGAGGGCCCCGTCACGGTACGCGGCGCCTTGTGCAACAACCACGCCTTCTGGAGGACAGCACACTCCACCGACGTCACCCTGTGCGGAGCACGACCCCCACAAAAAAGACACTTAACCACATTGGAGCACTTCGGGTGATCCTTAGGCGCCTCCTCATGATAGCCACTACACCTGGCACACCGAGCCCTATTCCTGCAGGACAGGACACCATGAGAAAACAATTGGCAGGAGTAGCACCGGAGGAGAGGGAAGGTATAACGCCCCACCGGTAACAGACGTGGCCCACGCCGTGTAGCATCCTCAGGTCCGAAGGTAGAGCAGCTCCCTCAAAACGTAACCGGCAAAAGACAGAGGGCACCAGCGACCCATCCTCCGTCCGAGTCCTCATCCGCTGCACCTCCACCAGCACCAACGGTGCAGCCCCCAACACACGGAGGGACGCTAGGAGGTCCCCGTATCCACAGGCCCAATCTTGCTATACACAAACACCCCACCCGACGGAGAAGCAGACGGTAATTCTGCATAACTACTACTCCTGCTATTTTATATTAATTTATTTTATTTGTGTATGTTAATGCTTTGTAAGTGTGTATTTTCTATTTAGAAAGTGAGGAAAGCCCAATTTATTAGCATTTGTATTATTAATTGTAATTCCGATACCTCAACAATCTAGGGGAGAGTTTGGGAATGCGGGGTTTTGGGTGGGGTAAAAATAGGGGTATTATAGGAATAACTCTAAAAATGTAATAAATACAATTGAAAAAACACCAAAATGTTGAAATCCGAGCCAAGTTTGAGGCACATGGAATAGGTGGGGCGTTGTTGGGATGGATTAGGTCATGGCTAATTGGTAGGAAACAGAGAGTCAGCATAAATAGTACCAAGTCAGAGTGGGGAGCAGTCAAAAGTGGTGTCCCCCAGGGATCGGTATTAGGTCCACTGTTGTTTCTTATATACATAAATGACCTAGATTTAGGTATAACTAGTAGGATAAGTAAATTCGCAGACGATACTAAAATAGGGAGATCAATTGATTCAGATAGCGATATAGAGTGCCTCCAAAGGGATCTAGATACCTTACATGAATGGTCAGTAAATTGGCAGATGAAGTTAACATTGACAAATGCAAGGTATTAAAGATAGGGAAGATGCAAACAAATGTTAAATATAAACTAGCTAATTTAGAATTAGAAAATTCAGACTGCGAGAAAGATCTAGGTGTGTTTGTTAGCAATGATTTGAAGCCTAGAAAACAGTGTATAAGCGTTCGTAATAAGGCAAACAGGATTCTCGGGTTCATCTCTAGGAGTGTGAGTAACAGAACATAAGAACATAAGAAAATGGGAGTCTGCAGAAAGCCGATTGGCCTAAGCAAGGCAGATCCCTGTCCCACACAACCCCAATTACAAAGCCCAATTATAGGCTCAACACTCTAATACCCTGAGGATCATCTTACCAAAACGGTTAGAGATTAACGCAGGATTACGGGGGTCTGCAGAGCGCTGATTGGCCCAACCCGGCTGATCCCCCTTCACACCCAACCCTTCTCGTCCATATGCTTATCCAATTTTTTCTTAAAGCTCCCTATCGTTCTTGATCCCACTATATCACTTGGTAGCCTATTCCACCCATCTACAACTCTGTTACCAAACCAATATTTGCCTATATCTTTTCTGAAACGAAATTTATCTAATTTGAAACCATTGGTACGAGTTCTTTCGCTATCACTGAGCTTTAGTACATTTGTCATGTCCCCTTTGTTAATCCCACTAACCCACTTGAACACCTCTATCATATCCCCTCTAACTCTGCGTCTCTCTAACGAATGTAAACCTAATTTCTTCAACCTTTCTTCATACGGAAAATTTCTAATATTATGGATCATTTTTGTCATTCTACGCTGAATTCTCTCCAATGAATCTATGTCCATTCTGTAATAAGGACACCAAAATTGGACAGCATAATCCATATGGGGTCTCACTAATGACAAGTAAAGTTTTAAGATAACATCAGCAGTTCTGTTACTCACACTCCTAGAGATGAACCCGAGAATCCTGTTTGCCTTATTACGAACGCTTATACACTGTTTTCTAGGCTTCAAATCATTGCTAACAAACACACCTAGATCTTTCTCGCAGTCTGAATTTTCTAATTCTAAATTAGCTAGTTTATATTTAACATTTGTTTGCATCTTCCCTATCTTTAATACCTTGCATTTGTCAATGTTAAACTTCATCTGCCAATTTACTGACCATTCATGTAAGGTATCTAGATCCCTTTGGAGGCACTCTATATCGCTATCTGAATCAATTGATCTCCCTATTTTAGTATCGTCTGCGAATTTACTTATCCTACTAGTTATACCTAAATCTAGGTCATTTATGTATATAAGAAACAACAGGGGACCTAATACCGATCCCTGGGGGACACCACTTTTGACTGCTCCCCACTCTGACTTGGTACCATTTATGCTGACTCTCTGTTTCCTACCAATTAGCCATGACCTAATCCATCCCAACAACGACCCTCCTATTCCATGTGCCTCAACCTTTCTCATCAATCTCTCATGAGGGACTCTGTCGAAAGCTTTACTGAAATCTAAATATATAATATCATATGACTTGTCACTATCTACTGCTTCATATACCTCTGAGAAAAAGCTAAGCAAATTAGTAAGGCACGAACGTCCCTGAGTGAATCCATGCTGAGAAGAATTTATTAAGTTAAATTTTACTAAGTGGCTTCTAATTTTCCTAGCAATAATAGACTCTAGCAACTTTCCTATGATTGATGTGAGACTAATGGGACGGTAATTGGATGCTATCGATTTATCACCTCAGAACTGCTGATGTTATCTTAAAACTTTACTTGTCATTAGTGAGACCCCATATGGATTATGCTGTCCAATTTTGGTGTCCTTATTACAGAATGGACATAGATTCATTGGAGAGAGTACAGCGTAGAATGACAAAAATTATCCATAATATTAGAAATCTTTCGTATGAAGAAAGGTTGAAGAAATTAGGTTTACATTCGTTAGAGAGACGCAGAGTTAGAGGGGATATGATAGAGGTGTTCAAGTGGGTTAGTGGGATTAACAAAGGGGACATGACAAATGTACTAAAGCTCAGTGATAGCGAAAGAACTCGTACCAATGGTTTCAAATTAGATAAATTTCGTTTCAGAAAAGATATAGGCAAATATTGGTTTGGTAACAGAGTTGTAGATGGGTGGAATGGACTACCAAGTGCTATAGTGGGATCTAAAACTGTAGGGAGCTTTAAGATAAAATTGGATAAGCATATGGACGAGAAGGGTTGGGTGTGAAGGGGGATCAGCCGGGTTGGGCCAATCAGCGCTCTGCAGACCCCCATAATCCTGCGTTAATCTCTAACCGTTTTGGTAAGATGATCCTCAGGGTATTAGAGTGTGAAGCCTATAATTGGGCTTTGTAATTGAATTGGGGTTGTGTGAGACAGGGACAGTGTGCCAAAATTCGCCCATTTTCTTCGTGATCCCGAACCTAACATTGAAAAAATATTGATACTGAAATAGGCTAAGAGCCTGTGACTGTCCCGGGGCGGCCGGGAGCCCCGCTAAACCTGCCATTCTATTTCTACATTACACTCATCAAACGATAGTTGCTCTGCTCTACACTGTACTCTACATTGGCTATGATCTTAGAACTATTATATATCACCTGTATTGAAGTCCAAATGCAGCTACTAATGTAAATATAGACGGATAAATCCAGAGCTCGAGTCATGAGAGCGATTTGTTTACACTGTGAAAACACAACTTGTTCGGTTCGGATGAGGTGACTGACTTTAGCACCAATATAACAAATATATATTACAATAAGGAAACAGCCATCGTTCATAGAACGAACTCCTGGATGGGAGAGTCCGCTAAAACAAACAAACAAACAACCAATGTACCCCTACACTCCGATGTTATATTGCGCCGAAGGCTGAGTCAAGACGAACACAACTACCGTAATTTTATTGGCACTCGAATGCTCAATAATATGTAGATTAAAGGATAATAATAGGTATTTATCTAAAACTATGTATATATTAACTAAACTACTCCATGTGTTTAATATATTGACTAAATTTCACTGAAATGAATAATGTAAAATATTAATTTAAGTTTGAATGTTAATTTTCTGATCAGAGTTCCTCTTAATTAAACTCCTTCAAAATACAGATATTGTTTCGTATGTGCTAATTTTATGGGGTCTCTAATTTCTTAAAAATAGTGAATGAATATAAATTTTATGTGTTTGACAAAGAGCGCAAGACCTTGAGGCATAAGGTAAGCTATAAATTAGTACGATTTTATGATGAATTATTGGTTTTCAGGGGTATATATGTGGTTGGATTAATGGAAACCAACGAACGAATATCAGCACTGTTTTCCATTGTGGCTGTTTCCGAGAATAATCCAATGATGACGTCAAATTAGCTTGCCGCCAATCAACTGTGGAACACTTGGAAATGTGTTAGCTGTTATTTACCGATATATTTGTGGAAAAATAGAGTGAATTAAGGGGCTGGAATATAACATTGACTTCATGTGAAGTGCGAGTGCCCTACACATTCTAAAATTGTGCATATTAATCTTGGGGAACTCATTATATATAAGGTATAAGTTCAAGGTGATACTTTGGATAAACCTGACTTCTAGCAAGCACCAAACAGCGATTTTGTAAGTAGCCAAGCATATTATTTTGTCAGATAAGCCTAGGCCTACTTGTATTAGCCTAGGCCTATGATGATAATGATGATTTGAAGCAGAAATGAGTAGCCTAGGCTGAGGCTAGGCATATTAGGCTTAGGATAACCCATTATCCAACAATCTTAGGACTGCCCCCACTAGTGGGGCTATGTATAATGTATTGATAGGCTAATGAAGATCAAGGAAGATTTGAGGTTAAAGACAGTAAAAAATAAGGTTAGCTAGGCAGCTGGGAATCTGGTTCTGGTAGGCTAAGACTCAGAGCCCACTCTTAACCCGGGAATGGCGAAGGTCCTCAATTATGGTAATTATTTAGAAGATGACCTTTTTTTCTAGTTATTAAAAACTTACTCTATGATGTATTATATGATATATAGAAGCAATAGAACTGTTAAAATGACCTGGGAAGTGTATATTAAACTTAGCCTAGACCAACATTCCTGTTTTGTTTTTTGTTTTTTTTGTAGCTAAGGCTAGGCTAGGCTAACCTAGCCTAGGCTACTCTTGAGTTTTGGAACACAGTAGGCCTAAGCCTAGGCCTATTTTAGATGTCTAACTTTTAAAATAATAATATAAAAATACGTAGGCTAGGCCTAGGCTAGGATTTTTTTTTTTATCATTATACAGAAAGTTGTATCACTCAAAAAAACAGCGTCATTCGACACCCTGGCTAGGCTATAGCCTATGACAATAACAGTTTGCCGTCATGCCGTGGGATTAGGCCTATAGGGGTAGACCTGTCACTGAAGAATACTTTCGCAGTCTTACCGTTTGTTTCTGTTTTCAAGGTATAGGCTATAGGCAGAATAGGCTACAGTAGTATCTTATCTACTGGTATCTTATTTTATTGTAGTTTATATTATGAGTGGAAGATTTGCAATAACTTACCCTAACCAAAGTCCAAACTTAGTGTCCAAAGTGGGATCTGCACCCTGCCTCTATGTTCTCATTTTGTATACCGGTAACTTTTTAGCCAGATTACCGGTACAATTTAATAAGTGTACAGCCAGCAGCTAGGCCTACCGCCTACAGTGCATTTATAGATTTCCCGGAATCCCGGCCATGACTTGGGTATCACTAAAGAATCTTTCCGCAGCCTTATGTACAATTGTTTGTTTTTATTTCTTCAAGGAATATAGTACAGTAGTTTATTGTTCAATTGTTTATCATGTTATGAGTAGATAATTTGCATTACCTTACCCTAACCTAACTTTACTTAGTCTTAGTGTCCAAAGTGGGGGCTGCCACTATCCCCACAGTCCACACACACCCGCTAACTAACATATATTATTGGTATGTCTTGTCATTACTATAACCTGACTTCATGGGGGTAACGGAGACTTGATTGAATATTTTCGGAATTAGCCTCGCAGAATCTTGAGTCTTTTAAAGTTGTGAAAATTAAAGTAAGTTTCTACGTTCCTACTGATTGTACTTAACCCGAGATGGGAATAGCCTACCCAGGTATTTTTTACTCGGCCCAGGGAAAATAATAGACAAACAAATGTTCTAATCAAAGTTTATTCTTGAAACTTTGTACCGGTATGTATTTTAACCAGTACTCTATAGTAACTCATGTATCATATGAAAGGATATAAATTAAGTATGTAATAGTTCTTGGAATGCAACAACAAATATACATGAAATCTTTATTGGACAAAAGTTACAAAACTAAAACAGGGACTGCTAAGAATAATTTAAAAACCTGTTTTCAATGCCTATATTAGTGGACCTGAAGTGCATCTCTTTGAGACTGAAGTACAGGCAGCCAGCTCCCCTAGTATCCTGATTAAACACCAGTAAACATACATAACATCCCTTTTACTTACAATATTATTCATTCCTTTTAATAAATTTTGAGCATGTATTGTGCATATATTTACCTTCACATCTCAAAATTTCTCCGGCGGCCGGGGGGCTACGCCCCCCGGACCCCCTGTTATGGAGCGGGGGGCTGCGCCCCCCGCAGACGCCGCGCAAAGTTGATCCTTGTAAGCTTAGAAAAATGATCCAGAACTGGATAATTTCTGTTTTGGCACCCTGGACAGGGATCTGCCTTGCTTAGGCCAATCGGCTTTCTGCAGACTCCCATTTTCTTATGTTCTTATGTTCTTAAGTTTTGGCAAAAGTTGGCCAATTTTAAGAGTCCAAAAAGGGCAAAATTGGAAAACAAAATTGGCTCGGATTTCACCCTTTTTCAGCTGAAGAAAACCCCAAAGTGTTGACCAAACTTGGCTGGTGTTTATCGAATTTTCAGAGTCCAAAATCACAGTAACTTCATTTTGAAAGTTGGCTGGGGTTTTCTTGTTTTTCACTGTTGAAAAACTCAGTAAGGATGTGGTTAACATTAGCCTAACCTAACCTAGTATTATGGGTGGGGGCTGCCGCCCCCACACCCCCGCTAAATCCATGAAATCCGAGCCAAGTTTTATCATTAACCTAACCAAATAACCTAACCTAGTATTATGGGGTTAACCTAACCTAACCTAACCTAACCTAACCTAACCTAACCTAACCTAGTATTATGGGTGGGGGCTGCCGCCCCCACACCCCCGCTAAATCCATGAAATCAGAGCCAAGTTTTGTCATTAACCTAACCAAATAACCTAACCTAGTATTATGGGGTTAACCTAACCTAACCTAACCTAACCTAACCTAACCTAACCTAACCTAGTATTATGGGTGGGGGATGCCGCCCCCACACCCCCGCTAAATCCATGAAATCCGAGCCAAGTTTTGTCATTAACCTAACCAAATAACCTAGTATTATGGGGTTAACATTAGCCTAACCTAACCTAACCTAACCTAACCTAACCTAACCTAACCTAACCTAACCTAACCTAACCTAACCTAACCTAACCTAACCTAACCTAACCTAACCTAACCTAACCTAGTGTTATGCGTGCGGGCTGCCGCCCCCACACCCCCGCTAAATCCATGAAATCCGAGCCAAGTGTTGTCATTAACCTAACCAAATAACCTAACCTAACCTAACCTAGTATTATGGGTTTTGCCCTTTTTGGACTCTGAAAATTGGCCAAAACTTGCCTCGGATTTAACATTTTGGGGTTTTTTCAATTGTACTTATTACATTTTTAGAGTTAGCCTAGGCTACTCCCAGTCTCCCACTGTCCACAATACCCCTATTTTTACCCCACCCGAAACCCTGCATTCCCAAACTCTCCCCTAGATTGTTCAGGTATCGGAATTACAATTAATAATACAAATGCTAATAAATAGGGCTTTCCTTACTTTCTAAATAGAAAATACACACTTACAAAGCATTAACATACGTGAGTGGGGGGGGGGGGGGGGGGGGGGAGGGCCTGAGGATATGTCCCTATATAATGGGCGAAATTGGCCTTTTTGACATGGAAAAGACCCTGTAATGCAAGCCCTAAGGGTCTACTTACGGTTATATATTGAAGAAAAATAGCCATACTCGAGAAATACCGCCAAAAATACACCTAAATGTGAGGAAAACTCACATGGCATGAGGCCTTCCAGGAGGTTGTGTTTGAAACTGACGTCACACTTCACAGGCGAAGTGCATTGTGGGTACAAGTTAAAATGTATTGTTACAAATCGATATCCCAAAAACTAAATGTAGAAAAATTAGAAAGTAATAAATTCAGACAGTATGTAAAACACTGGAAGAGAGAATTGTAAAAGATAATAATTTGTTGGGAAAATAAATCACTAGGTGAAGCTCGACTCTCATTGGCTAATGAACATCCGGGAACTTCTGAGAGGAGCCTAGCATGTAAACAAAGTGTTATGGACTGTTCGAGTCGACTGGACTGGCTGGACAAAACTAGGATTTAACTCTGAAAATTGTATAGGGGGGTGGCAATGAAATTGACAAAATAAGAAAAGTATCCCTTTTCCGCGCATCTGTAGGGTCCCTTGAGTAAGGTAAGATCAACAACAAATAATTACCTAAGACAGGAATCCCGTAATCGAGGAGTAGTAGTGGTGCAGTTAACCCAGGCAGCTCAAGGGCAGCCCCACACATAGCGCCACGCCACCCCCAGGCACACGCACGTCACCTTCAGCCACATATTTACAAAATGGCGCCTCATTGAGAGCCCGGGTAACCTCTTGAAGACCGGCCAGCGATCCTTCACCCGAAACAAAAAATATACCATCTTACCGACAGGACCGGGAGGTGCGCCACAGCCGTCGACATCAGGAGAGCACGTGTTCGAAGTGGGGTGATGACGCTTAGGGCCAGAGCGGACCTCCTGGTCGCCACCAGCATCGCCCTGGGAGCCCTCCAGCTGCCGGCCACGCTTCAGAGCTGCCTCCGACGAGTCCTCCATCGCCGCCACGGCGCCAGCTGGCACGGAGACGGCCGCCACCCCACCAAAATGTCGTAGATGAAGTCTTTCTTATCGATCTGTCGAGGTCGCACACGCCGACGACCCCAACCCACCATACACAACACGACAGCCCAGGCGGCAGGCGCACAAGGGCAAAGCACGAGTCCGCAGTCGCACACAATGGAAAGGCGCCACTGCGAGGCACGTCTACACTGCGCGACGGTCGAGATGCGAGTTAATTGTCCCAGATCCACGTGCATAGGTTGAAATTTCAGAAGCATGGATCAACTAGAACTAGTCTAGAAGTGACAACTACCGCCATGATCGCCATCTGCCAGATCTAGTCAAACTGTCAGTTATCAACTCAATATTAGTGACTACAAAATATGGCTAAATTAGTCCTCAAAATGTATATATAATTATGATAAATATATATATATATATGAGTATATACTATTATATATTATTTATATAATACAAAATAAAAGTTTCAGTTCAGTTTCAGTTCAGTTGGAATTCGGGAAGTTTAGCCTTAACGTCGGCACTTCCTTAAGAGGTTTTGTTATTTTTCTTTTTGTGACTTTGTGACGTGCTCATTTGTCTAAACATAAATATATCTCATTTTTCATCCCTTTTTCTGAAATCTTCTTTCTTCTCTCTTCTTTCTTCAGTCTTGTTTCTTCTCTCTTCTTCCTTCATTCTTGTTTCTTCTCTCTTCAGTCTTCTTATTTCAGTTCTTTCAATTTTTTCTCTCGTACTCTCCACATTTGATAGATTGTCTGTTTCACTCTATCGCTTATTTCTTTGTTAAATAAAAGATGTCCGATGACTTGGTTTTAATTTTCAATATAAGGCTGTTGGAACCCTGGATCTTTTATTATAAAATGAACAGTGTAGTAGAAAATGTTTTAGGTCTTCTGTTCCTTCCTTACACAGATCGCATTGTGTCTCTCCTCCCACATGCCTATTTCTATCTTTTAGATTTAAGTTATTTGTCCTACATCTGTAAAATATTATAGATGCCTGTGTGTTGTCATAAATATCTTCCTCGCTCTTAATCTCCTTTTTATAACTTCTATACACTTCTAGGCTACTCTTCTCTGCCAACTCCTCTCGCCATCTTCCCGAATCCCATTCCAGAACTCTTTTTCTAATGTCGTCCTTCTTAATATTTGCTAAATTTGTTTCTCCTAACTTCAAATTCCCTACATACTTTCGAATTTCTGCAGTCCAGGGATCTTTACTATTTCTAAGTTTTTCCTCTGTGATTCTTCTTAGCAAGTCATTACTTTCCTCTCCTACTAAATATTTAAGATATTTTATGTTACCTTCCATAATTCTTGCCTCCATTGATGAGGCTCCTATTTCACCCCTTAAGGTTACCTTTTGGGCATATCTGGGTGCCCCTAATATGTGTCTAAAAACCCTATGTGTCTAAAAACCCTATTCTCTATATTTTGTAATTTATTTATTTCTGTTTTTGAAAAACCTATAACATTCGAGCCATACAGGACTGCTGGTATCACAATACTTTTCCAATATGTTTTCCCAATAAGTATCTTATTACAACTTTGTGATATTACCGGGTATGTAAGGTTAGCCATTCTATTTGCTTTATCCAAAGCTTCTATTTTCTGGGTTTTAAAACATTTTTTATTATAATTAATTTGTATTCCTAGATATTTATTATTCCTAGATAGTTTAATTGAGTTGAACTGTTCAGCGGGAATCTAGCCCTTCACAACCGCACCTCCCTTTTGTTTTGTTTTGTGTCGTGCTCTTTTACGTTTATTTAGTTTTCACCATTAATATGTTGGTACAGTACATTATATATCTCAATTATGACATGCACCAGCGTTACATAAATCACATAATCATACCTAAGGAGTACCCAAAAAGGCCATTATGTATATTTCCAAAAGGGTCCTTGAGGGATTAAAGTTGGGGACGCAGAACAAAAGTGAAAATTTTAATTAAATTTAGCAGTATAAAACAATATACCGGGTATATATATATATATATATATATATATATATATATATATATATATATATACCGAATACATTTCTTGTTTGTGTGTTAAATATCTTTGATCACACCGTGATGTAGTTCATTAAAGCAGACACGTCCTGACTGTGCGTGGTTCAGGTTCGGCTGGGAGTATAAAAACATATATACTGTATACACAGTAGGCTATATATATAAAGTATATATATTTCTAATCTCTCAGTGGGGTTCGAACCCCACTGAGAGATTAGAAATATATAGTGGCTCACGTGTATTTGTGATATATACTCAAGATATATATATATATATATATATATACTGTATATATATACTATATAAAGGGCACTTTCTGTGAGTCTGTCTGTCTTTTTTTCAAGAACTACTCCCTCAGTTTTCAAGAAAGACAGCCCATACTTGGCATGCATACTACAGGGGTGCCAAAATTGGTATTAAGCAGGGGGGGGGGGGCAACTTTGTCACTTTTCAGAATGGAGAGCCCATACTAAGCATGCATACTAAGGGGGTGCTAGAATAGGTTTTAAGCCGGGGGTAGGGGGCAGAGCCCCCCCCCCCCCACTACTCCCTCAGTTTCCAAGATGGAGAGTCCATACTTGGCATGCATAATAAGGGGGTGCCAGAGTGGGTTTTAAGCAGGGGGGGCTCTGCTACTCAGTTTTCAAAATAGAGGACCCCCCCGCCCCACCAAGACAGACAGCCAATACTTTGATTTTCCACCGGGCAGCGCCGGGCAGGTTACCACAGCTATAGTCTATTAATTTGCTGTAAGTATACAGGCGAGACATCATGATATCTAACCTCTGTAACTCAAATACTACTAGAGTAATCGAGCTAATATTTCTACCATTTGGGAATAGTCAGTTAAGGAATAGATGTGGAAATTTACATCCAATTTGCTATAACCCTTTTTGAGTTACAGAGGATAGAGGTCATGACTTGTCACTTACAGCGAATAGAGTATACAGTAGTATATATATATATATATATATATATATATATATATATATATACAGTATATATATATATATATAATATATATAGAGTATATATATATATATATATATATATATATATATATATATATATATATACACCACCTACAGTACCTCACAACCATTCTGAATGGCATATTTACCAGAACACTCGTTGTACACTACACTGCCTCACATCAGTACAACACTACCAATGACTGTATTATACCCCTGCAGACCCCCACAACCACCCTCCTCCCTCTTGTAGACCCCCACAACCACCCCACCCATCCTCCTCCCATGCAGACCCCCACAACCACCCCACCCATCCTCCTCCCCTGCAGAGCCCCAAAACCACCCCACCCACCCTCCTCCCCTGCAGACCCCCACAACCACCCCACCCACCCTCCTACCCTTGCAGACCCACACAACCACCCCACCCACCCCTCCCCTTGCAGACCCTCACAACCACCCCACCCACCCTCCTCCCCTTGCAGACCCCCACAACCACCCCCCCCCCCCTCCTCCCCTTGCAGTCCCCCACACCCACCCCACCCATCCTCCTTCCCTTGCAGACCCTCACAACCACCCCACCCACCCACCTCCCCTTGCAGACCCCCTTATATCTATTTAGCTATCATTATATTTGCCTGTTTGTCTGTCTTCCTATCTGTCCTATCATGGTTCACTTTTTGGGCGATTTTTGCATGTATTCATTATTTTTCTAGTTTCCTCCCTAGACCTCCATCAAATTAAAAACAAAAAAAACATCCATTAGATCCCCCTTCTAGATTAATTTGTACATTTTTCGGTAGAAAAATTTCCCGGCCGAAGGCCGATTCTTCCACCATTACAGGCTCACTATCGTTCGCCAGGGAGAAAATCGACACCTATATAGCACGAAAGGTCTAAATATTGACGTAGAAATGGGGCGAAAGGTCTTAAAATCGACTAACTAATGGGGCAAACATCTTAACATCTGAAAACTAATGGGGCTAAACATGAGGGAGAAAGTGTTCCAGAAAACCAGCCCATGTCCCCTTAACATTCTCACTCATACCATATATTCATTGGATAATTTTTTGGTTTCAGTTAATCATACATTATATTTTCTATATCATACATTACATCTTCTATATCATACATTACGTATTCTGTATCATACATTACATTTTCTATATCATACATTACATCTTCTATATCATACATTACGTTTTCTATATCATACATTACATCTTCTATATCATACATTACATTTTCTATATTATACATTACGTTTTCTATATCATACATTACGTTTTCTATATCATACATTACATCTTCTATATCATACATTACATTTTCTATATCATACATTACGTTTTCTATGTGCATGAGGGAGACAAAAGGTAAAGCTACCTGCAACAAGTGTCTCCCCCAAAGATGAAAGAGTGAGAGAGACTAAATAAGGGCAATTGACCACTTGCGAGTTTCAGGCTATAAGGAAGTTGGAGCCGTGAACATCGATCTTAAACAGAAATGCAAGAATAATGTACGTTTCTGATGGATAAATGGTATGGTGAATTGGGTTTTATGTATTAATAAATGTACTACGACCGTATTTTTGCTGTAAATTCTGTAAAATCTTGTTGTCTACCGCTCCAACTTCCTTATAGAACGAAACTCGCAAGTGGTCAATTGGTGATATGTGTGTGTGTGTGTGTGTGTGTTGGAGAGAAGTGTTTAGTGTAGTTAAGGGGTCAGTGGCTGTGTTTTTGGTCTATTAATTCATATATTTATTTATTTTTTAGTTTCCTCGCTAGACCTCCATCAAGATTAGAAAAACACCGCCTAGACCACCCTTCAAGATAAATGTGTACATTTTTCGGTAGAAAAATTCCCGGCCGAAGGCCGGTTGCTCTTAAAATTACAGGCTCGCTATCGCTCGCCAGGAAAAAATCGACACCTAAATGGCACGAAAGGTCCTGACATTGACAATAAAATGGGGCGAAAGGTGTTAAAATCGCCAAACTAATGGGCCGAACGTTTTATAATCTCAAAACTAGTGTGGCTAAACATTAGGGAAAAGGGGATTTAGAAAAACGACCCATCCCCCCTTAAATTAGTAGGAGGAGGCGGTGTTTGTGAGAGCTAGCTGGATTACATGCTGTGTAGTTTTCTATTTGTTTATTTATTAGTATTTTTTTCTTATAGTTGCTTCCCTAGACCTCCATCAAGCTTAGAAAAAATGCCCCCAAAATCTAATCTTCGAGATAATTTTTTTTGTTTTTTATTAATTTCACCACAACACCAAACACCTCCAATGGAATTAATGAAAGCATATAATATATGATCCACCAGGATTCGAACCCGGGTTATCACATACAGATATTTATAAATATGTGATTTGGGCCGGTTACTCCTAAATTGAAGGCTCGCTATCGCTCGTCAGGAATAACGACACCTACACGCCATGAAAGGTGTCAAAATCGCGAAAATATTGGGGTGCATGTCTGAACATCTCAAAACTAATAGGGCTAAAACTGAGAGAGGTGAGCAAGAGCCCACCCTCCCTTAAGGGGGGTCACCGGCTTTTTTGTATCTTTCTCTCCTTTTCTCTCTTTCCCTGGCTTGTATCCATTCGGCCCCGTTCAGCTAACTGCTTTAAGACGTTTATCCCCATCTAGGTGTCGATTTCTTCTTGGCGAGCGATAGCGAGCCAGCATTGTATGGAGAAATCCTGCTTCGCCGGAGACATGTTTCTATCGAACAAATTTACAAATTTAGTTTGCTGTCAAAACAAAAATATATATATGCTGGCTCGCTACCGCTCGCCAAGATGGGGGTAAACGTCTTAAAATAGTAGGCTGAATGGGGCCGAATGGATACAAGACAAAGAGAGAGGGAGAGACAGAGAAAAAAGCCAGCTGGGCCCCCTTAACCTAGCCTAACTGATCCTAATGTAATCTAGTAAAGTAACCCAGAGAATCGTAACCTTATGTTGTCCATTGATCCGTAATGGCTGGAAACGATCATCCATTAATCTTCTCTCTCACAACTCAATATATAAAATTACTAGTATATCTATCTATCTTAGTCTCTCTCTCTCTCTCTCTCTCTCTCTCTCTCTCTCTCTCTCTCTCTCTCTCTCTCTCTCTCTCTCTCTCTCTCTCTCTCTCTCTCTCTCTCTCTCTCTCTCTCTTTATATATATATAACGGTCGTGACACATTTGCCAATGAAAATTAATGTATATGATAATTATATAAATCTCCTTCCAGTTCTACAACCACAGCCTGTTACTAGCATCACTTTATAACAGTCGTTGATAAGGGAGCTTTATAGTGTCTACACCAACCAAAACATATAGGTATCTTCCTTTGTTTTCCATGTATGAAATTGATGTTTCGCGACTTATATATTTTCATAAGAGAGCTAGAGACTATGGCACCCGAGTGTACAGCCTGTCCGAAAAAGGCTGCATAAAAATCCTTGGTATCCGGACTCTGGGTGACTCTAATAGCTTTACTGGGTCTAGGCTGAGTTATAGTAAGTTACCATAACTTCAGTAATGAATTGACTTGATTAAATTGACGAGTCCAGTTCACTGCTCCCCCCCCCCCCCCCCCGTGCATCAGGTCAGGTCAGGTCAGATGAAGGTATTGAGGGATCAGCCTTTACAACGGCACCTCGTACCTATACTTATTACAGTGTAGCTTAGATGATCACGCACGATTAACCCCTTGAGCACCCCCCCCCCCCCCTGCGCCAAAAAGGGGGGGGGGTGGAATAGATAAAGGGGGCATCATCCGTCTTCATCGATTTGACAGCCCCTCCCCCCCCCCACTCCCCTGTACCCCCCTCTCATCCCAACCTCCTATATCTTCCTACGGTGTTTTGTTCTTTATCCCTTTCAATCGTATGAAGTATTGTTGTTTTTCTCTTGTCTGCCGGCCACCTCAAGACGATTTTATGCAGCTTAAGGCGAAATTAGTATTTATTTGTTCGATTATATATTTATTTATAATGTTCTTAACCTTCCTCCCAAAACCTCCGTCAATCTTTAAAAAATATCCCCAAGACCTCCCCCCCCATGAAAATATATATACAGTATGTTTTTTGTTTTTTGTTTTTTTTTCGGTAGAATAATGTCTCTGTCGAAGCCACGTTCCTAGTAAATGACAGGCTCGACATCGCTCGCCAGGAATAAATCGACACTTCTATGGCACAAAAGGTCTTAAAATCGCCAAAACAATGGAGCGAACGTCATAAAACCCCATAATGAATGAGGCTAAACATGAGGGAGAAGGGGGTCCAGACAAAAATAACTCAATAGTCTCCCCTTAATCTATTATATACATCAGAAGAGAGGCCAAGTAGACCTCTAGACGATATCATCCAACTTAAGGGGAGATGGGTCGTTTTTTGGAACCCCTTCTTCCTCATGTTTGGCCCCAATAGTTTTCAGATTGCATGACGTTTGGCCTATTATTTTCGCGATGCTAATACCTTTCGCCCCATTTATTTGTCAATATTAAGCTAAGACTATTCCTGTCATTTAGGTGTTGAGTTTTTCCTGGCGAGCGTCAGCGAGACGGTAATTTAATAGGAATCGGCCTTCGGCCGGAACATTTTTATCAAAATATGTACACATTTATCTTGAAGGAGAGTCTTGGGGGGCTGTTTGTTTAAGATTGATGGAGGTCTAGGGCGGAAACTAATAACACAATACAAAATAACGTTTTGATGTTCAAGGGAAAAATAAGGAGAGGTGGAAAATATAAATTAATATATATTGCTATAAAACACGTGATTGATGTCCAAGGGGAAACCAAAGAAAAGCGGAACCCATAAAACCGTCGGCATGGCGTTATACATCTTGGTTTGTGATCCCCAAGCTGCAAACTTTAACAATTTCGTTTCTTGTTCTGCCGGGGTTCTCAGTGGTTGAAATTTAGGTCACGCACGCAAACACACGCACACACACACACAAACAAACACACACACACACACCTCCATTCATATATACATTAACATACACACCAAAGACATTCATGTCATTGTCATACAATATACATACTAAAACTTAAGTTAAAGGGAATTTTTTAATTATTTAGATATAAATTCAATACTATTTTGCTTAGCTTCCTCCCTAGACCTCCATCAAGCTTAAACAATTCTCCCAAGATCCTCCTTCGAGATAAATGTGTGCATGTTTCGGTAGGAAAATGCTGCTTATAAATATAAAGTTTTAATTGAAATTTGATGCCATTATAAATGAAATTCCTGTAGTAGAAATCAATTAGTCTCTTTGGAGTAACGTAATATTATCTGTATATTGGTAACATCTGAGGTGAAGCCATTGATTTTGGGGGCTGATGAGTGATTGGTGTTTCTGAATGCTTGTGTGCTTGCTTTTTGTGGACAAACTGTTATATGTGTTCTTCTCCTGTCACCTACTTTTCCTTTCTCGAGTCTCTTGTTGATCCTCCCTACCCCTTGTGGGAGTAAGGACTGGCTACTGACTGACTGACTGGTAGCTATAACAACGATTATTTCGGTGGCTAAAGATCACATTCATGTTATGGCTATATATATATACTCTATAAACATTATTAACTTTCTCAACCCTTTCAGTACCGGCGAAGTCCTTATAACTTTATTCTGGCTACTATTAGACGTCTTTATTCAGTTTACAAAGTGTCACTAGCAATAACACGCTTCGAACTGTCTCACTTAACCCCCTTTCGCTACCACAGATCCTTCTTGAATTGCACAAAATAGTCTAAATATAGCACATATAAAATAAAAAAGACGTATCTGGTATAAAAGGGGTTAATGGGCTCTCTCTATCTCTCTCTCATTCGCACACTCACTCACTCACTCTCTCTATCTATCTATCTATCAATTTATCTCATTCAAACACTCGCTCACTTACTAACCCTCTCTCTCTCTCCCTCTCACACACACACTCTCTCTCTCTCTCTATAACTCTCTCACTCTCAACCACCCACACAAGTTATCATAATGGCAGCCAATTAGCTCATCATCATCTTTTCCTCTCTCTCTCTCTCATTCTCACTCTCTCTCTCTCAAGCACCCACCCAAGTTTTCATGCCAGCCAATTAGCTCATCATATCTTTTCCACTCTCTCTCTCTCTCTCTCTCTCTCTCACTCTCACTCTCTCTCTCACACACTCACCCTCTCTCTCTCACTCACTCTATCTCTCTCTCTCTCTCAAGCCCCCACCCAAGTTATCATAATGCCAGCCAATTAGCTCACCATCATCTTTTCCACTCTCTGCCCCACCGGTGAAAAAGCCTCGCCTCCTCAGCTTTCTTAAGGGGGGTCACCGGCTTTTTTTTTGTTTTTATCTTTCTTTCCTTTTCTCTCTTTCCCTGGCCTGTATCTATTCGGCCCCATTCAGCCAACTGTTTTAAGACGTTTATCCCCATCCAGGTGTCGATTTCTTCCTTCCAGCATTGTATGGAGAAATCCGGCTTCGCCGGACACATTTTTCTATCGAAAAATGTACAAATTTAGCTTGCTGTCACAACAAACATATATGTATGCTGGCTCGCTACCGCTCGCCAGGAAAATATTGACACCTGGGTGGGAGTAAACGTCTTAAAACAGTAGTCTGAATGGGGCCGAATGGATACAAGCCAAAGAGAGAGGGAGAGCAAGAGAAAAAAAAGCGAGGTAGGCCCCCTTAAAATATATATTTATATTTCTTCGCCTCTCTGCTTTTACGATATTGGTGTAATAGCTCATTGTTATTCACTGTTACACACATACGGTTATACAATGTGTAAGGTGTATCTATGCAACGTATCTTATTATTCAATATACAATACTCATTAACAGTCATTCTTGTCTTACAACATATTTAAGTCTACGGATATAGCACATACTATTTGCTTAACCTTGGGAAGCAGGAAAGTACAAAGGAGTACACAGGAAATCAAGTAACAACAGATCTAGCGACCCCTCTAGGGTGCTTGTCCTCCAAAACACTGAGGATCAAGTTGCCAAACAGTGGTTTAGAGTGGGTAAGGGAAATTGGAAAGGGAACTACTGCCCTGGAACTAATGTTCCTGGCAGGATTAGGAGATGTTAGTAGGGGACAGTTGGGTGAGTAACATAAAACAGTTATAAGTGATATCTCCTGTATCTGGGAACAAAAGAGTAACATCTTAGTAGAATATGAATAGTTTGCTGAGATAATGTTTCCTAGAGATGTGCGCTTAAACACCTCTCTCTCTCTCTCACTCACTCTCTCTCTCTCACTCTCTCTCTGTCCATTCTTTTCGCATTCTCCAATTCTGCTTACCAATCTCTACCTCCCCCTCCTCCTATTTCTTCTTTAGCATCGTATCTCTCTCTTCCCTCTTTGAAGTTTATATTTTGTCATACTCTGCTGGCATTCCTCTTACTCTCACTCTCTCTCTCTCTCTCTCTCTCTCTCTCTCTCTCTCTCTCTCTCTCTCTCTCTCTCTCTCTGGTGAGTGGGGATAGAACCTTCATTGCTATCCTGTCCACCACAATGATCTTACAATCTCCACTACCATTATAACCTAACCACCACCACCACCACCACCAATAACAACAACAACGATACAATCACCACCACCACCACCACCACCACTAATAACCACAATCACAAACAACAACAACAATAACATTACCCACCTGTACACCAAGAAGGGTTATCCACACTCGTAATTAATAACCTATAATGAAAACTTTCATTAGCATGGTTTATAGGGGGGCGGTAAGTGTGTGGGGGGGGGGGGGGATTTTTGACATAATTAGGGTAGTCGAAATTTAATCATGTCGGTGGGATTTAAGGGGGAGGTGTACTAGTTGCTATTTCTGGATCCCTTCTACCTCATGCTTAGCCCCATTGGTTTTAAGATTTTAAGTCGTTCGCCTCATTATTTTTTTTTTTTTCAAGTATAAGATCTTTCGTCCCATTTCTTTATCAATATCAAGACCTTTCGTGCGATATAGGAGTCGATAGCGAGCCTGTAATTTTGGAGGAATCGGCCTTTGGCCGGGACAGTTTTCGACCGAAAAATGTACTAATTAATCTCGAAGGGAGATATTGAGGATAATTTATAAATTTTGATGGAGGTCTAGGGAGGAAACTAAAACAATAATAAATACCCACTACCCCCTTAACCCTTTGAAAAGCGATGACGTCTATTTTAAGTTATTCTACCTATATTTAGACGATCGTATGCAGCTTAGGACGGATCTGTGGTACTTGGAAGGACTAATTGAGAGTGGTAGAAGCCTAATTACTATTAGAGGCCCTTCCTAAACTGAATACAATCGCCTAATAGTTGCCGGAATATAATGAAAACGATGTCACCGGTGCAGTGACAGTGAATGTGAGGGTGAAATTGTGACTTTTGACCAAATGTTGGATGCTGCAGATCGCGCGACAGAACAAAATTAATGAGAGAGGGGGAGGGAGGGGGAGAGTAACAGGGAGGAACTTCAACCTCCTAACCCTTTGTTTCAGCCAAACATGTGTACCCCACTGCCCCATATTTTGCCCACACATGTGTACCCCGCATGCCAACATTTTGCCCACACATTATATGGTCTGATCCCAGGTCTTTCTTGGTCTACCCCTTGTGCAGCTCCCTCTACGTTCACGCACTTACATCTTTTCACCCAACTTAGTTCATCCATCCTATCCACATGTCCAAACCATCTAAGCCTACTAGTACGCATCTCATCACTGACACTCTTGTTACTTAACTGTCTCCTGAACTCTTCACTAAATATCGTATCTTGCAAATTGGCCCCACACATCCATCTCCTCCTCATCATCTCATTACATTCCATTCTGTTGATATCAGCTACGTTGACAGTCCACGTTTCTGAAGCATAGGTAATTGCGCTTTAAATACATGAAGCATACACTTTCCCTTCAAGGGGAGAGGGAAACTTCTTATGGTATGAACTTTCCCCAGCCACAATAGTGGTGGCTTCAGCCCCACTACCGGCAGAGATGGTATCTCTCAAGTAG
Source organism: Paralithodes platypus (assembly GCA_032716605.1). NCBI lineage: Eukaryota > Metazoa > Arthropoda > Malacostraca > Decapoda > Lithodidae > Paralithodes > Paralithodes platypus. The sequence continues at coordinate 54,177,459 of CM064496.1, read as the reverse complement.
CAAAACTTGTCCACCATCTCTAGCGACTCATTGCCAAGTCATTCAACACGAGCTCACCTTTGCATACTATACCTACAAAATTCTCAACTTCGGACTTCTTCCTCGGCAGAGGTTCTTATATACTAGTACAGTGCTGCTTCCCATGGTGTACCCATCAACGGAACACTACTCTGAATTTAGTTCGCACCCTCCTCTTTTCTGCAAACTGCACACAATTTTTTCTACATGTCCACACCCCAATCCACTGTGCAAAACCTTGAAGTTGACGTCTGTTCTTCTTTTAGTTTGGTCCCTACCCCCACTTCGTACAATATAAAAGCCTACCCAGACCCACCTTGCAATAGCCATCAAAACCAAAACACGGGACTAACTATATCCTGTTTCAAATAAGTAGACCAAAACTTTTGAAAATTTACCTCTCTAACACACACACGACTAGACTAATCAAGCTAATGTTTCTACCATTTGGGAAGAGTCAACCAGGGAATATGGGTGGAAATTGAAAGCCCCTTTGCTCTAGCCCTTTATGAGTTACAGAGGCTAGGGTTCACGATTTCTGGCCTACCTCCTTGGAACAGGGTATAGTGCTAAATATACATGTTATTGGAACAGAAACGATGAAACTGAAACGATGCAGGCGTCGGGAGTGACAAGAGGAACTGTCCAACTTGCTTAATTGCTTGATGAAGTTGTCGTCAACAGTCCTACGTCACCATGGTAACCAGCGGGGCCCTCTATTGTAAGGAAGATCGACCAACCTTTTGTTTTTGGATGACATTTTGGTGCCATAATTGACCACTTGCGAATTTCAAGCTATAAGGAAAGTTTTATTTATTTGTATATTATTATTATTTCTGTTTGTTATGTGAGTGAAGGAGATAAAAGGCCAAGCTGCTTATAACAAGTGTTTTCCTCAGAGTTGAAAGAGTGACAGAGAGCCAAAATCATGGAATGTTTGAGTCAAATTTTTTGGACACACAGAGTTTGAAGCAGCTTAAGTCATAAGAAGAGGGAAAGACAGATTGAGGGAGAGAGTTCCAAACCTTACTAGTCTTGTTGAGTAGAAGAAAGACTGGGAAAATTCGTTCGCTCTTGGATTAGACAGTTGGACAGAGTAGGGGTGGGAGTGTGTTGAAAGGCGGGTGCACCCCACTTTCCCTATGGGAGGAGGTATACACTGAGAAAGCATATATATATATATATATATATATATATATTTTTTTTTTTTTTTTTTTTTTTTTTTTTTTTCTATATTCCAACTACTCCCTCTCGGGCATAGGCTGAGAGCCTGTACATTCCACCGCTCAACACGGTGAAGCCCGTGAGGTCTTGTTCCAGCCTGGGGAGTGAGACATGTGAAGCATCCATCATGGCTCAAAGCAGCTCCATCTCTGAAGCGGCCGGTTGCTTCGCCCAAGTGCTTCACCGCTCACCCTCCAGACTCAGACCCTCATATATATATATATATATATATATATATATATATATATATATATATATATACAGTATATACTGGTATGAGAGAGAGAGAGAGAGCTAGTCGATACTAATCCAAGACGGAAGATAAACTTGTATAAACCCCCGTAATGATGATGATCTTGACTAAGGGAGAAAAAAAAAACACACACACACACACAGAAGGCATATGAAAGATGAATCGATGGGAAAGAAATATCATCCAATGTTAACAAAAACAAGAGTCCTCTGTAGAGTACATACCTCCGCCTTGCCGGAAAAAAAATGTCTTGAGTTAATAATACGGAAGTGTTAAATATATTTGTACTGATGATTGTACTATTGTAGCTGATATACTGTCACTGATAAAGGAGAGTAGCTATCATTAGACGATATTATGCAACTTAGGAAGGATCTGTGGGAATTATAAGAGTAAAGATTATATTAGTTAACCCTCTGACTTCCACATACCCTTACTACTCTGAATGAAATCGTCTCCTAACTGTTGTATGTGAATTTACTATACTACTGGCACCAATTGGGTAGAATGGCTATCATTAGACGATTTTATACAATTAAGGTAGGAACTGTGGGAATGATAAGGATAAAGACTCTCAATTAACCCTCTGACGTCCATATACCCTTCCTAATCTGAATATAATCGTCGAATAACTATTAACTATGACTGTGATACTGTCACTGATAGGAAAGAGTGGCTATCATTAGACGATTTTATATAATTTACGAAGGATTTGTGGGGATGATAAGGGTAAAGACTATCTCAATTAAACTCTCTGACTTCCACATAACCTTACTAATCTGAATAAAATTGTCTCCTAACTGTTTTATGTGACTTTACTATACTACTGGCACCAATAAAGTAGAGTGGTTACCATTAGACGATTTTATACAATTTAGGAAAGATCTGCTGGAATGATAACGGTAAAAACTATCTCAACTAACCCCCTTGACTTCCATACACCTTTACTAACCTGAATAAAGTTGTCTCCTAACTGTTACCTGTGACTTTCCTGTACTACTGTTGTCACTGATTGGGGAGAGGGGTGCCAAAATTGATACTATGTCCTGTGGGAGTGACGAGTAGGGGAGGTACGTGTTATACTGTATATTGGATTGGGTTGTATTTTTGTATTATTTTTTTTATTTTTTATTTTTTTAGGGGGTAGGTGTTATTTATTTGTTTATTTGTGCATTTATTTATTACTATTTGTGTTTCCTCTAGGCCTCCATCAAGCTTTAAATTAATATATATCCTCAAGGACCCCCTTCAAGATTAATGTGAATTTTGTTTCGGTAGAAGGCTCGCTATTGCTCGCCAGGAAAAAATTGACACCTAAATAGCACGGAAGGTCTTAATTCCATTCATTCCATTCAGAAACAAACTCAGAGAGAGAGAGAGAGAGAGAGAGAGAGAGATTTTATGTAATGATTACTAAACATAAGCTGGTCTTTAGATAGTGATATAGCCTACTGTAGTACAACGTATTTTTTTCACTTTGACCAGCATCATATGTATCACAATGTTAAAATGAGAGAGACAAAAAATAAAAGAGACAGAGAGAGTGAGCTTAAGTATGAGTGGGGCGGATCCACTCTCAAAGGGATAGATGATATATACGGAACCTTTCAATAACTCAAAGATTATGTCAACTCAATAGATGATATATACGGAACCTTTCAATAACTCAAAGATTATGTCAACTCAATTCCCATTATATCCTAAGCCAGTTCCGGGGTATCGCCAGACTGAGGGCATGTCCAGACCCAGGAGTGTTGTTGTTTGTTGTATATAGGGAATGGTTGTGTGTGTGTGTGTGTGTGTGTGTGTTGGGTGTGTGTGTGTGTGTGTGTGTGTGTGTGTTGGGTGTGAGTCTGTGTTGGGTGTGTGTGTTGGGTGTGTGTGTGTTGGGTGTGAGTCTGTGTGTGTGTGTGTGTGTGAGAGAGAGAGTATTTGTGTGTGTGTGTGTGTGTGTGTGTGTATGAGAGAGAGAGTATTCGTGTATGTGTGAGAGAGAGTATTTGTGTGTGTGTGTGTGTGTGTGTATGAGAGAGAGAGTATTCGTGTATGTGTGAGAGAGAGTATTTGTGTGTGTGTGTGTGTGTGTGAGAGAGAGTATTTGTGTGTGTGGGTGTGTGTGAAAGAGAGAGAGAATGAGAGCTACTGCATCCGATTGATTACAACAGAAAGCAACGGTATATCAATAATAAACTATCGTATTATGTGGACACTTAATGGTTTGTTCATAGTATATGATGAAATACTGTTGTTTATGTTGACAATTGAACATAATGCACCCAGTATGAAACACAAAGGGAATATATATAAGATTGCAAATGTTGACCATGCAGAAATCTTTTAGGAATTTCTTGTTTGGTTTTGTGACTTGTAGCACATATTTTTAGCTCCTGTTACTGCAAATACTCCACGGCCTCTGCTGGTGGTGATGCTTATGAACCTTTTGGTCCTCGGAAACTCAGTGTCGGCCCAGCAGTCAGAGAGGGAGGGTGTGTGTGGCTTTACCTGCAACTTCAGCTTGCTCGAGTGAAAGGGAAACTCGCTTGTTCTGGATTGTAGAACTTCTCATAAAGTTATCATATTGTATGATAGTGCGTAATTGAGTTTTGAAACTAATGCTAAAAATTATTATTGTAAATTCATTATTAAAAACTAATGTATGGATTTCATAAAAAAAAAAAAACATTTGAAGCTCGGGTTTGTGGAGGCACTATAATATTATTAGAGCTTTTATGAAATGAAAATAAACTATCAAGCCAATACACAATTTCCTTAGAGCAAGCATACTTTACAAACCAATAGATAAGTTTTAATTTGAAATACAGTTATTTGATTCCTTTCGTAAAATAGTAACCAAGATTACAGCCCCACAATGTTTACATGAACTGGATCGCTTTCATTGTTGGCACTGTACACATACTCTGATTACACTGGTTACAGACAACACTCACAACCATAACCACTTCAACAGTACAGTAACATTCAACATGCACTTCATACATTACACACAACAAGGGGAGCCGTTGTAATAGGCCTTAATCCAAGACATTCACCTGACCTGACCTACAAATGGCAAGGTTAGACTATAAACTCCCTTCAGCTTGAGTTCATCCACCATGCCAAGTTGACCGAGAATGACCCAAGCAATTGCAGGAACCGGGTAAGTTGCAAGCCAGTGTCACACGAGCGATTTTTCCGGCAATTTTCGATGATCAAGTTTTTGTTCTCGTACTATTTTGAGGCTCTTTTGTATTATAATCGGAAACTAAACTGGAGGTAAATTATGTTAGCTAATTTAATTCTCATGGAACTTGTAATTTGAAGCTGCCAGACTACAATTGCCCGTAAAAAATGCCGGGAAAATGGCTCGTGTGACGCCACCTTAATTACAATTACATAACCCCTTCAGGATTTAATGTTGACGAGATTCTTCATTATATTTTGGCCAATATTAGACACATTTAAGCTGTTTAGGAAGGATGTCTAAGAATCAAATGTGTAAATACTATCTCAATTGGCCACTGGAGAGTTTCAGGCTATAAGTTAGAACAGCATAGGCCTAAATGGATATAACAGAGAAATTCAATATTAAGGTAGTCGCTTTTCCTGGACCCCCTTCTCCCTCATGTTTAGCATATTAGTTTTGAGATTTGTTCCTTCCATTACTTTGGCGATTTTGAGACCTTTCGCCCTATTTCTTTGTCAATATGAAGACCTTTTGTGCTATTTAGGTGTCGTTTTTTTTCCTGGCGAGCGGAAGCGAGCCTGCAATTTTAGAAGAAACCGGCCTTCGGCCGGAATTTTTTTCTACCGAAAAATGTACAAATTTATTTTGAAAGAGGGTCCAGGGAGTGTGTTTTAAGCTTGGTGGTGGTCTAGCGAGGAAACTCAAACATATATAAATATATACATACAGGTAGACCAACAAATATATACATACAGGTAGACCAACAAATATATACATACAGGTAGACCAACAAATATATACATACAGGTAGACCAACAAATATATACATACAGGTAGACCAACAAATATATACATACAGGTAGACCAACAAATATATACATACAGGTAGACCAACAAATATATACATACAGGTAGACCAACAAATAACCACTACCCCCTTAAGAACGTTTCTGATGTATGGAAAGTATGATGAAATGTGTTTAACCCCTTCAGCACCATGACGACTTTGTTACCGTTGATGCTGGCTAAAAGGGGAGGATTTTCTGCAGTTTAAGAAGGACCTATGTTACTAAGAGGGTTTATTGAGATCGTATTTACCCATTTGAGTCCTAGAGGTAGATTACAAACTAAAGAAAATCGTCTAATGGTAACCCGAATATGATGCCAATTGCGTAATGGTGGTGAAAGGGTTATAATGTATTGATAAACGTACGACAACCGTATTATAGCTGTTTATTCTGCTTAACCCTTTGAGTACCAGCGACGTGTGATATATTGTATTCTAGCTATATTTAGGCGATATTTTGCAGCTTAGGAAGGATCTGTGGTAGTTAAAAAGGTTGGTTGAGACAGTCTGAAGCCTTATTATTACTAGAGGTCCTTCCTGGGCTCAATACAATCGTCTAGTAGTTGCCACAATATGATGAAAGGGACGTCCCTGGTGCTGTATGGGTTAAGGGGGGATGGGAGTATTTATTTGTATATTTATTTATATTTTTATTATATTCTTAGTTCCTCCCTGGACCTCCATCAAGCTTTAATGCCCCCCTCCCTCTCTCTCTCTCTCTCAGTAGGCATGTAAGTGTAACTGCGTAATTATGTGTAACTCTCTCTATTACACATACACACACACACACACACACATTAACTCTCTCTCTCTCACACACACACACATACACACACACACACTCTCTCTCTCTCTCACACACACTCTCTCTCTCTCTCCCATGTATTCCATAATAATTCCTCCGTTAAACCCAGGCAGAATGCGGGGAATATACGTTTATTAAGGGAAGGTTATTAGTTTGCTCCCAAGGCCTCCAGAGATGGGTCGTTTTTCTGGTCCCCCTTCTTCTTCATGTTTAGCCCCATTAGTTTTCAGATTTTATGACGTTCGTTCCATTAGTTTGTCAATATTAGAACATTTCGTACCATTTAGGTGTCAATTTTTTCCTGGCGAGCGAAAGCGAGCCTGTAATCTTAGAAGGAATCGACCTTCGGCCGGGACATTTTCTACCGAAAAATTTACAAATTTATCTTGAAAGGGGGTCTAGGATTTTTTTTTATTTTTTTGTTAAAGGTTGATGGAGGTCTAACGAGGAAATGCAAAATAAATTAATACGTAATGCATAAACAACAAAACAAGCACTACCCCCTTCAGAAATACCCCCAAGACTCACTTTTGAGATTAATGTGTACATTATTCAGTAGGAAAATTAACCGACCGAAAGCCGGTTCCTCCTAAAATACAGGCTCGCTTTCGTTCGCCAAGAAATAAAAGATAGCCTACCTAAGTGGTATGAAAGGTCTTAAAGTGACAAAATGGGGCGAAAGGTTTTAAATTGCCAAACAAATGAGGCGAACGGCTTAAAATATCAAAACTAATGGGGCTAAACATAAGGGAGAAGGGGGGCCAGAAAACATAAGGAAGAAGGGGGCCCAGAAAACATAAAATCTCTCCTATTATTATCTCCTATTTATCCCCATCCAGGTGTCGCTTTCTTCCTGGCGAGCGATAGCGAGCCAGCATTGTATGGAGAAATCAGGCTTCGCCGGAGACATTTTTCAATCGAAAAATGTACAACTTTAGCTTGCTGTCAAAACAAATATACAGTATATATACTGTATATATATATATGCTGGCTCGCTACCGTTCGCCAGGAAAATATTGACACCTAGATGGGGATAAACGTCTTAAAACAGTAGGCTGAATGGGGCCGAATGGATACAAGCCAAAGAGAGAGGGAGAGAAAGAGAAAAAACGCGAGGTGGGCTCCCTCAAGTGAAAATCTCCCTTTAACCCCTTCTGTACCGGCGATTTTTTTATAATTATATATTAGCTACGTTTAGACCATTTTTTTGCAGTATAAGGAGGATCTGTGATAGTAAAAAGGGTTAAGAGAGATAGTTTGAAGCCTGTTAATTGCTGGAGTCTTTTCAAACTGAATAAAATCGTCTAATAGTAGTCAGAGTAAAGTTAAAGAACAGTTCCGGTAGAGAACGGGTTAATGACGTTTCGGTCCATTTCTCTGGCGAATTTAAGACGTTTCGGCCCCTTTCTCTGGCAAATACTATTGTTACCTCCACCAACCGACTTTACTCCTAAACTCAATTAATGAAATCAACAAATACATGTGGCAGTCCAGGGATTCCAACCTAGGATGCTCACACCGAAATTCAGTGCATTTATCCATTGCGCTACGAAGACTAAGTATAAAAGATTTCGGCCCCTTCCTCTGGCAAATTTAAAGATGTTTCATCCCTAGACTAGAATGCCGGTAATAGGGCCAGTTTCACCCCAAAGCATATAATATTATTCCCGGCATTTCGGAGTCCCGGTGGAATGCCCGAGAGGAGAGTATTGGGGTCTTGGGGTCTGCATGCAGGTAAAGGGAAATTGTTGTGTTGTGGTGGAGAGCTAAGGTGGAAGTATTACGGGGGTATATATGCCACGTTAGCTGTGTGTGTGTGTGTTGTGTGTGTAATGTGTGTGTGTACTGTGTGTCAGTGTGTGTGTGTGTGTGCGGGTGTGTTACTTGGGGCATTTAAGCTGTGTGTGAGAGAGAAAGACAGATTGCAGTGACGTTGTGGGTAAGAGTAATATATAATATAATTTACTGAGGTATTGCATTACGACAAGGTACTGTTTATAGACCTAGCGTGTACACTGTCGTTAACAATAAATCAAAACTAGGAACAAATAATGGAGGTCTAGGGAGGGAGTAAACTAAAAATATATAAATAAATAAATAAATAAACAATAGATAGGGCTCTGCAGGTTAGCTATATGATCAGGTTAGGTATACATCTTGTGATTCTAACCAAGGTATAGATTCAGAGTACCGGTATATACATTTGTTCTATAATGTGATTCTAACCCTCCTTATTTCCTCCACGTCAGAGATGGTGGTAATGATGGTGACAATGACAGTGGTGGTGATTCTAACCCTTCTTATTTCCTCCACGTCAGAGATGGTGGTAATGATGGTGACAATGACAGTGGTGGTGATTCTAACCCTTCTTATTTCCTCCACGTCAGAGATGGTGGTAATGATGATGACAATGACAGTGGTGGTGATTCTAACCCTTCTTATTTTCTCCACGTCAGAGATGGTGGTAATGATGGTGACAATGACAGTGGTGGTGATTCTAACCCTTCTTATTTCCTCCACGTCAAATATGTTGGTGATGATGACGGTGGTAGTGACAGTGGTTGTGGCGACGGTAACAATGGCCAGTCCTCTCCCTACAACAACAACAGTGTATACCACCTCCTCTACGTAGGGCACGTGGTACCCGTCTTGCAACACAATCCCACCCCTACTCTGTGCAACTCCAACCCAGACATTTTGGCTCGAACGTCCTTTGATTTTGGCCATGTCACTCTTTCAACTTTGGGGGAGGCGCTCGCTACAGGCAGTCCTGGCTTTTGCCTCCCTCTCACTCACATAGACAATAATAAAATAAAATCTGGATTCTAACTGTTCATATTTCCTCCACGTCAGAGATGTTGGTGATGATGACGGTGCTAGTGGTGATGGTAACAATGGCCAGTCCTCTCCCTACAACAACCGGCCGCAGGGTCTCACCACAGGGATCACACCAGGACCGGATCAAGGCGGCCAGGGGTTTGTTGACAGAAACTCCACTCATAGACGGGTTAGTACTAAATGGTTCAAACTCGAATTGTTTATATATACAGTATATATATATATATATATATATATATATATATATATATATATATATATATATACAGTGAGTTCACTGCTCAATAGGTGGCGTTCTGAGAGTGAGGGTCTGAGTCTGGAGGGTGAGACGGTGAAGCGCTTGAGCGAAGCAACCAGCCGCTCCAGAGATGGAGCTGCTTCGAGCCATGATGGATGCTTCGCATGTCTCACTCCCCAGACTGGAACAAGACCTCACGGGCTTCACCGTGTTGAGCGGTGGAATGTACAGGCTCTCAGCCTATGCCCGAGAGGGAGTAGTTGGAATATAGAAAAAAAAAAAATATATATATATATATATCGCTCCCTAATAAATTTAATACGTGTCAGCTAACGAAAACAAATCGCGATCAACTATAAAACCTACCTAGATATAATTAAGTTGTACGTTCATAAAAAGAAAATCTATAAATAAACTCAACCAAAGTTCTTCATAGATATCGATTCCTCCCCCCATCCCCCACCCCCCCCCCCCCCCCCCACCCCACCCCCAATAAGCAATAGTCCAATTACACCACCAGCACCATATGTTAGCCCCCTCTGATGTCTAAATGAACAATCTCCCATGGTACAGTCACTCCTAAACATGTGTTGCTTATTTGACTGTGACGTGTGAATGTCATTTTGTACAGTCGCGCTAATAAGTTATGTCTCAGCTGTCATTACTTTTGGCTCACTTTGTGCTGTATTAATGTCTGTCAGATGTTGAATAGGGTGGGAAAGTGTAAGAACATGTTTGTATATCTCACTCAAAAAGAAGAAATCCTGTGTAAATATTGCTGATACCATTTATTATTTATCAAAACATAATTGGTGCCGAGACATCAGTTATTAGGCCGATTGTACGTAACTTTATTTATCAGGGTATCAATTTAATTACGTATTTGTGTTATGCATAAATTAGTCCTGATGATTGTATATGCACAAAGAAGAAATATGAGAATGTATGTTTGATCGAGTCAGAACGTCATAAATATTATAGAATGTATGTATGATCGAGTTAGAACGTCATAAATATTATAGAATGTATGTATGATCGAGTTAGAACGTCATAAATATTATAGAATGTATGTATGATCGAGTTAGAACGTCATAAATATTTTAGAATGTATGTATGATCGAGTTAGAACGTCATAAATATTATAGAATGTATGCATAATCGAGTTGGAACAACATAGATATTTTATAATTTAAGCATGTTCGGCTTAGAACATCATAATTATATGGTATATAATTTATGCATGGTCGAGTTTGAACATCATAAACATTATAGAATTTATGGAGAATAAATCACAAATACGTGTGATCATATTATGTAATAAAGCTCGCAGAAAAATTAAACACTGGAACACCAATCTTTCGTCTATTCTCTCAAGACATTTTCAGGGTATTACCTTGAAGATGTCTTGAGAGAATAGACGAAAGCTTGGTATCGAGTTAGAAAATCGTAGATATTTTATAATTTAAGTATGATCGAGTTATAACATCATATATATTATTTACAGTGATGCCTAGACTAAATCTCTATTTATATTGTTAACCCTTTAAGTACCGGCGCCGTCCTTTTAACTGTATTCTGGCTACTATTAGACGATAATATTCAGTTTAAAAAGGGCCTCCAGAAATTACCAGGCTTCTAACCATCTCACTTGACCCTTTTTGCTACCTCAGATCCTTCTTAAACTGCACAAAATCGTCTAGATATAGCAAGAATAAAAAACAATAAGACGTCGCTGGTACAGAAGGGGTTAATCAACAAATGCGTTTTAAGCTGCATTTTTTAAAGCACTACAGCCATTTGTGAAATTATTAATTCTTGTAGTGGATTTAAAGTATCATTAACCACTTCTGTACAGGTGACATTTTGTTTATTCGAGCTATATTTAGACGATTTTGTGCAGTTCTAGAAAGGTCTGTGATAGTAAAGTTGTAAAGCGAGATAGTTCGAAGCCTGGAGACCGTTCATAAACTAATTAAAAGCGTCTAATAGTAGCCAGAATCAAATTAAAAGGACGGCTCCGGAACTTATAGGGTTAATCGTGAATAGAAACATCATTTGAGGCAGAGCACATACGCTTTGCACATTTTTAGAATAAAAAAAGCCTGTCGATGGCCCAGTGCTCCCATTCATAGGCAAGGATTATTTTCTACTGAAGGATTTTGTACACACATAGGCTACCCGGAACTGAAGCTTTGGATGTGTAGTTGAATGTTAAGGGGAGGTTTTTAGTTTGTTCCCTAGACCCCTATCAACCTTTTAAAAAATACCCCCAAGACCCCTCTTCGATATAGATTTGTACATTTTTCGGTAGAAAAATGTGCCGGCCGAAGGCCGGGTTTCTCTTAAATTACAGGCTCGCTATAGCTGGCAGGAAAACAATCGATACCTAAATGGCACGAAAGGTCTTAAAATTGACAGTAATGTGGCGAAAGTTCATAAAATCGCCAAACTAACGGGGCGAACGTCTTAAAGTCTCAAAACTAACGGGGCTAAACATGAGGGGAAAAGAGGTTCGAAAAAAATCCCTTAAGTGAAAATCTCCCCTTAATTAAAGGTGAGGCTCACTTGTTTCCTATTGGGTTAAAGGCGGTGTCACACGAACGATTTTTCCGTAATTTTATTATGGGGAATTGTAGTCTGACAGCTGCAAAATTGAAGTTGTATAAGAATTAAACTACCCAACCTAATCTAACCTCGATCTAGTTTCCGATTCCAATGAGAAACAACCTCAAAATAGTTCGAGATAATAATTACTCATCGAAAATTGCCGGAAGATGCACTCGTGTGACATCGCTTTAAGGGTATTACAGAATTAGGCCTGGATCTAACTTCCTGAATGGCGGTGTTTTGAACTGTATACCTGCCTCCTGTAATTTATGGCATAATTAGATCAACGTGTTTACTTTTAGACGCCCTTGTGTACAGTTGCCCCCATAAGTTCTGTTCCTCTCCGTGGGTGGACTTCTGACAACTTTTGGGGAGGTGGAGGGTTTTGCAAATTGCAGGGGACCAAGGGGGACCAGTGGGGTTAGGGACAGGCTTCTAGGTTGTCTCCCAGGACTGCTAGCCATCGGCAGCTAGGGGCGTCTTGATGGGGTCTCTCTCGTACAGTTGGCTTCTTCATCGTGTGGCTCCCTCCTCTACCTCCTTCGCCTGGTTCGTCTTAGGCGAGTCCTTTTGCCACTCCGGGCTCGATCGGAGAAATTCCTCCTAACACTCCCGTGATCTTTCGTGTTAGGTGCCGATTTTTTCCTGGCCTGTAATTCTAGGACGAATTGGCCTTTGGCCGGGACATTTTTCTACCGAAACATGTAAAATATTATCTTGAAAATATAATCACTACCCCCTTAACTTTGACCACTCCACCAAACTCCCTCATTGACTTACGCTCAAGTTCCCACAAAACTGCCACGCGTATCAGATTTACCGAACAGTCTTCTTCCTCTCTCACTCATACACACACTCTCACTTTCACTCTCTCACACACACACACTTATTCTCTCTTTCACTCTGTCTCTCTCTCTCACACACACACTTACTCTCTCTCACTCACACATACTCTCTCTCTCTCTCTCTCTCTCTTAGATTTCCTGTCTCCTTTCCCGACCAGTCTTTTTCCTCTCTCACTCACACACACTCTCACTTTCACTCTCTCTCACACACACACATACTCTCTCTCTATCTCTCACTCACTCATTCTCACTCTTAGATTTCCCGACCAGTCTTTTTCCTCACACACACACACTCTCACTTTCACTCTCTCACACACGCACACTTACTCTCTCTCTCTCTCACTCAATTTTTGTCTATCTCTCACTCTCACACACACACACTCTCTGTCTCTCTTACTCTTAGATATCCCGTCTCCTTTCCCGACCAGTCTTTTTCCTCCCCTGCAATTAGCAACTTCCGGTTCTTCTTTCAACACTGAGCCAATTAACTGGAAACTTTGCCTGCCTCATCTTTTCTGTCCGCGGTGAATTATTACTCATTTTAACATCCTCTTTAACAACAGGGAGGGGATTTTAACTTTTGCCTATATATTTATTATTATATCATTATAATTTGTATTATTATTATTTTATATTATTATAGTTATTATAGATATTATTATTATTATTATTATTATTATTGTATATATTATCCCTTTCAGGCTTACAGCTAATGGTCTCAAGCCACACGAAATATAAATAGCCTAAGTCCAGAGATCCTGATGACTTAAACGGTTCCTCAGGTGCCAAAGGGATAATTAGCTATGCATAAAAAAATACACACACTTGCCGTATATATATATATATATATATATATATATATATATATATATATATATATATAATATAAAGTATTTATTCCATGCTTCTTCATAAACTACGAAGTTTTCTCGGTATTTGTAGAGAGCAGGAGCGCGGCAATTTTATGTTTGCTGCCAGAACACGAGCAAGGTTTTGACCCAATTCGTGTCATTTACCAATTAGGTTGGTACGCGATCATGTAGTTAACTCTGGTACACTATAATTTCTCCACCCTTTTCTGTTGGAGGTAAAACGGGATTAAGGGGAGATGGGTTTGTATCTTGGTCGATTATTTCATATATATGGTGTAATGGTGAGTGTTTAAAATATGTATGTGGTAACCCAGGTTCGAATCCCGGTGGATCAAATGCTTGCATTCATTAATTTCTTTGGGAGGTGTTTTTTTAATAAAAAATAGAATATATATTATGTTTTTTTTTTAGTTTCCTCCCTAGACCTCCATCAAACGTGACCAAAGGGTATGGCCAAAGTTGCATGACCAAAGGGTGTGACCAAAGTGGCATGACCAAAGGGCGTGACCAAAGTGGCATGACCAAAGTGCATGACCAAAGGGGCGTGGCCAAAGGGCGTGACCAAAGGGGCATGACTAGTAACTAAACCATACAATTGCGACAGATCATTATTTTCTTTCAAGTCGGTCAGCTGGAGACAAATTAATTAATAATACATTGATGTTCTCTATATTAGAATATTTTTGCATACATAATGTCAAAGTATTCAACAAAACATAAATTGGTCAATATACAGGAGGCGCTACAATATTGGTAAAAAATTAAGCTCAATATATAATAGTTATTGTTCTAAGCTAGTTTTCTTTAGAAAATTAACATTACAGAAAACTACATTAAATGGCTAACTAATATAATTTACCCTAATAACTTGAGGCTTTCGTAAATTACTATCATCAGTATTCACAATGTCTATTTGTATTTATTGCTTCTCTGAAAATGCACGACCTTCAACCACAACGTTCCCGAAAGTATTGAGGCTTGTAATGAAAAATAATAAAAATATAGTAGACATGCAGTTTTGTTCAAAATCAAAACGGCTTACCCAACTGCGATGGGTTACCATCATCATTAGGCCTATTATTACCACCATCATCACTACTACTATCACCATCATCACTACTAATAACACTATCATTACAACTACAGGGCTCTGATGCGATGTTGGTGTCGAAGGCCCCATAAGCTCGCATTGTTGTTGATGGAGTTTGAAGGTGTTCTACCTCTGTGTGATACACAGGTGGTTACGTCTGTGGCAGTTCTGCTTATCAAAGCGAGAGGGAATGTTCTACCGCTACTAACTATTGTTATTTTGTTTTACAGGATAGAAACTGCAGACTAAGATAAGCTCCCTAGAAAATTATATTTACGGAATTATCTGCTTAATAATACAATAACCAAATATTCACAGGCATAAAGTATGAAACTGAGTCTATGTTCTTGTTGTTGCAGCCACAATGACTTAGCGTGGAAGTTGCGCGAGTTACTGGACAACAGATTGGAGTCGTTCAACCTCTCCCATAACCTGAGCCAAGAGGACCCATGGCGCCTATACCCCTTCTCTCACACTGACCTACCACGTCTAAGGAGAGGTCAGGTCGCCGCGCAGGTCAGTCAGGGGTTGAATTTACTAACTGATGCACGAGTGACCGCAAGTGGCCGAATATATGAATGCATTATCCCCTAAAGTGTTAAGGAGAGGTTATAAATTATTTATGTATGATCAGATATTGCAATATATATATATATATATATATTTTTTTTTTAAAGTTTGCTCCTTAAACTTTCATCAAGCTTAAAAAATACCTCCAAGACACCCCTTCGAGATAAATATGTGCATGTTTCGGTAGAAAAATACTCCGGCCTATTGCTCTCCAGGAAATAATCGCCACCTAAATGGCATGAAAGGTCTTAAAATCGTCAAACTAATGGGACATAGAAAAGGGGTTCCATCCCCTTTAAGGCATTTGTATCTCCTCCCATTTGCGGTCAGTTTTACTCATATGTTAGTGTATTTTAAAGGGATTACCACAGTCTATTACTGAATGTTTACAAGATCATGGGCTACCTATGGAATGGCCACATGTCGAACCAGAATTAACTCTCTGAAACATACTGGAGATATATTGGATGTATAGTTTGAGCATCAGCTTGGGCTATGCGGTCACATGGGCCATGGCTCACCTCCCAGAAGTTGTCTTTGCTTGCTGCTTATGTGGTTGTTTCAGTGGGTGACATCACGGTGTGGAGGACACCTATGTATGTGTCTCATGACTGAAGCAAGTTCATCAATAATGTATATAGCTAATTTGTATGGGAAGTGTTGAAGTCTGGAGCCTCACCCACAAACATTCCATGGAAGTGGAATCGGAATATGACTATAGCTATACATCATATCACCGATTACTTGATTGCAATTGGTAATCAGCCGAGTTGGGCACAATATATTGGCTGCTGCAACCTGGAGTTCAAACTCATTATACTTCCATGTAACTTTTTTTTCTAGATATATAGAGTTATAGACTATAATTGTTATTGACTTCTTCCACAGTTCTGGTCGGTGCGGGTGCCGTGTGAAGCCCAGTATCTGAACACTGTGCAGGTGTTGCTGGAACAGGTGGATGTGGTCAAAAGGATGTTGGCAGCCAGTGAGAGGCACACCGCCCTAGCACGGTCTTCACAAGGTCAATAGTTTACAATTAAAATGTATTTCAACAATCCCTCCTTTTTTACCATTTACATTTGCCCCTTAGGTATGAGGGCCTTTTGTCATTGTTTAAAGAGGTAACTAAAAGTGGTAAGTGGATGGGACTCTTTAACCTTGGTGAGCACCTTGCTTTGGTGGAAAATTTTGATAACAAAACACCTGCTCTCTAAGCACCTTTGATGAGCAAAAGGTTTGGCTTACCACCGATATCTGTTGTTGGCATCAGCAAGGCACTGCAACTTTGTCCTAAAAAGCTTACTAGGGGGCTTATCAGAGCTGTTGCTGTTGGGGTTCAAGGGCCACAAAAGCACGTCACTGCGCCTGCACCAGCCCTTCCTTTCGTAGTCTATGGACGCTTCAGTCGGTAACTTATTGATGCTGAAAAGGATTTTTCGATACTAATGGAAAATTATGAATCTAATACATCTCTGCATTGTAATAATGTCAAGTTTTCATAATCAACAACACATTTCGCTACAAATCTACATAACAGCTGAGTAACCAAGATAGTAACATAGCAATCTACCATCAGCTGGAAAAAATAGACTATACCTGCTAACCCTTCATACCCATACCATTAAACACATCCTAGAAGACTGCATTTCACACAATCACTTACGTCAACAACATAATCTACACTCCTTGAGAGCTCTGTGGGAAAGCCCGACCGTAGCAATGGCCTTCCTTAGGGACTCGGGTCTGTTCGGCCAGGCAGCTTAGGGAACGACAACAACAACCCTTCATACCATCCGCTTCTCTCACTGCTGCAGACGTGATGACCTTATTCCGACGCGGGAAGCTAGCCAGCCTGCTCGGGGTGGAGGGAGGTCACGGGACGGCCGGCAGTATGGGGGTGGTCAGGTCACTCTACCAACTTGGGGTCAGGGTCATCAGTCTCACTCATCACTGCCACACACCTTGGTAAGTACCTATGTATAGTCGCGGTAAGCAACCCCTTCTGTACCGGCGACGTCTGTTAAGTTTATTCTTGCTATATTAAGGCGATTTTGTGCAGTTTAAGAAGGATCTGAGGTAGTAATAAGGGGTAAGTGAGATAGTTCGAAGCCTAATTGCTGGAGTTCCTTTTTACACTGAATCAAGTCGTCTAATAGTAGCCAGAAAAAAGTTAATAGGACAGCACCGGTACTGAAGGGGTTAATTCTGATACATTTCCAAGTATCAAAACATTTATCCCGTACTATACAAAGGGATTTTGCCCTTTATGTGCTCCTCAATACCAGGCATTTTCGCAAAAATTATTTTTCTGTGGTGGAACAAGATGCATCACTCATGAAAGCTGGGGAAAATGATGGTGGTGGATGGTTGCCGGACACTCGGGCAGTGAGGCCTTCCAGACATATTAGCAGCTACCGCTCGCTATTACCAGAGAACAAAGCTCAAGTAATGCTAAGCCCTTTAATTGCAGACTTATTCTTGCTTGCTTTAGAATTTAAATATATAAAAGACTTAGTTGACAGTAGCAAGAAAAATAAAATTCCAGAAAAATTAGCACTTGCTAAACTGTTAAGTAATAATAGTAGATATATTGATGATATTCTTGTTTGCAATTTGTTAAATTTTAATCAAGTTGCTAAACTTATTTACCCTAATTCTATTCCCCTCACACAATGTAACGTAAATTATAAAGTTGAAAATTTTCTTGATATAAATATAGAGATTGTTAATGAACAGTGCATACTTAAAGTATATCACAAAGTTGATGATTTTAATTTTAACGTAATAAACTTTCCTTTCCCTAGTAGTAATATCGATAGTAAAATCACTTATAATTGTTTTTATTCCCAATTAATAAGATTTTGTAAAATCTGCACTAAAGTAGATGACTTTTGGGCTAGAGCTAGGTTACTATACAGACTCTTAGTGGACAGAGGTTTTGAGGCAAGTAAATTGTTCCATAAATTTAATCTTTTTAGGGTCAATTATTGTGACTGTATTCTAAAATTTGACATCAATAATTTTAATCAAGCATTTTTAACTTGAAGTTTCTTGTATAACCTCTGCTTACTTTTTGTCTGTATTTATTGTTTATCTTTTTCTTTTTCTTTTTCTATTATTATTATTATTATTATTATTAATATTGATGATTTTTTAAATTTATTGTTCTTGTTAAAAGAGTACTCTTTTTTTAAATCTGTTGTTACTTCATATTTTGCAATTATTTCTCTTTATATTATATGTATTCATTGTCGATAGTATCAATTGCTTACTTTTGCGATTTCCTTAGTTTATTTGTGCTATAAATGTAGGTTATTTGTAGGGTAGTTATTGATAGGGGTCACTTGAGGCATGCTATGCTTACAGGTACCTACCCGATAGCACTATCGTTAGTGAGTGCTGTACTGTATTTTATATATTATTTTGTAATAGTATAGATATCTTATCAATATTTGTATTTTTTACTATTGTTAATGTCTTGTCATGTTGCAAATTTGATTTTAAATAATATTTTGACATTTAACATGTAGTTTCTTTATTCATGCAGAGTTTAGTAAAATTTGCCAGAACGTCCCGGACTTCCCAAACTTGACTACTTCCTTTAACGTGACGATAGTGCGTTGTTATATGTGCGATTGGTTTGCTTGGGAAACATATTAACTTGCTCATGTAGTGATGTACACCCTATGTGGTGGATTGTGTTCTTTTATTTAATAATTTTCATTTTAGTAAGCGTTGTTTCCACATAGCGATTTTGATAATTTAATTTGACTTTATATTGTCCTTGTCCCAATTTTGGTTTGTTTAGTTTGCAAGTTTTACATTTTAATTAAACTATAGTCTATTCATTATGAAATGGCCAAAAATCTTGAACATTAACCTTAATATCTCTTAAAACAACATAAGTAATCAAGCTAATAGTTGTACCATTTGGGAAGAAGCAGGCAGAGAATAGGTTTAACTATAATGACTCTCTCCCACAGGGCTGAGAGTGCGGAGTCCAACGGTGTCTCTGCCAACACCCCAGGACTCACGCCCTACGGTAAGGTGAGTCTCTGGCAGGCATACTCAATCACTAGGTGGTTAAGGGGAGATGGTCGGTTTTTCTGGACACCCTGGACACCTTAGGTGTAATTTAGGAGGAACCGGCCTTCGTCCGGAACATTTTTCTTCCAAAAATGTACAAATATATCTTGAAGAGGGGTCTAGGGGATGTTTATTTAAGCTTGATGTCTCCCGACTGGGTGCGAGCATGGGAAACATGCTAGGACGTACTACCAATCCCACTTAATGTCGGCCTTGGCTGCGATCAAACCCGGGTCAAGCAGATTCACACGAGAGCGTGCTCTCCACTCGATCCCCGCGGCTCTTTGGGAATTATAAGGGTACAGACTATTTTGATTAACTCTACCAAGCACACGTCATTTCAGTCCTCTCCCTCCCGATCAGATAGGTTTGGCTACCGAATGACTATTCCTCTATATTTTAGGGCATAATCCATGATAGAATGGATCAAAATGACAACTGACGGATTACATGATTGAATTTCAGGGTACATGATTGGGTATTAATAAGTTAGGTTTCATTACTGATTGTCAGCTCCTTTCAATTAACGAGAAATGTCTGAGGTAACCCCTGTGTATTTGATGAATTAGGTTTATTAACTGATTTAATATCTCTACATTTAAAGGAGATGATTCGGGAGATGAACCGTGTGGGGCTGATGATCGACCTGTCCCACGCCTCCACCGCCACCGCCCGCGATGCCCTAGCCACTTCCCGAGCTCCCGTCATCTTCTCCCACTCCGCCGCCCGAGCCCTGTGTCACGCCCCTTCTAATATACCCGATGAGGTCCTTAATATGCTGGTAAGACTGTCCAGTGTCCATATATAAGTGTTCTACCGGTAGTTTAAGTAAGTATATAATTATATACACCCAATGAGGTCCTTACTATGCTGGTAGGATAATCCAGTGTCCATATATACAATGAGGTCCTTACTATGCTGGTAAGATAGTCCATATATGTTTTCTAATGGCAGTTAAAGTAAGTTAACCCCTTTAGGATTATAACGCGCTTTGACAGTTTATTATGGCTTTCATTAGATTCTATTCAGTTTTGATAGGCCCTCTAGCAGCCAAAGGGGTAAAAACTATCTCAATCATCCCTCTCACTCCCACAATTCCTTCATTAACTGAATAAAATCGTCTAATGTTAACACGCGTCATAATCCTCAACGGGTTAAGTAAGTTTATACTGTATATGTCTGGCAATAAATAAATAAATACAGTAGGGTGTTTTTATTACTTCTGTCTACTTTTCTAAGTTAATTTCATCAATAAATATAGCCTATAGATAGAGCATGTTTTGACCAGATATGACCATTATTAATGTAACTAGCTGCAAGTGTAATGTTATGACCCACTGTGTTTAGCCCATATACAACTGACCCTGTTGTGACCTGCAGGCCCACAATGGAGGACTAGTGATGCTGACCTTCTCTCATGACCTGTTGACCTGCGGCAGACCTGCCACCATCAAGGACGTCGTAGGTAGGTGGCCTTATCACTTGGTTTGAATATCATCAATTTGTTTTCCGTCGGTGATTCCGACAGATGGCATTTGATGTTTGGGTCAAACTTCTATTTCTTGGTGTTGGTTGGATTAGTGAACCAAGAAGCCTTGGAGAGAAATGGAGAGGGGGGAGTCAGCTTAACCCTTTCCTAGTGGTGGCTTCTATTGGTAAGAATACGCCCTGGCGGCTAAGCATAAGGGAGAAGGAAGTCCAGAAAATGCTACTACCACCCCCTTAAGATAAGTAAGGTGTGGTGGTTGTTGTTGTTGATCCCTAGGCTGTCTGGCCGAGCAGCCCCAAGGTCACGAGCAAGGCCAAGGCCATAACCGAGAGCCTCCACAGAACCCTCCCAGCTTAACCACTAAAGAATGCCCAGGTGACCGAAGCCGCTCCCAGGCGAGGGGCTGAGGAGAGAGCGGAAACGCCCGGGACACCGAAGCCCCTTCCAGGACCATTTGGCCCTTAACAGTTATGAGGAGAAAGTTGAGGGGCAAGGGAAAAAAATATGAGATCTGTCTCCGAGAGGCTAGCGGGGGAGGGGATCATCAGCCCACGGGCTTACACCCCCGGGCCAATGCCCGCACCGTCAGCAGCCCCCCTTGCAGTGCTACCCAATCGGGCGATCTCGCCAGCAGGTAGAAGAAAAATTAGTCAGTAAAAAAGACAGACAGAAACAGCTAAGTTAGAGTAAAGGATGCCAAAGCTCACTCTGGATAGGACCAGCCTATCCAGGTGGTTGTAGGTTATAGTGGTTGTGGTACTCTAGGATAACTATAACTATAAGATAAGTAAGGTTATGGTGGCTGTAGGTTATAGTGGTAGTAGTGGTTTTTAGGTTATAGTGGTAATAGTGGTTGTGGTACTCTATTATAATAATAATAATAATAATAATAGAAAATATTATTTTAATATGTATTTGGTAAAATGTTTCGAAGCTGAGCTCATTAAATGTAAAATAACAATAACACATTTACAAGCTCATAGTTAATTCAATTTAGTACTGTACAACACCAAGTACAAAAGCATAAAATAGTTGCATTCTTATAGTTACTACAATGGGTTATGAAATAGACATAGGCCTATCCGGTGCAAAATTACAGTACTTCATTATATAGTTTTCATTTTTATCTTCGAGGTCAATAATTTAATCTAGTAAACAGAACAAAAACACAAGACAATGGCAATGGCATTCTATAAATGGTACGTTGACAGTTGTAAGGAGATAAACTTGCAATTAGTTAACCCTTACAAGATTATGACAAATTTTGATAGTTTATAATAATAAAAAAAATACAAAATAATAATAATAATAATACCAAATGATAAGTTGTAATAAATAATATTTTGTTCTCGTAATTTGAGACTACTTCAAATTGGCATAGAAAACTAAAGTGAAGGTAGATTTAGTTCCATCTATCTATATACTCAGGTACATTCCTATTTTTTTTTTTTAGTTAAATAGCTAAATTATAATGAAGCTGCTAGACTACAATAAATGCCCGTAAACATATAACCAATAAACAAACCAATACAGGGACGTCACAATATAAAGAAAAACAAAACAAAAACGTATCAATTACAAAAAAAGTATATATATATATATATACATTATACAGTATATATAGTGATAATAATAATGATAATAAAACAAAATCACATTAATCTACAAAAAATAAGTGGAAGGTGTGAGGGGGAGAGGAAGACCAAGGAGGAAATGGAGAGATGGTGATAGCAGGGTGTCAAACCGGAGCAATTTAGTTCGAAGACCTGAATGAATACGAGAAAGAATACAAGAAAATATACATGAAATAGCATTTGTCTTGGCCATTTTATCACTTACCAAGACATAATTTGAACTAAAAAGCATACTTATATTTTTACACATAGAGTAACAAAGACTAAAAGTAATGGATTCGGCTTTTATTTGCCCCTTTGTGTGAAAGTAACCGAGATGAACTAGCTTGTGCATCCTGGAAAACGAATTGCATAGAAATTATAATATAACACTTGCAAAATAAAATTAGCTTGTGCATCCTGGAAAATAAATTACATACAAATTATAATGTAAAACTTGCAAAATAAACAAACCAAAACAGGGACGACACAATATAAAGGCAAAAGAACTTAAAATCACTGTGGAAATAATGATAATAAAAGGTAATACATGGTAACTATTAAAATGGAAAACTTGCAAAACACACACACCAAAATAGAAACCCTACAATACCAAGACAAAAGAACTTATCAAAATAACTATGTGGAAGAAAACGCATTGAAGATTTAGCAAAACAATACTATGAAATATATATAACACAAAAAACTCCATAGCTATTAGATATTGGAATTATTATGTTCCTTCCAACAACCAACTATACTCCTAAAATCGATTAATGAAATTTACAAACACTGTAAGGTAATTGTAAAAGTTATCTATATCTATTTATCTATCTATCTATCTACTGTATATACTCGGGCCCAATCCCCACTTTTCCTATTTTCGTTTTATTTTTTTATTTTTTTGTGGCCGACTCAAGACAGAGCCAGAATAGGGACAACACAAAACACAACGGAAAACAATGAACACACCAAAACAAAATACATATTCACAGTCATAGTGCCATATTTCCGAAATGTATGATTCTCAGTTTTCATAATTGGTATATAATAGTTTGGTGTACCAAGGGATTATTGTTGTATTTATTTAAGGGAGCCCACCTCGCTTTTTTTGCTTCTCTTTCCCTCCCTCTCTCTTTGGCTTGTATCCATTCGGCCCCATTCAGCCTACTGTTTGAAGACGTTTACCCCCATCCAGGTGTCAATATTTTCCTGGCGAGCGGTACCGAGCCAGCATATATATATTTTTGTTTTGACAGCAAGCTATTTCTCCATACAATGCTGGCTCGCTATCGCTCGCCAGGAAGAAATCGACACCTGGATGGGGATAAACGTCTTAAAACAGTTGGCTGAATGGGGCCGAATGGATACAAGCCAGGGAAAGATAGAAAAGGAGAGAAAGCGAAAACAATCAGGTGACCCCCCCTTAACCCTTTCAGTGTATCATTCAGCGGTAGGGAGGGGGGCGGGGGGAGGAGGGGGTTAGATATAGCGAGGTAATTGATATATGTTTCACCCCTTTGGTTGCTAGAGGTCCTTTCTAGGTTGCACGAAATATCTTGGTATTATCAACAATAAAAAAAAAAAAAAAAAAAAAAAAAAAAAAAAAAAAAAAAAAAACGCTATTATACTGAAAGGGTTGTCATTCTGAATGTGCATAATTAAGTTTTAACCCTTTCACTACCGGAGATGTAGCCTATGTTGTTTTATTTCCGCTATATTTAGACGAATGTATGTCGCTTAGGAAGGATCTGTGGTAGTTAAAAAGGTTAATAGAGATAGTTTGTAGCCTCTTAATTACTACACGTTCATCCTTAGCCGACTAAAATTGTCTAATTATTGCCGGAATATCATGAAAAGAGGCACCGGTACTGAAGCGGTTAATAGGTACAGGCAACAAAGTGAACCCCGGAATTCCAATCATAGTGCCCGTAAGAAGCTGCCTTCTGCCAGATGACCAGATGGGTGTTTGGCTTCACAATGTCCGTGATTTCAACTGTCATCTGTTCATAGTACGTCGGAGCATCTTCGTCTACCCAAGAAAAGGAAAAGTGTCCAGCCAAAGCTACATTAACGATGCTGACAATAACTTCTTTAATGATACTCAAAGCCACAGCAGTACTAGACTCAACCCTTCCCGAAATGCCACGTTCATACTTGTATTTTACTTGTTCCGGTTCAGACCTCATGTTGGCATAGTCTAAAACCTTCCTGTATCCCTCACATCTTGGTGGAATGTAGATGTAGACGGGTATTCCAACATAATCATGACTCTCGTACCACCTCTCGCCTAACAGATACATGTAGACACCCCTCGTGTCATTCCACTGCCTGTCAATCCGGAGCCAAGCCCACCTGTCATTTTCAGGAGAGGAGGAGTAGGCGATGCCGTGCCATTGGTTCGGGGCTCTGTAGAGGTAGTAGTTCTTATATTTTGCCGACTCCAGACACAAATAGTCCTTGGTGCAGTTACGCCAGATCCATTTGGCCCAAGAGTTCTCGGTGTCAGTGATGTGGTCAATCTCATGTGGAGCGACATCCACCCAGCCATCCCCTGCCAGATTGAAAGATAGTAATGATATCCAAATAGCAAGAAGCTTAACTCTAGACTACAGGTAACTGATGATATAATAGATGAATAGCAATGGAGGTTTTTAGAAAGGGCAGGGATTGCATTGATTAGATATCTTCAATGTGATTGTTGGTAAGGAAGTATCTAGCTAGGTATAGACAACTTTATGCAGCACTTATGGATTTGAAAAGGGCCTGCGATTAATTGGACTGGGAGGGTCTGTGTGAGGTCACTGAGGTGTTAACAGTAAATGGTGTGGAAGGGAAGTTGCATATGGCATAAGAATGCATTAGCACTTGAGTAGGTAGGGGATAAGGTAAATTATAGTTTTGCGGTCAACATAGGATTGAGACAGGAATGTGTATTGTTATCTTGGCTGTACACCTGTACACACAGATATGAAAGTCCCTGGCCAGAGGTTACCCCTTACTACCCCTACCCCAGGCAGTAGGAACGGGGTAGTGCCTGACCGTAACTTATTCCTACCCCTTCCGTTGTACTACCCCGTGCCTGACCGTAACTTATTCCTACCCCGTGCCTGCCCGTTATTCATTCCTACCCCTTCCGTTGGACTACCCCATTCGTACTGCCTGGGATAGGAGTAGTAGGGGGTAACCCCTGGCCAGGGACTTTCACTTCTGGGTGTACATGGATGGTGTAATCAAAGAACGGGGGGGGGGGGGGGGGGGGGGGAATTAAATTGGCATAGGAGCTAGGCTGGAATCGGAAGGGAGGGAATGGAAGATTCCAATACTTCAGTATGCAGATAATACTGTCCTGGACACCATATTATAAAAAGGATATTGAAAAAATTAAGAGTTTAGAGAAGGGTTACAAAAATTATACTGAAGTTGAGAAATAAACCAAACAGAGAGTGACTTACATGGCTAAACCAAATTAGCCTGACTTAGGGACCTTCAAGTCTCATGAATATCTAGATATCCTCAAGTGCTATTAATTATAGTTGACCAGTATAATTACACAAGAGTAAATGGTTTCAAGATAATTGGCAAATAATGCCAGTTAGATCAGGATTATCACTTCTGGAATAAAGTTTAACTCACCACTTTTATGGATCATGCTACAAAGATAAGTAAATTTATCCAAGATCTGCAAGTCTTCACCACATGCATGAATAGATTGTTTTACATCATCCAATAAGTCACCAAATGCTTGGATTTTGGTCTCAGGGTGATGTTTTAAAACAATTGACGTTACTGAACGAAATAACTTGAAAAATTACGTTACCTTGAGAAATGGGAGTGCTAATCCGTGTAATCTCTGTAAACAACACTCATGCCCACAATATTTGTTTGATATTGGGTGATGCGAAGGGAAAGAAATTTTCAAGAATACCACCCATAGTCCAAGAATGACTTACATCTCGGGTAATTCCACCAGCCCTGACCGTAGTCGCTCCCGAGGTACACTGGTTGTCCGTCCGTAGGGTAGGGGGAGGCCTCGTCCTTCTTACAGTTTCGCAGAGGAACTATGGTGTCACAGCCCGTAGAGTTCTTGTCACTCTTATTGTCTAGCTCATTCGTGCTCTTTTGGATCTTTTTCTCCTTCACAGTCACCTGCAGGCATTATTTATTATAATTAGTTATATTACAATTAGTGTATCTCATTCATAGTTGTCCTGCAAGAAATACAATATATGTAAGATTCGTTAGTGTTACGTTTCAGATTTTAAGAGGTTTGCCCCATTAGTTTGTCGATTTTAAGACCTTCCGCTCCATTTCCTTGTCAATATTAAGACCTTTCGTTTTATTTAGGTGTCGATTTTTTTTCCTGGAGAACGATAATGAGCCTGTAATTTTGGAAGAACTGGCCTTTGGCCAGGACATTTCTTCTACCGAAAAATGTACAAATTAATCTAGGAGGAGGATCTAATGGATGTTTTTTTAAGTTTGATGGAGGTCTAGGGAGGAAACTAGAACATAATTAAAAAGTGAAAACAAAAAATGACCAAAAAGTGAACCATTCCCCCTTAACCCTCTTTGGCTCGAGGAGGGTCTTTTTGGATCTTTCCTGTTTCGCTCCAATAGTTTGGAGATTTGACATTGTTTCACCCCATTAGTTTGGCGATAATAAAACGCTTCACCCCATTCATGTGTCGAAAGCAAGCCTGTAACTTGGAAGAAATCGATCTTTGGCCCAGAGAAATTTTTCTACCCAAAAATAATCCAAGTTTAGCTTTAAGAGTGTCTGGATGGGCTTCTTTTTCTTTTTTCTTTTTATTTTGTTTGTGAAGGAAGTCAGTGAAAGCGTTCTTGTTAGTCTAAGGGACAAACTAAAATACATTGGTCGAAATGGCAAAAGCAAGAAAATCCTCAATAATAATTAAACCAAATATCCTAATACTCCACCAGACGTCGCTTGAGATAGTGTTAAAGGGGTAGATTTTTTTATTTATTCATTATTGTTTTTATATCCTCCCTAGACCTCCATCAATCTCAATATATTATCCTCAAGATCCCCCTTCGATATATGTTTGTACATTTTCGGTAGAAACATTTCCAGGCCGAAGGCCAGCTCCTCCAAAATTACAGGCTTGCTATCGCTCGCCAGGAAAAAATCGACACCTAATAGGCACGAAAGGTCTTGATATTGCTAAACAAATGGAACAATCTTACAATCGACAAACTAATGGCGCGAATGTCTTAAAATCTCAAAACTAATGGGGCTACATATGAGGGAGAAGGCGGTCCAGAAAAAGCCACACTCTACCTCCCCCTTAAACTCACCAAGAGGGCTTCCGACGCGAAGACCTTCCCGACGGCGACCGCGGCGAGCACCACCACTATGGCCAAGGGCACTGCGGACCCCATAGTCTGAAAAGGGGAGGGCGAAGGGAATAGAACACACTTTGAAGGATTGGAATATAATGGTTTGAAGGAATGGAATGACATGATTTGATGGCATAAATGGTTTGAAGGCATGGAATGAAATGGATTGAAGGAATGGAATGAAATGGTTTGAAGGCATGGAATGAAATGGTTTGAAGGAATGGATTGAAATGGTTTGAAGGCATACATGGTTTGAAGGCATGGAATGAAATGGTTTGAAGGAATGGATTGAAATGGTTTGAAGGAATGGATTGAAATGGTTTGAAGGCATGGAATTAAATGGTTTGAAGGAATGGATTGAAATGGTTTGAAGGCATACATGCTTTGAAGGCATGGAATGAAATAGTTTGAAGGAATGGAATGAAATGGTTTGAAGGCATTGAATATAAAGGTTTAAAGGAATGGAATGAAATGGTTTGAAGGCATTGAATATAAAGGTTTGAAGGAATGGAATAAAATGGTTTGAAGGAATGGAATGAAATGGTTTGAAGGAATGGAATAAAATGGTTTGAAGGAATGGAATATATTGGTTTGAAGGAATGGAATGAAACGGTTTGAAGGAATGGAATTAAATGGTTTGAAGGTATGGAATGAAATGGTTTAAAGGAATGGAATATAATGGTTTGAAGGCATGGAATGAAATGGTTTGAAGGAATGGGATAAAATGGTTTGTTGAAACAGCATTGATTAGAGTACATAATGATCTAGTTGAGAACATTTGCAATGGTGTGGCCTCACTATTGGTCTTGCTTGATCTCTCTGCGGCCTTTGACACAGTGGATCACGAGTTGTTATCGAGTGATCTTTATGATTGTGGTGTGCGTGACTCCGCTCTCTTGCTTCTTGGGTCGTACTTGTCAGGTAGATCCCAGAGTGTGATGGTAAATCAAGTGGTCTCGGACTCGACACCCCTGCAGTATGGTGTTCCGCAGGGATCAGTTTTAGGTCCTATCCTATTTATAATTTATATTAGCAGTTTGTCTCTTCTGCTTCGTGCACATAATGTCACCTTTCACTTTTATGCAGATGACACCCAGATTTATGTGAGAATCACAAATATAGTTGATATACGGAGTAAGATGGAATTGTTGATGTCTGATATCAAGAAGTGGATGAGAGCGAGAAAACTTAAACTAAATGATGGTAAAACTGATATTCTCATCATCCGAGGAAATAAAGAGCTGATGATATAGTAGGTTCCCTCTCCATCAATGTGGGTGGATCTCAGCTGCGACCGGCCAACTCTGTTCGAAATCTGGGTGTATATGTGAACTCCCGATTAGATTTCAAAGAGCATGTAAACCAGATAGTTAAAAGTTGTTACTTGCACATCAGAAATCTCTATTTGGTGAAGCCGTTTATAACCAGACGTTGCCTCCTGACGTTGGTTCACTCATTGGTCTTCTCTCGTGTTGATTATTGCAATGCCCTGTTGGTGGGTCTTCCAAATTATATTTTGAAGAAAGTTCAGTCTGTTCTTAACAGGGCCGCAAGACTAATTTTTGGTGTTCCACCTAGAACTCCTACTACATCTCTTCACATAGAACTGCACTGGCTGCCAGTAAGAGCAAGAATAGAATTTAAGTTGTGTTTGGTGACTTTTAAGGTTCTCAAATTTGGTGAGCCTAGGTACCTTGCGGAGCTGCTCAGGCGCCCACCGGCACACCATGGTGTAGTTGTGCGTCATGACAATGACCCTTTTCGTCTTGATGAACCAAGGGCTTTCCAGCAGTCTTCTTTCTTTGAGAGGTTATTCTCCTACATGGCTCCGAGGTTGTATAACAGGTTGCCGCTGTCCATGAGACAACTGAGTTCTGTTGAATGCTTCAAGAGACAACTTAAGACTTTTCTCTTTGAGAGAAGCTATGATCTTGAGAGAGGTGTCATGACAGATGGCTATAGAGTTTAGGCTATTTTGCCACTGCTAGTGATTGTTAAACTGTGTGTTGTATATAAGCCTTCTTTTGATGAATTGAATTGATTTTGTTCTTTTTTCTTTCTCTTTCCGAGCGCTAGTGAATTCTTCGGAAAAATTGGCGCTTATGAGAAATAAGTAACATGCTTATTATTATTAAGGATTTTTATATTTTGAGGGGGAAGGGACATAGCCTAGAACACACTTTGAAGGAATGGGAATATGGGGTTTGAGGGAATGGGAAGTGGAAGGGATACAGTACACACTTTGAAGGAATGGGAATTAAATGGTTTGAAGGAATGGGAGGAGGAAGGGATATGGTAGGCTACACACTTTTAAGGTAGTTAATGGTTTGAAGGAATGGCATCAATGGTTTGAAGGAATGTAGTAAATGGTTTGAAGGAATGTAGTAAATGGTTTGAAGGAATGTAGTAAATGGTTTGAAGGAATGAAGTAAATGGTTTGAAGGAATGAAGTAAATGGTTTGAAGGAATGAAGTAAATGGTTTGAAGGAATGAAGTAAATGGTTTGAAGGAATGAAGTAAATGGTTTGAAGGAATGTAGTAAATGGTTTGAAGGATTGGAATAAATGGTTTGAAGGAATGTAGTAAATGGTTTGAAGGAATGTAGTAAATGGTTTGAAGGAATGTAGTAAATGGTTTGAAGGAATGAAGTAAATGGTTTGAAGGAATGGAATAAATGGTTTGAAGGAATGTAGTAAATGGTTTGAAGGATTGGAATAAATGGTTTGAAGGAATGTAGTAAATGGTTTGAAGGAATGTAGTAAATGGTTTGAAGGAATGTAGTAAATGGTTTGAAGGAATGTAGTAATGGTTTGAAGGAATGAAGTAAATGGTTTGAAGGAATGAAGTAAATGGTTTGAAGGAATGAAGTAAATGGTTTGAAGGAATTAAGTAAATGGTTTGAAGGAATGTAGTAAATGGTTTGAAGGATTGGAATAAATGGTTTGAAGGAATGTAGTAAATGGTTTGAAGGAATGAAGTAAATGGTTTGAAGGAATGTAGTAAATGGTTTGAAGGAATGTAATAAATGGTTTGAAGGAATGGAATAAATGGTTTGAAGGAATGTAATAAATGGTTTGAAGGAATGGAATAAATGGTTTGAAGGAATGTAATAAATGGTTTGAAGGAATGGAATAAATGGTTTGAAGGAATGGAATAAATGGTTTGAAGAATTGAAGGAATGTAATAAATGGTTTGAAGGAAAGGAATAAATGGTTTGAAGGAATGGAATAAATGGTTTGAAGGAATGGAATAAATGGTTTGAAGGAATGGAATAAATGGTTTGAAGGAATGTAATAAATGGTTTGAAGGAATGGAATAAATGGTTTGAAGAATTGAAGGAATGTAATAAATGGTTTGAAGGAAAGGAATAAATGGTTTGAAGGAATGAAGTAAATGGTTTGAAGGAATGTAATAAATGGTTTGAAGGAATGTAGTAAATGGTTTAGATGAATGTAGTAAATGGTTTGAAGGAATGAAGTAAATAGTTTGAAGGAATATAATAAATGGTTTGAAGGAATGTAGGGCTAGTAAATGGTTTGAAGGAATGAAGTAAATGGTTTGAAGGAATGAAGTAAATGGTTTCAAGTAATGTAGTAAATGGTTTGAATGATTGGCATAAATGGTTTAGAGGAATGTAGTAAATGGTTTGAAGGAATGGAATCAATGGTTTAGACTTTAGAGGAATGTCATTAGGCCTAATGGTTTGAAAGAAAATAGTAAATAGTTTGAAGGAATGGTATAATGGTTTATTCTTAATCACCCTTCACCATCATTAGCCTATAATTCTTAAATTAATTACCTTTCACCATTAACATAATTATTATCATTCTCAATCACCCTTCACCATTATATTTATATCATTATTCTTAATCACCTTTTACGATTATCATCATGATTATTAGTCTATCATCTTAATCACCCTTCACCATTATCATCATTCCTAATTGCCCTTCAGTCCTTCACCATCATCATAATTAGGCTATCATTAGGCCTATTCATCATTATCACCCTTGTGACGTACCCTTCATCATTAGGCCTATTAATCTTCTTAGGGCCCTTAGGCCTAGCCTAATCACCTTCACCATTATCAGCATAAATATCATTCTTAACCCTTTGAAGATTATGACGCATTTATTAGTTTATTAGGCCTATTCTGGCCATCATTAGGCTATTTTAATGTTAAGGAAGGATCTGCGGGAATCATAAGGGTAGGCCTAATGACTATCTCAACCGACCCTCTGACTTCCATAATCCATATAAGATCTTTCACCTCCTGGCTCCTGCATACAAAAACCTCAAGACCACCAAGGGGAAGCAGAAAAGCTAGACTACTGGAAAAGACTTGCAGAATATGAACTATACTCTATAGAAAGGAGGATAGAAAGATACCAAATAATATATACATGGAAAGTTCTTGAGGACCAGATCATCCCTCCAAAGACAGAGCCAATAATATCCACCAACACACAAGGAGACACTAGAACAGGAAGAAAATGTGCCCAATTTCACCTACCATCAGAATGCCCAACAAGAGTCAAGACCCTCCAACACAATGGCATCTCGAGAAAGGGAGCCCGGCTGTTCAATCATCTCCCAAAACACATCAGAAACATCAAGGTGGTGAAAACAGATGTGTTCAAGAGGGAACTGGACAAATTCCTCTCAACCATCCAGGATCAACCAGGCTATGCTGCAGCCCGCCCAGCGACATCCAACTCGATAACGTCCCAGCTGGAGTACAAGCAGCGAAGTGAAGGGTGGCGGCGACGCCGTGGCCTTGCCTCAGAGAACACCAAGGGAGCAACACCCTCTTGAGGCAGAAGCGCTTCAAGGTAAATTCAAGGTATACCCTTCCTACAGTCCTACTATACTATGAACAATGCCGTCTAATAGCCTAATAGCCAGAAAACAAAAACGAAATGCGTCATCGGATCTTGAAAGGGTTAGGTTAGCCTCCAAACCTTAGATAAATGCTTAGGATAGTTAGGCCTAGCCTACTTCTATTTTGTTTTTCTTTTTGTATTAGCCTAGCCTATTACACCATAGCATAAGCTATTATTCCCAGTATAATTAGGCTAGTAATCACAACTCACAATCTTTAGCGATGTTGCAAGGTTCAACTCGCACTTGCACCATAATTCACAGTTGGTCTACAGTCTGGTTCATAAACTGTAATTTTCAGTCGACATTTTCTATATTTTTCCTTTAGGCCTAGGCCTCGTCTTTATATGTAGGCCCTATTGATGACTAGTGCAATTCGTGTTATGTTATGGAAGTGTCGTGTTGTTTCTGTAATTGTTTATAGATTTCAAACAAAGCTATTGCCAAGATTACCGGCGAGCTAGGCTATTGATTTAAACCATAGCCTACTCCCTAACTGAACAACTTAAGAGAACATTTATATATAGTGTAATTAGTACATCGATAGGCCTACTTACTCGCAAGTTGTCCAATACCTTCCGTGAGCTGTTCCGTCTTATCTTGTCTATCCACAAATTTGAGGACAATCTTGATGCTTTGTTCTATCTTCGGCTTCAGCCCAGACTGAGACACAACATATGCGTTCAGAAGTTTCGGTAGCAATACCGTCCGATTCTCACTCCCACGGTCCCACCAATCAGGCTTCAGGGCGCTTATGACGACAGCAGTGATGTAGTGGTATTAGGGCCAATCAGAGTCCAGTTAAACGATGACGGAGACAATGACGTAGTACGAAGACCAATCATATTCCAGTTTCATGATGACGTAGGCAGTGACGTAATGACAGAGGACCAATCAACGCCAAGGACAGGAGGCAAGTCTCCGGTTATTGCAAGTTACATCATTTCTGTAGCCTTCCTTAGAACTTAATAAGCGCTATACCTGCTTTGTTAACTAGTGTAAGTTAGAAACAGTATTAACTAAGGACATACATACAATTTAATAGGAAACTGCTCTAAGTAACCAATTAAATAAAACGCTTATTTCGTCTGCTTGCAAGAATGGTATGCGAATGTTCTGATTAAGGGGAAGCTGGCCGTTTGTTTGGTCTAATAATTTATGTATTCATATACATTTTTTTAGTTTCCTCCCTAGACCTCCATCATACTTAGAAAAACGCGCCCCTAGACCCCCCTTCAAGATAAATGTGTACATTTTTCGGTAGAAAAAATTTCCGGCCGAAGGCCGGTTCCTCTTAAAATTGCAGGCTCGCTATCGCTCGCCAGGAAATAATCGACACCTAAATGGCACGAAAGCTTAAAATTGACAACGAAATGGGGCGAAAGGTGTTAAAATCGCCAAACTAATGGGCCGAACGTCTTATAATCTCAAAACTAGTGGGGCTAAACATTAGGGAGATGGGGGTCTAGAAAAACGGTCTGCCTCCCCTTAACAACGTTAGGGAGAAGGGGGTCCAAAAAATCGGTCTGCCTTAACAAGGTGTCATTGGTTTCCCGGAAATGGATATTTATAAGTTACGTTGGAATTTCCAGCCTAGCAACATCATCATCATCATCATCACCACCACCACCACCACCAACACTACTTCTACCACCATTACTACTACTACTACTAATTAATTTAAGTTATTCATTACTTTTAACACTATAGCAGCCTGTTATAAACATCAGATATATAGTCTAATCTCTGTAACTCAAAAATGACTAGAGTAATCGAGCTAATATGTCTACCATTTGCGAAGTCAGTCAAGGAATAGATGTGGAAATTTACAGCCAATTTGTTCTAGCCCTTTTTGAGTTACAGAGGATAGAGGTCATGATTTCTCGCCAACATACAGCGAATAGACTACTACTACTACTAACAATAATAATAATAACACTAATATCGTCTTGGCAGAAGCACAAATACCCGAACCCGGTGTGATAAAAACTCTATAATCCAGGAAAGGAGGGAGGACAAAGGCCTTCTTGATACAGTAACAAAAAGGCCTTGGGAAGTTGGGAGAGTGGGGGTTTAAGGGGAGGTAGACCGTTTTTCTGGACCTCCTCCCTCATGTTTAGCCCCATTTTTTAGATTATAAGACGTTCGGCCCATTACTTTGGCGATTTTAACAACTTTCACCCCATTTTGTTGTCAATTTTAAGACCATTCGTGCCATTTAGGTGGCGGTTATTTCCTGGCGAGCGATAGCTAGCCTGAAATTTTAAGAGGAAACGGCCTTCGGCCGGGAAATTTTTCTACCGAAAAATGTACACATTTGTCTTGAAGGGGGGTCTAGGGGGTGTTTATCTAAGCTTGATGGAGGTCTAGCGAGAAAACTAAGGAATATATGAATTAATAGACCAAAAAACGGTCTGTCTCCCCTTACTACGTGACATCATCGCCAACACGTACTGTACAGTCAGGCACTCGTACTGTACATGATCGCCAAGTATAGCGCATTTTTCAAAGACACTGTGGACCATAGAACTTTTATGTTTTGAAAAACTGGCAAGTTGCTCATGGTAGACGTATAATTTTTAAATATATATATAATAAAAACAGATAATTCAGAGACAAATTTGTTAATTAAACAATAATATTATTTTCAACTCTATAGGAATGCAAAGGACTCTAATAAACTGTACAGGCACTCGTATTGTACATGATCGCCAACACGTACTGTACAGGCAGTCAGGCACTGTCGTGATCGCGGTCAAGGGGGGAGGGGCGTATTTATTTGCTCGTTTATATCTTTTTATTTATTTATTTATATATTTGTTTTAGTTTCTTCCCTAGACCTCCATCAAGCTTAAAACAAAAACACCCAAAAACCCTCCTTCAAGATAAATTTGTAGCCTAGATTTTTAGATAAAACAAATTCTCGGCCGAAGGCCGATTCCTCTAAGTTATAGGCTAGCTATCGCTTGCCAGGCAAAAATTGACACCTAAATTACATGACAATTCTTAATATTGATAAAGAAATGGGGCGAAAGGTCTTAGAATCACCAAACTAATTGGATAGGGAGGCTTTGGAAATGGATTACAAGACAAGCGTAAATGATGCCATTACTATAGACCTACCATGTTCCAAATAGTAGGCCAGAAAGTGTGAACCATAACCTCTGTAACTCTAAAACAGCGAGAGCCAATGGCCTGTAAATTTCCACACCTATTATTCCCTGGCTGACCCTTCCCAACTGGTAGAAATATTAGCTCGATTACTCGTCATTTGTGAGTTATAGAGGATATAGGTCTCTACGTCTGTTTTGGCTTACTTATTTGGAACAGGGTATAGGTCTAGTCAGGCGTTAATTATGCTTATCGTTATTGCGATTTATGATCAGGATTTCAAACGATATTCTTTTTAGTCTATATTATCCGATATGCATGGGTAAAATTGTGGTTTATAACCCAAATTATGTCTGGGAGTGATCAAAAGGCCAAAACAGTGCTATTTAATGTTTTTGTTTTTCCTGTATTCCTTGGAAGTGATGGAATGGCCAAACCAGTGTTATTTCACCTTAGTTTACCTTTATTCCTTCTCATATTAATTCTATCTATCTCTATATATCTATTGATCTATCTACCCATTTATAGGTCTATATTCATAACCGTCCACATCTCTCCCTCGACCCAATACATGCAATACATACACAAGCATACCAGTATACAGTAGATAGATAGATAGATAGATAAGTAGATATCGGCGCTACGGTAGTATGTGGTCCCCGTAAATATTATTATCATATGGTGCTGTTTTTTTTAAGGATTTCGGACTGCTCTTTAGCCCACAAACAAATATAATGGAGATAGAGAGTGAGAGTGAGTGAGTGAGTGAGAGAGAGAGGGAGGTAGAGATGAGTTATCAATACAGACTCCAGCAGGACTTACCGCTACTGAATGCCCTGCTCCAAATGCCTATGGAAACACGAACACACCAAGCCCCACCCGCAAATGGAATGTTGCAAACATATAAAAATACATATTTCAGAAATATGAATGAAGCATAAAGATGAAAAAGAGGAATCAAAACTGGGAGGCTTTACCGATTTACAAAACAAATTGTATATATTGTATATATACAGTATAAGTATATATATATATATATATATATATATATATATATATATATATATATATATATATATATATATATATAATAGAGAGAGAGAGAGAGAGATTATCAGTTCCCATTTCTTATAGATTCAATTTTGTGTAAGCTACTGACCCCTTGAGGATTATGACGCGTTTTCAGTTAATTTTGGCTAACATTAAACGATTTTATGGAGCTTAGGAAGGCTCTCTACCTATCAGAGGGTTGAAAGTTATCTCAATTTACCACTTAAACAATAAACTCCCATAGATCCTTCCTAATCATAATAAAATTGTCTATGAATACCCAAAATAATATGATTAAGTGCCTCTCGAACACTGAGAAGGGGTTACCGGACAAATCAACCAGAATAGACTATTAAATTTCAATCTTTAGATCTCAACCAGGGCTAACGAAATATATACCTAATTGTATACCTAACCTAACTTAGCAAAACAAACCTAACCTAACAGTGTTGGTGGTGTAATGGATTAGATGCTCATGTTTTGGGTGTAGTGTCCCGAGTTCGAATCCCAGGAGGATCATATGCTTTAATTAGTTTATTCTAGTACATTGGGGTCTGTAAAGGAGGATTAATGTTAAGAATGGGGTATTCTTTAATAGCTAACTTAAGATACAATAAGATAACTTTATTGTTACATTAGCTAGATAGAGAAATTGGGCTGTGGATGCATTGAAAGTAACAAGATCCTCCCTGCCCCAATCGGAAATAGTTGATAGATCAGAAGATAGGCGTGATATGGCCTCATCACGTGAGGTTTGGAGGAATTGCGAGGTGGGTCGGTGTAAAAAACTAGTTGAATAGTGAAATGTAGTCAACAGTATATGAATGTATAGGATTAGAGGTACAATTAAGATAATCATTAATGAATATTAGTATGAGTACTGGAGACAGGACAGCACCCTAAGGAACAATGAAGTTGATAGGTTGAGGAAGTGAATGAATGCCGTCCTCAACCACAGCTATAGAACGGCCAGAAAGTAAATTTAAGATGAAGGCACAGATAGAGGGATAGAAACTGAAGGATGGTAGTTTAACCCATAAATGACGACCGTCCTCAATAAAAGTTTTTCTGGTGCACTGCGACCATCCTCAATAGATCCAGAGCATAAAAAAAACTTTAGAAAACACCCCAGTGGCAATCAAAACAAAGCAATTTGTGATTAGGCGATATAATTCCCCTCCATTACTTGCTACCACTCCTACATATGTGTCCCCCCCCATGTTTCGCTCCCGTAAATCAATGTCGGGATTACCACACTGTCATGCAAGGAATTCTTTATTTCCATGTTGACCACCCTATTTCTTGTTACTGCTTTCAGCGTTCCTACAACCCTCTTCCCCTGTTGCTCCCTCTCCCGCACTTCTTCATCCATACTCCCATCTTTACTCAACTTATACTATTGTGTTTCCCCCAGCCCACATGAACCACATCCGGAGTATGGCCGGGGTGGACTACGTGGGGATCGGTGCGGGCTACGACGGCATTAACAGGTAGTACAGGTTCTATACTCTGTTTTATGTATTTATTTAATTTGTTATCACCTGGTGGTAAATTCAATCCATTAGCTGCATATTTTGTAAATCCTTAATGGCAAAATATGAAACTACTCTACATCATAATAATTACTTTTCCTAATTCCTCATTATATATTATTTTCCTACTTTTTATATGCAAGTAAGCCGATTTATGGTATTTTTATTCATTAATCATGAAACATACATAAATTCTTATAGGTGGGCGAGAAGCAAGTAACACTCCTAAATAGTAGATTTCAAAACGGCCACAGTATTAGGCGAAAGCAGTCTAGGTTAGGTTAGGTTATTTTTTTGTTCAACTCTCTCACTAGACGAGTTTTCTATAGACTGTAGAATCTATCAATTAACATGATGAAATCGGGAGATCGTATTCCAGACCTACTCACGGATCTGCTGCGTCCAACTCATGACATAACCCGATGTCACACGAGCCCTTTTTCGAGCAATTTTTACTGCCAATTATGGTCTGGAAGCTTCAAAAATTACACTTTATCAGAATTCAGCTGTCTAACATAATCTACCTTCAGTCTAGTTACCGATACCAGTGCGAAAAAGTCCCGAAATAATACATGAACAAACTTGCTCATGGGAAAATTGACGGTAAAAGCGGTGGTGTGACAGAGGCTTAAGCAGCTACTCAGACCAGTTCGCCGAGCTGCTGGGATATGGAGGTGGGGCATGACCTGAAAGAGAGACTGAGAGCAATAGATAGATACACAGAGAGAAAGAAAGAAAGAAAAAAGAACAGAAGATAACCCATTTTGGCTCTTTATTTCCTTCCTCTCGTTCTTCCTTGAACTGTTCGCCGAGCTGCTGCAAGAGAGAGAGACAGATAGAGATACATGCAAAGGACAGAAAAAGATATATATTTTTTTTTTGTGGCCTATTTTACTTCTTTAACCATTTCGCTGCGGGTGACGTTCTGGAACGTCCTGGCAAGTTACAGCAATTTCCAGGCTTTAAAAGCCTGTAAAAACCGTAAAAATTTAGTGTCAGTGGGTAGGAGCGTGAGGGCCCCACCTCCGTCCCTCAGAGCAGCGAGCGGCTCACTGAGATAAACTGTCTCTCGCGCGGGTCTCTCTCTCTCTCTCTCTCTCACAACAGTGTAGCCAAGCGAGCGAGTGCTACCAAATAGCAGGTTTCCCGCGTTTCACTGGCACCGCTGCGGGTGAACCAGACCACGTACGGGGCCCGTTCTGGTTTCATTTTGAAGCTATTTTCGCCTAGTTTTCGGCAGAATACAGTTCATTTAATGCAGATGCTTGATTTATCATTCAGGAGTGCCTGAATATGCCCTAAATAGCCCAAACATAGCCGCAGCCAATGGGTTAACTCCTTTCTCTTGTTTTTCCTCCTCCAGAACCCCCGACGGACTGCCAGACGTCAGCTCCTACCCCGAGCTGTTCGCCGAGCTGCTGCGGGACGAGAGGTGGTCGCTACAGGACTTGAGGAAGCTGGCGGGACTCAACCTTCTACGGGTTATGGCCAAGGTCGAGCAGGTCGGTTTGTACAGTTGCCACATTAATTTGTTTCCACTCATTTGATTTTATATACTGTACGTATGCAAAAGAACAATACTGTGAATGAATTAGGAGTGTACTTTGGTCAATTAGAAATATAAAATCTCCCCTTAACGCCCTCCGACAGATTAAGTTTCAATACAAATCTGTGGACAGTCGACACACTATTTGGCACTATTTGGGTGGACTGTTATTTGTAGTACTGCCTGGCTCGGTAGGAAGTTCAATGGAGGTCTAGGGAGAAAACTGAACAAATATATAAGAAGATATATAAATGAATAAATAAATACGCCCATCCTCCCTTAAAGGTTGATTATTCTTGCAAGTTTATCCCACTACTTTTACCTCCATAGCTAAAATCACGGAGTGGATATAAATTTGTCGGTAACTGTAGGCTACGAGATATTTGTCAAGGAAAGTGATATTTCATAATTTCAGGGTACTATTTTAAACGAGGTAACTGAAGACGGTTGAGCACACCTAACTTCTGGAAAGCTGCTTTAACAAGAGTGGTAATATGATCATTCCCAAGAAAGGTCGGAAGTAAAATAAATACCAAAAATATTGAGAGATGAAGTGTTGATTGGGAAAGCTTGTCCCTCTTTAATTCCCGAAAGCCATTCCAAAACTCAGTAAAATCCTATAATGATTGGGGAAAACAAAAATAAAATATTAATAATAAAGCGGCATCATTTAGCAGAATTATCAGGTCAGGTGAAGGTATTGAGGGATAAGCCTTTACAACGGCACCTCTTATCTACATTCTACTTTTTCCAATTTTTCTGAAGTGTAGAGAGGGGAGAAGGGAGAAGAGGAGAGAGAGGAAGCTGTTGGAGTGGCTTTGTTATGTGTTTTATTAGTCTGTATATGTCGTCGAGGTGTCCTCCGACTGGGTGCAAGCATGTAAAACATGCTAGGACGTACTACAACACCCACTAAATGTCCGCCTGGGCAAGGATCGAACTCAGGTCAAGCAGATTCACACGTGAGCTAGCTCACCACTCGATCGCCGCGGTTCTATACTAATTTTGTTTTAACTCATTCAATAACATGACATTTTACGTAAGCCATATATGTTTCTTTCCTCCCCTAGGTACGCGGGGATCTGTCTGGCGAGCACCCCTCCGAAGAGATCATCCCCATCCATGACATAGACTCCCGGTGGCCGTGTCGGTATAAGTTCGCCAGCCTCGAACCCCTCTCCCACACCTGACCTGAGCCATGTCTCTTTGTCTTAGCCGTAGTCTTTCTTTCTTCAAAATTAGCTTAAGGAGGGTGACCTGCTATTTTTCTCTCTTTTTCTTTCTTTCTCTGGCTTGTATCCATTCGGCCCCATTCAGCCAACTGTTTTAAGACGTTTATCCTCATCCAGGTGTCGATTTCTTCCTGGCGAGCGATAGCGACCTAGCATTGTATGGCGGCGGCTTCGGAGAGAAATTTTTCTATCGAAAAATGTACAAATTTAGCTTGATGTCAAAACAAATATATATATATGCTGGCTCGCTATCGCTCGCCAGGAAAATATTGACACCTGAATGGGGATGAATGTCTTAAAACAGTAGGCTGAATGGGGCCGAATGGATACAAGCCAAAGAGAGAGGGAGAGAAAGATAATACAAGGGAGGTGGGCTCCCTTAAGGGTTTTTTCGCATTATATAATATCAAGGAGTTTTGCCATTAACTAATTAATTAATGTTTGTGATTGTTTTTATGTAATATCTTTACAAGTTTGCCAGTGCAGTTTCTTTCTCACATCTTCATACTATGTCATTGTTCATAGGCTTTATGAAATCATTGTAATTCACTACAAATGTGTGGAGTCATTGTCTCTGAAACATAGCAATAAATATAGACAAGATGAACATATTTTTCTATCAAGCCCTGGTGTTTCGTTTCATATAATTATAAAGTATAGTATTATACCCGATTCCTCAAAATCTCCACCCTCAAGATGAACTTCATCATTAGTGGTGGAAAAAGGTAAGAATAACCAAGCTCAAGTTGGTGATGGGCTGGTCTATCAGAGTGGAGTTGAGCGTTCTCTGCCATACCCATAGATTAGTCTGACTGTTCCTTTTACTCATATATTTTCTAGATCTAAAGTGGATTGACCTCCCTACTGCCAACCTAGAGGTTGGCAGACTGGGAGCCAAAGCGTCACATTTTCCTTTGCCCCTCAACTTTCCCTTCATAGTTGCTGGGAGACACAGGGCCTTGGGTGGGCCTTTGGTTTCCCGGGCGTTTCCGAACCCTCCTCAGCTCCTCTCCTTGGAGTGGCTTCGGTCACCTGGGCTTTATTAATGGTAAGCAGGGAGGGTTCTGTGGGGGCGCTCGGTTATGACCTTGGCCTTGCTCGGGACCTTGGGGCTGTAAACCAGTAATCCAGTATGTAAGTAGACATATCATACTGGTAGTAAGCTAGCGAATATTCATAAAACTTAAGTCAATACCATTATTTTTTGTTTTTCTTATGTGTATAAAAGGGACAAAAGGCAGTTTGCCTGTAACAAGTGTGTCCCCCAGAGCTTAAAGAGTGACAGAGAGCCTAAGTCAAGGAAAGTTGGGGTCAAAATGCCTGGACACACAAAGTTTAAAGCAGTTTAAGTCATAGGATGAAGGAAAGATTGATTGAGGGAGAGAGTTTCAGAGTTCACTTGTTGAGTAGAAGAAAGACTGAGGA
The DNA here is from genome assembly GCA_032716605.1 of Paralithodes platypus. Classification (NCBI taxonomy): domain Eukaryota; kingdom Metazoa; phylum Arthropoda; class Malacostraca; order Decapoda; family Lithodidae; genus Paralithodes; species Paralithodes platypus. The sequence continues at coordinate 54,134,742 of CM064496.1, read as the reverse complement.
AATTAGATAATTCTTGGGTTGGAGAGCTGGACGGAATAGGAGTGGGACTGTGTTGCAAGTTGGTTTTCATAGTATGTGTTGCTAGGGTTAAGAGGCTTTCACACATACACGATCTTGGTCACGACGCACCCCGACTTGGCGAACGTGGTGCAATCAGCGGCGTGGTTGTGTACAGGCGGGCTGCCTCATGCATGTTGGCATAACGCGAGAAAGGGAGAGTACGGTAATACAAGGGATGGTGCCATGTCTACACACGACCTTACAACAATGCTAACACGACGTTCGTTAACATCTGTGTGTGGTCAAGATGGCGTCACACTTAATCCTAACATACTCTTAACAATGACCAAAAAGCATAAAGGGCACTTCACACATTCACGATCTTAGTCAGAATAGCCTTTGCTCTGATGCTGCTAACGTGAGTGGTCCACCTTAATAACGTTAATATCATAGGTCTTTCTTAAATTGCTTAAAATCATCTAATTATAGCCAGACTCAAAGGTAAAAAGGTGGCATAGTGCTGAAGGGGTTAAAACAGAATTGCTCACACAACCTTCACTTTAATGCCTCGTTCCCTATAGACTTTAACTTGACGCCAATCTTCTCTGAGCCACTTTCCGTTACTTTGAGCATTGGGCGCGTTTTTCCAGTTCCACTTGCTGTTGACATGGGGCCAGTGGGGGCCAAAATGCGCCTTAATGTAGTTCTCCGTCTGACAGGGGATCCGCACCTTCAGACCCAGGAACTCCGACCAGCAAAGAGTGATGGCGGGGAGGGTGTACCTGATGGGGGCAGAGATATTGATTCATTCGATAAAAATACACTCCGAAAAGTTGACTGAATAAATATAAACACCACATGAGGAAGAGCACTTTATTGACAACGTTTTGCATGTAGCATCATCAGGCCAAATGGAAGCTATATACGAAAAGTTGTCAATGAAGTGATCCTCCTCATATTGTTCTTTCTATGTGTATGAGGGGGATAAAAGGCAAAGCTATCTGTAATAAGTGTCTCCCCCAAAGTTAAGCAAGTGAAAAAAAAAAAAAAATTTTTTTGGTGCAATGGTAATAATTATGGTGTGCTTGTGAAGCGTAGTGAAAAAAATAAGAGGTGTTTGTGAGAGGAACACCATCTGGTTCGTACACCTTCTTAGTTTAAAGCCCAGAGAGGGTAGAAAGTACATCCTTAGAAGAGATACATATATTAGGACTAAGTATGGGAGGAATAGCACCGGAATCATCCCAGGTAGAGTTTTTAGCAAAAGCTTGAGTGCAGAGTTCAGCTTTGTCAGAGGAAGAAGTGACGGTGGTGCCGTTGGAATGGAAAAGTTGAGGGGTGGTTCCGTTGGATTGGAAAAGTGGAGGGAAAGACGAGGAAGTAATATTATTGGAAAGGCTGGATGGCAGAAAGATTGGGAAGAGCTAGAGTTGGAAAGTTCCAAAGAGATTCCGAAGAGAAAGAGGTTTTGACAAGTTGAAGAACAGATTTGGCTTGATTCCGGAAAGAAATCTTTGAGAGATCCTTTTCAGAGTTCCTTCCTAAATTTCACAAAATAATTTAATTATACTAAGAAGAGAAAGTAAAAATACATCCTCAAATACTGAAAGAGTTAAGTATACATAATACAGAACACCTACTTAAGCTTCAAGCCAGTTTTGGGGTCCGTTCTCCCGTGCCACATGGAGTCTTTCTCGCGGTAGAAGAAGAACACGTTAAGTTGAGCGTGGCGATCCTTGAAGGTGAGCTGTAGACTGTCCTGGACCCGGCCTAGCTTGTGGGTCAACTTCAGTCCCCCCCGACCCAGGAACTTAAGCATGAAGTTGGGTTGGTAGTCCTCAATGTAGATCCCAATGTCCACGGCTTTGGCGTTTGGGAGCACGTCGCATCGCTGAGCATACCCTGGAGTGGAAAATTTATTTTTCTTTTCTCTATGTGTATGAAGGAGACAAAAGGAAAGGCTGCCTGTAACAAGTGTCTCCCCCGTAGTGTGGTTGGTAGAGCACTCCCCTGCAAACTGTGAGGTTGATGGTTCGAGTCTCGTGCCAGCCAGTGCTGTTATTGGCAGACGCCAGTGCACCCACCCTAGCCCAGCTCTTGAGCAGGGAGTGCATGGTGGTAAAAACTGCATCATTGGAAAGTGTGGTGCGCTTGTTTAATGTAATGAAATAAATAGAAGGAGGAGATGTTTGTGAGAGCTAGCTAGATTACTCTCTGTGTAGGTGAGACACAAAGAGGATCAGAGAGGGTTGGCCAGACAAATATCGAACATGACACAATACAGTAAAGAGTAATGACACATATATAGATTATGACACAATATAGTAAAGAGTAAAGGCAAATAAGAACATGACGCAATACAGAAAAAATTAAAGACAAAATTTAATGTATACAGAATATGGCACAATAACGTAAAGACAACTATATATAGAACATGGCACAATACAGCAAAGAGAAAAACAAACATATATAGAACATGACAATACAGTAGAGAATAAGACAAGTGTATATAGAACATGACACAATACAGAAAAGAGTAAAGACAAATAATTAAAATGTGAAAGGTACAATAATTTAATCTCCTCAAACAGGGGTTGTTAGTTCATCTTTGGCATTTATTAGTATATCGAACCGCTGTATATACTGTATACCCTGTATATATGCATGTATATAAAACACGACACAATAAAGTTAAATAAAAAATAAAGAATACAATAGATAATATGCATGATTTTTCACTTCCTTCCAAAAAAAAAATATATATTAGGTCAATTTCTTCTATCTATAGACTAAATAGGCCAAAAAGCTCGACCTCTAACCATCTGTAACTCAAAAAAGGCTATCTATCTCTCTCTCTCTCTCTCTCTCTCTCTCTCTATATATATATATATATATATATATATATATATATATATATATATATTTTTTTTTTTTTTTTTACAGTATCTGAACCGGGATCAATCTCACGACCTTACCAAGCAGAGTGGGACCGGTGAGCCAGAAAGGGATCTTGAATTGGTCCAGGATACTTTTGATGTTGAAGAGCAAATTCAGTTCGTACGTTTTTTGTCTGCAAATGGAAAGTGGTATTATATTTCGGCCGTTACCTTTAATAAAGGTGGTGGTGCATGGGTTGAGATAAACATTGAATATTAATCGCCAACCTGCAAATAATTATCTTGCCAAATGCAATATGACTGACATAATTATTAACAATGGTATAAAGGATTTTGTGGATCGTCTACACCGGACCTGTGACGTCATAGGAGTGTAAGTCCACCATCCAGTCCAGTATGAGGATACATCTGTGACGTCACTATGACGAACCATCTCCCCTTAACCTAAAACAAACATCCACGAACTGTCTCACTGAAAATTATTCGGCGCTGAACTTACTTTAATTCCGCGGCCATGAGCTCCTCCTTGGCGACCCGAGCGTCTGAGCAGGGTAGGAAGGTGGAGTTGGCGGAGTCTAGTAGGAAGGCTGGTATGCTGGTTGGGAGTGGCACATAAAGACCGTCTATTTCAACCAGGTGTGTCTGGAAGCTGAAGAAAAGGATGATTTTTTTTTTTTTTTTTTTTTCATATACACCGTCTATTTCAACCAGGTGTGTCCGGAAACTGAAAAAAAAGGATGGAGTGTTGGCTTTGTATTCCTGGGTTAAGGGGGGTCACCGGCTTTTGTTTATCTTTCTCTCCTTTTCTCTCTTTCCCTAGCTTGTATCCATTCGGCCCCATTCAGCCAACTGTTTTAAGATGTTTATCCCCATCCAGGTGTCGATTTCTTCCTGGCGAGCGATAGCGAGCCAGTATTGTATGGAGAAATCCGGCTTCGCCGGAGAAATTTTTCTATAAAAAAATATACAAATTTAGCTAGCTGTCAAAACAAAAATATATATATTTTGACTGACCATCGCATTGACCAAATGGATATACCTGTGAAATGTTGTGAAAATCCATTGAACGGTCTAGGAGGAGTTACCGGACAGACAGACGACGACGGACAAAGCTGAATTGTGGGATCTGTGTGTGCGATACCACTCTGCTTCGCAGAGTTGATAACCCCAGGTTTCAGACCCTGAAGTTATGATAATTATATAGCATTGCATCCTGTATATATATATATATATATATATATATATATATATATATATATATATATATATATATATATACATATACTATATATGTATATATTTATTTTATGGGGATGAAAGAGACAAAAGTCAAAACTGCCTGTGTTGAGTGTCTCCCCCAGAGTTGAAAGAGTGGCAGGGCCAAATTCAAGGAATATTTGAGCCAAAATGCCTGGAAACACTGATTTTGAAGCAATTTAATTCATAGGATGAGGGAAAGATGCATTTAGGGAGAGTTTCAGAGCTCAGCTGTGGAGAGTTGCATATATATAAATTATACAGTATATAATATATATATATATATATATATATGTTTCTAGTTTCTCAGTGGGGATCGAACCATCGACCATCAGGACGATAGCCGACGCTTTAATCAATTACACCACGGCAGTATATATATATATATATATATATGTTGCTGAGCTCCGTCTTTATTCACGAATTTTCGGCCACAACTTTAGGGAGAGGAAGGTGGGTAGGACTTGATATTTTGTTTAAGCCTTTGCAGATTGTGATGCATTTTCACAGTTCATTCTCGTTATTATCAACTCTGTGTAAGCAGAGTGGTATCGCCTCCCCGTATACTGGTACAATGCCGGCTAAAATGTCTGTCGTACATCCATCTGTCTTTCTCTCCGGAAACTCTTCCTAGACAGTTCGATGGATTTTCACCAAACTTTACACGTACATTCGTTGAGTCAATGCGACGGCCAGTCATTATATTTATAGTTTGCTATATAATCATGGTCCTAGGTAAAAAATATGGTCCCCTCCCCACCAGCAGCACCCCACCCCTGTCTGGGTGGTGCAGCTTCATAATGACCGTGTTTATATGTGTGTTTGTGTACCCTATAGGGGCACACACATTGTTCCGTGGTAGTAGTAGCGATGATGATGGCGGTGTGTGTGTGTGTGTGTGTGTGTGTGTGTGTGTGTGTGTGTGTGTGTGTGTAATAATAATAATAATAATAATAATAATAATAATAAACGGTTTATTAAAGAATGGCAGCCTCATGAGCTGAAAATACACATTTTACAATTTAATGGATGAACATGAGATGTACAGATATGAGGATGGTAAGCTCAGTTTACAAAAAAAATAAATAAATACAATAATGATGCAGGTGCAGAATACAAATTATCATAAAATAACCATGAGAGTAAGTGATATACAGTACATATACACGTTTATTTTACTTACTCATATACAGAACATACATATATACACGTACGTACGCACATACATACGCATACATATACACACATATATAAGAACATAAGAACATGCAGTAAGTGTGCACATGTCCGTATACACAAACGCTCACGTATGCACACAAACATACATACATACAAAAACTGTTTTGGTGGGGTCAGGGTAAAGAGGTAAAGGGTAAAGAGGGAGCGGCGCTCAAGTCCGTGCACGTAGGGTCAGGTAAAGCCTACTACAATGGGAGGTTAAACCTCGGTAGTGTAGGTGTGTGTGTGTGTGTGTGTGATAGAAGGCGAAATGTGGAAAAGCTGGGCGTTCTATTGTTAAGGGTGTGTGTGTGTGTGTGTGGATGAAGAGGAACAACGAAATGCAAGACAGGAAATTACAAAGAGCAGAGAAGAGAGACAGAAACATAGCCTAGAACAAATTAAGACCAGATGTAGGGAAGAACTGAAAATGAGAGTTGAGATGGCACAAGACACGGGGGCTTCAAATTGGCTCACATCATTACCAATAAAGGAGAAAGGCTTCAGCTTAAATAAACAAGAATTCAATGATGCCGTAGCCTTGAGGTATGGGTGGCCAGTTTCGAACCTGCCGCTGAAATGTGCATGCGGTGAAATAAACAACCCAGACCACTGTATGACCTGTAAGAAAGGAGGATTCATCTGTATCCTGCATGATGAAGTACAAGACATCACTGCACAAATGCTGGACGAGGTGTGCCATGATGTCAGAATCGAACCGGAACTTCTGCCTATGGACGGACAGCGCTTGGCCCACAATACTGCAAATACTTCAAATGAAGCAAGAGTGGACGTAAGTGCTCGAGGTTTTTGGACGAGGGGACAACGGGCTTTTTTCGACATCAGAATCTTCAACCCAAGAGCACAAACATATCGTGAGCGAGGACACAAGGCGGCATACTTGAGAAACAAAAGTGAGAAAAAACGCGCTTATGAAGAAAGAATTTTGAACAGGGATCAAGGAAGCTTTACTCCTCTGGTCTTCTCGTCGTCGGGAGGTATGGGACCTTCTGCAAGTGTCTTCTATGCCAGATTAGCTGAACAAATATCGGAGAAAAAGTGCCAGCATAGAAGCCAAGTCATAACTTGGATGAGATGCCGGCTCTCTTTCTCTCTTCTCAGGTCTGCACTCCTGTGTCTCAGGGGTACAAGGTCCTCCCCGCTACAGAGGACAAGAGTGAGAGACTTGGACTTTGAAATGATCGTGGCGGAGGGACGAATTGGGGAACAACTAGGTTGATTGTAGGGAGGTACTGGTACAATAAGATAAACTACAATGTAACTAGACTAAGAGAATAAGATAGATTGTACACCACTTTGTAACTGGCACCTTAATAAAAAAAAAAAAAAAAAAAAAAAAAAAAAAAAGAAGGAAACATGCTTACATTACTGAAATGTTTGTGGACATGCAGTAATGCAAGTAATGGTCACTCTTCTGTAAATCTAAAATGGCTTACTTAAGAATGGGAAAGGGGTGGGACCTATTTTTGTGTGTGTGTGTGTGTGTGTGTGTGTGTGTGTGTGTGTGGACAAGCGGTGGTGTGCTTAAACGTACAAAATTGACTAAATATGTAGGTTTGCAGGTAGGCCTACATGAGGTTTGGGGCGACAGTTTAAGTGTACACACCTCTTTAAAATGAGTTGAAATGGAGTGTTTTCGGTTAGGTTAGGAAAGTTAGGTTAGGTTAAGTTTTATCTAGATAGTTATATTTAGGCTTAAAAATCGATGCATAATTAACGTGTGTACCGATAAACACACCACCACTTTGGTGTGTGTGTGTGTGTGTGTGTGTGTGCGCGCCCTAGAGGGTCACATACACCACAGTACTCCCACCCTCCTCCACCCCTATAGGGAAGGCGAATTATTGTAATAATCTTGTCTGTCTGTTGTGTTTGTGCCCCTACGGTCATGATGGTGATAGTAATAGTGATGATGGTGACAGTATTTATGATTATGGTGACAGCAGTAGTGATAATAGTAGTGATGATGGTGATATAAGTAGCGATGATGGTCGTAATAGTACTGATGATAGTAACCCATCCCAAAGTCAGCTGAAATAAGACCGAGTATAGTTTGGGCCCCGTATCCTCACCGGGTCATGAGGCAGGAGAGTAACTTGTCTTTTGTAATATATAGATGGCATAAGATCAACGGACAATGTTTTCAACTCTTTCAGTATATAATCAGGACACGTTCTTGCTTATATTTTGGCTACCATTGGGCGATTTTATTCAGCTTAGGAAGGAATTTCAGAAGTCAAAGAATTAATCGATTGATTCCTGGAGACTCTTCCTAAAATGCATATAATCGTTTATTAATAGCCAAATTATAAAGAAGAAACCCGTCCGTATCCTGAAGGGGTTAAGCAAATGGATCAGATAACAAATAGAAATAAATAGCTTGAAATTGGTGCCCATTAAATAATAACGTAAGACATAGAAATAAATATATTCTTCAAGCTGTTCACCATCAACTCCTCTGCGTCGAACTTTCTCTTCATTCCTCGCCCTTCCTAACTTTCTCCTTCTTCTTTCAGGCCTCCTTCCTCCTCTCAATCTCCTCCAGAGTCATTTTCCATTCCTTCAGCCTCTGCGCATCCTCGTCTAGCCGGGAACCACAAAATTAGCAACATGAGGGTATCCGCCTCGTTCATTCAGAATACCCTTTTTCTTGTGGAAAATTTTCTCGGCATAATAATGATCCTTGATGGCTTCAATCTTGGCACTGTGACCGGCATAATCTTCCTCAGAAATTTCAATCACAATCAAAATCCTTAGAATCCATACCGTCCCAGAAAAACACATCACGCTCCATTCTAACCGGGAGGACAGCATTCGATTCTCGGCTGGTGGAGATGTCGGGCAATCTCCTCACACCCCTTGCCTTTGTTCTGATCGCCTCACAGTAAAATAGGTCTATGACAGGGTAAAAATGTTCCGTTCCTCGTGACCTCATCCTTTAAATACTACAAAAACAAAAATCACGTTCCTGTAACATAAACAAACACATCCCCCGCACCCTCCTTGGACCTCTTCCGCGGCTGTAGCCTCCAGGGATCATCATTGGTCCGCTTCACCCCGCGCCTCTTAACCCAAATTTCATCCTCGCGCAAAGTAGTCCAATTAATCGAGGGTAGATCACCAATATCCCACTCTACCTCAGCAATCAGACGCGAATCCTGGCCCTCCTGCACTTCCATCACAGTTGCATAGGTATAGTCCATAACCGTATCTTTAATTTAGTTAATTAATTTATGTATTTTTATGTATTTAATGCTTAATGTATTCTTAAAAATCTGTAAACTTTTATTCTGCTAGTAAGTACTTTAAATACACGTAGTAAGTACGATTTCTTACCGTAATTTAGGAGCAATAGATTTTAGATGTTACGTGAATGACTTTCTGAGAGACAATGAAGTTTGGCTGTTTTATCTAGGCCTAGTTGCAAGTCGTATTTTGTTTGGGTTTATTTTTTAGTGGTTGGTGTTAATAAAAAGATACGTAATAATATAACATTTGATATAACAGAAAATGTTAGAATGAAATAGTGATTTATAAGATATATATTAATAATTAACACCAAGAGTTCAATACAATTTAAATAAGTTACTGTATAAATATCCATTTTCTGTATTCACCGATTACAGAAAATTTATATTAATGGGTAACTTTAGCATATTTGAAATTCAAATATCATCCTTCGATCTGAAATATTATATTAGTGATTTTGTCTGAGCTTAATATAATGTGCGTATCTACCATATAATAAGATATAATTATCCTGAAGATGTTATTGGAAATAGATTAAGGGGGGATGATTAACTTTTTGGTCGATTTTTTCATTTATTAATTAGTGTTCTAGTTTCCTCCCTAGACCTCCATCAAACCTAAAAAAAAAAAAAAAAAAAAATCCCCCTTTTAGATTAAATCGTACATTTTACGGTAGAAAACTTTCCCGGCCTTTTTCCAAAATTGCAGGCTCACTATCGTTCTCCAGGAAAGAAATCGACACCTAAATAGCACGAAAGGTCTAATATTGACAAGGAAATGGGGCGGAAGGTCTTAAAATCGAAAACAAATAATGGGACAAACATCTTAAAATCTGAAAACTAATGGGGCTAAACATGAGGGAGAAGGGGATCTAGAAAAACGACCCATCTCCCCTTAAACAATTTGCTTATTAAATCATTGCGATATCTTAGCTGTCCTCTACTGAGCTGTATAACCTACATGTGTTCATTCTAGGCAAATGTTAAAGGGGGTCACCGGATTTTTTTTTTATCTATCTCTCCTTTTCTCTCTCTCCCTGGCTTGTATCCATTTGGCCCCATTCAGCCAACTGTTTTAGGACGTTTATCCCCGTCCAGGTGTCGATTTCTTCCTGGCGAGCGATAGCGAGCCAGCATTGTATGGAGAAGTCCGGCTTTGCCGGAGATATCTTTCTATCGAAAAATTTACAAATTTAGCTTACTGTCAAAACAGAAATATATATAAATATATATATATGCTGGCTCGCTACCGCTCGCCAAGAAAATATTGACACCTGGATGGGGGTAAACGTCTTAAAACAGTAGGCTGAATGGGGCCGAATGGATACAAGCCAAAGAGAGAGGGAGATGTGGGGATCGGTTTTTACACCATACCCGAAAGAGGATTTATGGAGCTCCGATCTTACTCTCAACCATCTGAACAATTTTACCAACACACCTAAACTTCGTTAAATGCGGAAATAGCCTCACGAAAATATCATGCCCTGGTGGGGGTACGAACTCTCGACCCTTGGGTGTGAGGCAGACACCTTACCAGTTAGACCAATAGAGATATCCCACTTGGCCTGTTCGGCTCAGGGTATTTCCGCATCCGAGGTCTGTTTAGGCTAGCCTATTTTCACTGACTTTACACTACTTCACCTTCCGGGAAGCGAAAGCTCCGAACAGAGAGGAACGAACAGAGAGGAACAAGCTTGAGCCGAATCGACCGAGAGTCCGTCAGAGAGATGAACGGGAATGGTGAGTCAACTTCACTGAGCGATGCTACACGCACCTACAAACTGCCCAGTTGGCAACTCGCTTGGGCGGCTGGCAACTCCACAACCCAACCCCATCGAGTCTCACAACACTCCCTGCTCTCTCCTATCCTCTTCCTTGTCCTGTGGGGAAAGAGAAAAAAGCGAGGTGGGCTCCCTTAAATGTACCTACACATAGGCTATATAGTACATACATCTGAGACACGCATATCATTGAAACACACACACAAACAAACACATCTAAGACACATGTATCTACACACAGATCTACAAAGGAGTACAAAGGAAAACAAGCAACAACAGATAATGCAACCCCTCGAGGTTACTTGCCCTCAAAAACACTGCTGTTCCAAGTGTTGCAACAGTATTTTGGAGAGAATGTGGGAAAGATGTGAGAAGGAAGTGCTGCCCTGGGGCTTAGTCCATGGCAGGGGAAATTATATTAAGATCTATTAGGTTATTGAATGAACACTTTTTATTCAATTACAAATGCAGTCAACCTTGGGTTCAGGGCAAGGTGCTTGTCTAGGCGAACTTTGAAGGAATCAACGGTGTTGTAGGCTATGACATCTCGGGGAAACCCATTCCACAAGTTGACGACTCGAATGAAGAAGAAATTCTTGGATTCGTTGGAGTTGAATGATTTACCAATGATTTTGCAGCCATTTCCCCGTGTGTAGCGTGTAGTTTGATCGGTCAATCTTAAAATATTTACTACAGTTCATTTTGTCGATGCCTTTAATGATCTTGAAACCTTGAATAAGGTCACCTCTCAATCTACGCTTGGTTAATGGATATATATTTTGTCCTTTAAGACGTTCCTCGTATGGTTTGTTCCGAAGACAGGGTATCAACTTGGTAACTCTACGTTGAACTCGTTCCAATTTGTCTCTATCTTTTTTATAGTAAGGGCACCAGAATTGAACGCAGTATTCCAAAAGTGGGCGGACTAATGAATTGTAAAGGGTGAGAATAATGTCTATTGATTTATGTTCAAATGATCTACCTATGAAACCTATAATTTTGCTTGCCTTAACAACTTCAGCACAATGTTGACTTGGTTTTAAGTTACTGGATATTGTTACTCCTAAATCGGTTTCTCTGTCTACACTCTTTAGCTGGGTGCCATTCATCGAGTCTGCTTTTTCATTGCGGTATCCGATATGAATTGCTTTACACTTATTTTCATTGAAACATTTGCCAGATTTTAGCCTATTGTGAAGCTTGTTTAGATTGTTTTGCATATCTTCAACATGTTCATTTGTCAGTACGGTATTTGCGATTTTTGTGTCATCTGCAAACTTTGAAATTGTACCGATGAGACTCTCATCTATGTCGTTAATGTAAATTAGGAAAAGGACTGACCCCAGCACTGATCCTTGAGGTACACCACTAGTTACATTGGTCCACGTTGATGCTTCCCCATTTATAACTACTCTTTGATTCCTTTCACTAAACCAATTTTCTATCCACTGTAGAACGCCGCCTTGTATTCCATGTGCTTTTAATTTCATGGCTAACCGTCTATGTGGAACTTTATAAGTCTTTCTGGAAGTCTAATTATATATTATCTACAGCTTTACCTTCGTCATATAGATTTAGGATGCCATGGAAGAAGTCTAAAAGGTTTGTTAAGCAGGAACTTTTTTTGCGAAAACCCTTTGTGTGTCTTTTAGTATATTATTTTCCTCCACGTGATTAACGAGTGTTTCTTATTACTGCTTCTAGTGTTTTGCATAATACTGAGGTCAAGCTGATTGGACGATAATTGCTAGGCAAGGATTTGCTACTTTTTTTTAAATTGGTGTTACGTTTGCAAGCTTCCACTCATCAGGTATTTCGCCGGTTTCCTAGGATTTGTTGAAACTCAGCGTCAGGGGTTTGGAGAGCTCGCATTTAGCTTCTTTAAGAACTCTAGGAGAAATCGCAATAACAAATCGCAAATAAAAAACAAATATCGACACCTGAATGGGGTGAAGCATCTTACTATCGCCAAACGAATACGGGAAACGTTTTACTATCTTCAAACGAAAGGAACGAAACAGGGGAAATCCAATATGTCCCCCTTCGCCCTCAGACCATATACAGTGTACTCAGTTAACCCCTACTGTACCGGCGACGTCCATTTAATCATATTCTGGCAACTATTAGACGATATTATCCGTTTTAAAAGGGCCTCCAGCAATTAACAGGGCTTCGAAATATGTCACTTAACCCTTTTTACTACCACAGATTCTTCTTAAACTTCCCAAAATCGTCTAAATATAGCTAGAATAGAAATAAAAAGACGTCGCTGGTACAGAAGGGGTTAATATGCTCGGTTAATATACTCACAGATCAAACGCGCGGTCTGCCTTGAGGAACTGCCAGGTCTGTGGGATATAAGTGGCTACTTGAGCTTGGCCGGTGGGGGGTACAGCGGGGGCATATTGTCGTAGGTAGTCTGAAAAGTACGGTACAGAAGATGTGTTGTTAGACAGTGCTAAGTCTAACTCTCTCTGTTTTTATCTAGCTATCTATTTATCATGCTCTCTCTCTCTCTCTCTCTCTCTGACGTAATAGGTATAATTCTAAGCCACCCAGCTGCCATTTGCTGATCATAGGTTAACCAGAACATACAGGTAGTAAGTCATAACCCATACCAGTGCCACTCGTCTGGCACTCTTGTAAATATATGTAAATGTGTTAAGTAAGTAAATCAAAATATACCGTACGTAAAAGTATCTAAATGTATGTAAACGAATTAAAATGTATCTAAATGAATCTAAATGTTCGTAAATTATTCTAAATAAATATTAATGTAGGTAAACGAATCTAAATATATCTAACTGTACATAAATTAATCTAAATGTGTCTAAATATACGTAAATGAATCTACTGTATAATTGTATCAAATGCATGTAATTGAATCTAGAGGTATATACTGTAAATGTATCTAAATATACTTAAATGCATCTTAACGTATCTAACCCCCTACCCACCTGCCGTCTCCTGATCATAGAGTACCATTAAATACAGGTAGTGCTGCTCCTCCCACTCCAGTGCCACCAGCACCACCCTCCTTCCACCGGCGCCCCTGTACACAGTGTTCTTAAACCCTCGATACTCCAGGTCAGTCAGAAAGCGGGGCTAGTATGGAAAGGAATACAATGGATAAGTTAAGGAGAGGTTTTTTTCCAGGCTCGTCAGAATATGGGGCTGGTGGTGAGAAGGAAATATGGGTAATATAGTGGATAAGTCGAGAGGAGGTTTTTGTTCAGGCTCGTCAGAAAGTGGGGCTGGTGAGAGGGAAGGAAAAGGGGTAATATTGTGGATGAGTTAAGGGGATTCTTTTTTTCCCAGGTTCGTCAGAAAATGGAGGTTGGTGGGGGGAAGGAAACATGGGTAATATAATGGTAAGCTAAGGGGAGGATTTTTCCAGGCTCGTCAGAAAGTGGGGCTGGTGGTGGGAAGGAATACAGTGGATAAATTAAGAGGAGGTTTTTTTCCAGGCTCGTCAGAAAGTGGAGCTGGTGGGTGGGAAGGAATATGGGAATGACTACAGTGGTTAAGTTAACACTGAATATATCTCGCGAGACATAGGGTGAGAGTCTCAAGTGCCGCAGCAGACATGCCGGAGAGCAGATGGGGCCTACCGCGCTCCTGCTCACTCCCACTTGTCTCCACAGGCTTTAACCCTTAAAAAGCGGCTCACCACTTAAGTCGAGTTAAATAAAGCTGGACTATGTGGCGGCGCTCGACATAGGTCGAGTGGCAATTTCAGCACGTAATGTGGCTGAGAGAGAGAGACAAGTGGTGGCAGGAGACTAGCGAGCGTATGACTGCTCCAGACCACCGCGGCGAACCTACTGACACAAATCTCAGCTCCCTCCTCCCTCTCTCACTCGCTACATACTCAATTATGTACCGAAAGTACCGAATTACCTGCTTTTTGCACTCGCGTTGCACGGTTATTGCAAGAAAACTATCCATCATACAAGGATCGTTATGGTGTCATTCGAAAGCTCTGTTTATGCCCTTTCAGGGATAGATACTTGTTTTACGTTCTGGGTCTTATTTAGGCATGAAAATGATCACGTAAACAGCCCTATTTTGGCTAAAAACACCCCGCTGGGCGGTACACATAAATAAACCGCATAGGCCGCTCGTAAGGTGTTAAGGGCGGATGTTTCACTTTTTGGGCGTTTATTGCATGTATTAATTATTTTTCTAGTTTCCTCCCTAGACCTCAATCAAATTTAAAAAAAAACATCCATTAGATCCCCCTTTTAGATTAATTTGTACATTTTTCGGTAGAAAAATGTTCCGGCCGAAGGCCGATTCTTCCAACATTACAGGCTCAATATCGTTCGCCAGGGAAAAAGTTGACACCTAAATAGCACGAAAGGTCTAAATATTGACGAAGAAATGGGGCGAAAGGTCTTAAAGTCGACTAACTAATGGGGCAAACATCTCAACATCTGAAAACTAATGGGGCTAAACATGAGGGAGAAAGTGGTCCAGAGAAGTGGCCCATCTCCCCTTAATGGGCTTTAAATTGCAGAATATTGCCAGGACATACCTGTACGGTCCCCACAGAGTAAGGGTTAATAAGTATAAATACTACTTGGATAGATGAACGTAACATTCTATGGCCTCACCTTCTCCACCAGCTGTTTCCCGAAGACAGCAAAGACAGGAGGGTACTTGGGGTGACAGAGGTATTGACAGGAACCCAAGGACAGCTGGTGTTCGGTCTGCCAGGCTTCCAGTATTGACGGTTCCAACAGTGTTACTTGCAACCCTTGACCTGGACGGAGATAGGTAGATAGGTAGATAGGTTGATTGGTAGGTTGATAGGTAGGTTGATAGATAGGTAAGTAGGTAGGTAGGTAGGTAGTTAGGTTGCTTGGTAGATAGGTAGGTAGGTAGGTTGATAGGTAGGTAGGTTAATAGATATATAGGTTAATTGCTAGATAGTTAGGTAGGTAGCTTAATTGGTAGGTAGATAGGTTGGTAGGTTGGTTGACAGGTAGATAGGTAGGTAAATTGATAACTTGACCTTATAAATTGCCTACTTATTAGCAGTCCATGGGTTAACCCCTTCTGTATCGTCGATGTCTTTATAACTTTATACTGGGTACCATTAGATTTTACTCAGCTTAACAGGCTTGAAACTATCTCACTTAACCATTTTTACTACCACAGATCCTTCTTAAACTGCACAAAATCATCTAAATATAGCTAGAATAAAGTTAAAAAGATGTCGCCGGTACAGAAGGGGTTAAGAACTAAAAAGGCCCGACTGACCTATCCCCGTCTGCATCAAGGCTTCAATGGCTCGGATGATCTCGGGTGTGGGTGGCGGCGGTCCGGGAGGCTTGATGGCTCGGTTGTGATGACGGGGAAGAGGCTCAGGCTTCAGGTACTCCCCCGCCAGCTTGCCCACCACCAGGAACAACACCAGGGGCCCCGCCGTCTTCATAAACCCTCTCCGCATTGTGTCGTGTTGCAGCGTCTGGAAACGATATATGTATGAAGACATTGATGATTATGACATATTATAGCTTCAGAAGGTGGAAGGACAGAGAGGGAGAGGTAAACCGAAAGAGAGGTGGAAGGATGGAGTGAGGAAGTATATGGATGAAGGTGGTGCTGGTTGGGAGGAGGGGCGTCGACTGACTGAGGACAGAGGTGCATGGGGGCGGTTTGTTCGTGGCCACCGCTTCGGGGATCATGGCGTCAGGCAATAAATAGATAGATAGCTTCAGGAAATGAGATGTGTATGAAGCCATTGAAGATTATGACGTATTGCAGAGTCTGGAAACGATATTTGTATGAAGGCATTAGGTTCCTTCTTTCAGTTACAAATACGAACGTTGATACTCCCCCCACCAAGAGGAACAATATCAAGGGGCGCTGGTGTCTTCAAAAACCCTCGGCATCTCCGCATTGTCACGTATCGCAGTGCCTGGAAATGAGATATATTTATGAAGACATTGAGGATTATGACATATTACAGCTTCTGGAAATGAGATACGCACGAAAACATTGAGGATCATGACATAATATTGCAGCGTCTGGAAATGAGATACAGGCACTCATTACTTGAAGTTGCCTCATTTTAGTTTTTTTTATTATTTCACTGTTCATTTATTAGGGAACAAAATTCACGTAAAGTAGTTATGCTTCATTATTAAGTTGTAAATCAGGCAAAAATGGACCAAAATCACTAGAAAATTGACAAAACGAATTTATTTACTTCAAGTTGTCTCATTTGAAGTCTTGATTTTCAGGAACGTAGCTACAACTTTAAGTGAGGAATTGCTGTATGTAATACTATATGTGAGGGCTAGTCTTATCCAGAATGAGGTTTGGCATCCTCTACCCAGCCTTAGCCATTTATGCCTGTCTCTTTTACTGTCCTACTTTTTCCTTCTGGGGGCAGAGGGCTAGGAATCCTCCTCCCCTTGGAAAATTCACCTACTAGACGAGACAGAGAAGGGGCAAGGGAACACGAAAGTGATCCCAGACCCTAAGGACTGGAACTTTAATTGTTGTTTCTGTGTGGGCTCTGTCTCGAGTCAGCCACTCCCACCTATGGGATAAGTGCCTGAGTATATACTGTACATGAAGAGGTTGGGCCCCTTCTTTCAGTTACAAATACTAATTAAGTAACACCCCGTTCTTAACATTAATCATCAATTACAAACCCCAATGTACTTGAATAAACTAATGAAAGCATATGGTCCTCCCGGGATTCGAACTCGGGACACCACATTCAGAACATACGCAGCTAAACCATTACACCACCGAATATTGAGTGAATGCACTTTCCGGAACCAATAAAAAAGCACGAAGACGTTTGGACTAACATAATATGCATCAGTTTGCTATTCTCAAAGTTTAATAGTATCGATCATGACTCATACAATTTTTTGATCTGCATATATCGGTGCAGAGTTGTTCAGCCTCTACGCGATTCCTCACATATACTTTCTAAATTTAATGGCATCTGGCATACAATATATAATGAACAGCAGTGAGCCAAGAACAGATCCTTGTGGGACTCCAGAAATGAAGGAAGGCCATTCGTAACAAGCATCAATGGTCACAACTTGTTTCTGAGAACCAGTTAACACACAGGCCATGGTGCAGTTGGTAGAACACTTGCCTGCAAACCGATAGGTCGAGGGTTCGAGGCTCGGACCAGCCAGTGTGCATCTGTTCAAGTTCTGTCTCGATTCGGCCGCTCCCAGCTATGGGAGGACTATCCCTTACACTTCAACAATACAAAAATCAGTCCTTCATCTTTTCTCAATATTATCGGTCTCTTTTTCTTCTGCTCTCACTTTGAAGGACCATATTACCAGTCTTGCTAAGGCATCCTCCCAGAAGCTGGGTAAGCTCAACCGCCTCAAGGGGTTCTTTACCCCTGCACCGCTTCTTGCTCTGTACTTGGGCACAGTGCATCCTTTTATTGAGTAATGTTCACATGTGTGTGGAAGATCCTCTCACACCGCACTCCTAAACAAAGTAGAAAGGAAAGCCTTTCGTATCATTATCTCCTGTCCACTCACCAACTCTCTGCAATGTCACTCTCTTCGCCGCAATGATGCATCTCTCGCTATTCTATCGCTACTACAATAATCAGTGTTCCTCAGAGCTTTCCCAGTGTATACGGTCCACCTCCTCTACGTAGGGTACGTAGTACCTGTCTTGCAACACAATCCCATCCCTACTCTGTGCAACTCTCCAACCCAATAGTGAAACGTTATTCTCACTCTAATAAATAAATATATATATATATATATATTTTTTTTTTTTTTTTTTTTTTTCTATATTCCAACTTACTTCCTCTCGGGCATAGGCTGAGAGCCTTAACATTCACCGCTTTACAATGAACAGTGAAGCCTGTGAGGTCTTGTTCCAGTCTAGGGAGTGAGACATGTGAAGCACGTAGAGTACAACGAGCACCTGCCATCTTGCCTTCACATGAGGCACGGTGCTCACTCATGGCCCGAAACGACCCCATCTCTGAAGTCACCTCGTTCCCGTGCTTCACTGTCCCACCCCCTACACTCGGACTCTCACACTTACACACACACAACGCCACCTGTTGAGCAGATAACTCACCAGGCATTGCACCCCTATAGCATATTTTGAATATGGGAATATTCATACAGTGCTATTTAATCAGGGAACAATGAGGGTATTTTATTGACGTTTCGGTGGGCTTGTGGTAATGCACTGATACCAGGTACAGCACAAATTCCATCCCAATAATATCTTCCCATTGATACATCGGGATTTGAACCCGGGACCTTTGGATTACCAGGCCAGTGGCAAGACCACTCCATATATATATATATATATATATATATATATATATATATATATATATATATATATATATATATATACTGTATATACAGTATATGAGAGTGAGAGAAGTGAGAACTAAATATAAAGGGAAAGAGAGAGAATGAATATGTATGTGTATTACCAATATTATAGTAGTGACCAGTGGCAGACTGTACACAGATGCTCCTGCTCTCGTGTATAGGCTAGTACTGAATGGCCAATAGTAGGGAAGCTATTAATAAGGGGGAGGGGGAGGGAGGGAGGAAATATGAAAATATGAGTCGAGAACCTGACATTACGAATCCTTATGAAGAGGTAATCGAAGAGAGAGAGAGAGAGAGAGAGAGAGAGAGAGAGAGTGTGTGTGTGTGTGTGTGAGATAGAGAGATTTTGTGTGTTTGTTTGTGTGTGTGTGTGTGTGTGTGTGTGTGTGAGAGTGAGTGAGAGATAGTCTAATATTAGAAAGAATAAAAGAATAAATGACGTTGCCGGTACAGAAGGGGTTAATAACAAAATACTATTACTCTGAAGAGTGGTGGCAGTGGGTACAGGTGTGAGGTGCGTAGGACAGGTGTTCTGGACAATGAGGGGTGTCACAATATGGAAGAGACAGACAACACCTGTTAATTATAACTCTAAAGCCGGTATCACACGAGAGCTTTTATAGTCAACATTCGACGATTAACATTTTTCTGGCAACATTTCTGGAATATTTTGCACTGGTATCGGAAACTAGATTGGTGATAGATGAATTTAGGCAAAACAAATATGCTAAATGTTGACCTTATAAGCTGCCAGACCAGTGTTTAGGATAAATGTTGAGGGAAAAAAACGCGCGTGTGATACCGGCTTTACTCTGACTCTCTAACTAACTCTAACTCTAACTTTTTTGTTCTATGTGTGTGAAGGAGACAAAAGGCAGGCTGTCTGTACGAGTGTCTCCCCCAAAGCCAAAAGAGTGACAGAGAGCCAAATTCAAGGGACGTTGGAGTCAAAATGCCTGCCATGGACACACAAAGTTTACTGCAGTTAAATTCATAGGATGAAGGAAAGATTGGTTGAGGGAGAGTTAAACTAACTCTAACTAACTAAGTAACTCTAACATACTCTAACAAACTCGTAACTAACTCTTAACCCTTTGAGTGCTAGCGAAGTGCGTTATATTTTATTCTAGCTATAATTAGATGATATTATGCAGCTTAGGAAGGATCTGCGCTAGTTAGAAGGAATGGTTGAGATACTTTACTTTGAAGCCTTGGTATTGCTAGAGATCCTTCCTAATCAGAATAAAATCGTCTAATAGTTGACACAATATAATGACCAGGACGTCACCGGTACTGTATGGGTTAAGTAAATTCATACTAACTCGTAACTAACTCTCTTTCTCACTCACTCTCTCTCTCTCTCTCACACACACTCTCTCTCTCTCTCGTCGCTCATCTTTGCAATCCTTTCCTTCCACTTTCCCTTACTCTTACAGTTGCCATCTCTACTATAGGATTATTAAGTCCTGGGCCCCTCGCAGGGACCAAAAACTCTGTGTGGCCAGTGTATCTACGTAAATCTATGTGAATCCTTGTTTCTCTTGTACAATCTTTATCAATAGTTAAGGGGAGGGGTTTATTTTTCTCTTAGTTATAACTAGAATAATAGCCAGAGTTGTTACTATGGAGATAGAGTACGGGTTTTGACCTGGATTGCACATGTGAGCGTTGAAACATATATTTTAGTTACCGATATATTTCAATTTTCTGTTATGGTCTACTTACAGAAAACTATATTATACTTGGAGGAACTTTACTATAAAGCGTCTATGCTTATAACCCCTTCAGTACCGGCGACGTTTTTTTTTTTTTTTTTTTTCCCAGCTACATTTAGACGATTATATGAAACTGAGGAAAGTTGTATGGTAGCTAAAAGGATTTATGGAAATTGTTTGTAACCTTTTAATGGGTAGACGTCCTTCCTATGCTGAATAAAACCGTCTATAGTAGTTGCCAGAATATACTAAAATGGATATTACCGTTACTGAATGGGTTAACTTGTATTATTTCAGCCAAAACGTGCCCCTAAGTGTTGTGGCTTGTACTGTAAGATAAATACATACTACATAATATAGAGGTGTATGGTAGCCTACATATTGGGAGTGTTGCAGTGTATTATCATGTATCTCTCTCTCTCTCTCTCTCTCTCTCTCTCTCTCTCTCTCTCTCTCTCTCTCTCTCTCTCTCTCTCTCTCTCTCTCTCTCTTTTACGGTATGCATGTGTATGTTCTATGTATATGTTTGTGTGTGTGTATATACAGTACGTGTATATATACAATATACATTACGTATATGCATGTATGTGGATAGTTAGATGGACATAGATGGGTAGATAGATACATATAGAGATAAGTGACACACACACACACACACACACACACACACACAGACAATAATACTTTCACACATTTATACTCGCAAATACACACCCCTTCAGCTACATCCTTCTCAAAACGCTTCGAAAACTAAATACAAGCAGGGTGTTAAACAATACACCTATTACCCCTCCCCCCCCCCCCCCCCCCACCCGGAATGAAGAAAGAAAGAAAGAAGAGACGAAGGCGTGTTAAGCCCGAAGACTTGTGTGGCTCCAGTTTATATAAGAGTAAGGAAAAAGTAAAGAGTAAGAGTAAAGAGTAAGAGTACAGTAAGTGTAAAGAGTAAGAGTAAGAGTAAGAGTAAGAGTAAAGAGTAGGAGTAGAAGTAAAGAGTAAGAGTAAATAGTAGGAATAAAGAATAAGAGTAAAGAGTAAGAGTAGGAGTAAAGAGTAGGAGTAGTAGAAGTAAAGAGTAAGAGTAAATAGTAGGAGTAAAGAATAAGACTAAAGAGTAAGAGTAAAGAGTAGGAGTAA
This sequence comes from Paralithodes platypus, assembly GCA_032716605.1. Lineage (NCBI taxonomy): Eukaryota > Metazoa > Arthropoda > Malacostraca > Decapoda > Lithodidae > Paralithodes > Paralithodes platypus. The sequence continues at coordinate 54,113,105 of CM064496.1, read as the reverse complement.
AAGTAGAGTAAGAGTAAAAAGTAGGCGTAAAAGTAAAGAGTAAGAGTAGGAGTAAACAGTAAGTGTAAACAGTAAGATTATATGTAAAAAGTAAAAGTAAATAGTTTTGGCCTACCTATTTGGAACAGGGTATAACAGAACAGACTTCTTAAGGGGAGACTGTCCGTTTGTTTGGTCTATTAATTAATGTATTAATTAATGTATTAATTAATGTATTAATTAATGTATTAATTAATGTATTAATTAATGTATTAATTAATGTATTAATTAATGTATTAATTAATGTATTAATTAATGTATTAATTAATGTATTAATTAATGTATTAATTAATGTATTAATTAATGTATTAATTAATGTATTAATTAATGTACTAATTAATGTATTAATTAATGTACTAATTCATTTATTCATATATATTTTTAGTTTCCTCGCTAGACCTCCATCAAATTAGAAAAACACCCCCTAGACCCCCCTTCAAGACAAATTTGTACATTTTTCGGTAGACAAATTTCCCGGCCGAAGGCCGATTCCTCTTACAATTGCAGGCTCGCTATCGCTCGCCAGGAAAAAATCGACACCTAAATGGCACGAAAGATCTTAACATTGACAACGAAATGAGGCGAAAGGTGTTAAAATCGCCAAACTAATGGGCCGAACGTCTTATAATCCATAAACTAGTGGGGCTAAGCATTAGGGAGAAGGGGGTCCAGAAAAACGGTCTGCCTCCCCTTAACCCCTTGATGATTATGACGCATTTTTTGATCGGTTATTGTGGCTATCCTTAGAAGAGTTTATGCAACTTAGGAAGGATCTGTGGGCATCAAAAGGGTAACCAAATAACTATCTCATTAACCCTCTGACTTCCATAGACCCTTCCTAATCTGAATAAAATCGTCTAATAATAGCCAGAATATGTCGAAGCAATGCGTCCTGATCATCAAGAGGATTAACCCTATCAAGATCCGATTACGGGGTGCTTTTCTGTTGGATGGCTATTATTCGACGATTTTAATCAGATTAGTAAGGGCATGTGGAAGTCAGAGGGTTAATTGCGATAGTCTTTACCCTGACAACTGTCTTGATAGCGTAATGCATAAGTGCGCAGAATTTCGATGTGAGTATCCTAGGTTCGAGTCCTTGGAGTGCCACATGTATTTGTTGATTTCATTAATTGAGTTTAGAAGTGAAGTTGGTTGGTGGAAAATATATAATAATTCAGATAGATACTTCCTAAACTGTATGAAATCGTCTAATGATAGCCAGAATATACTGGTAGTAGGCCTACTGGTGTGTATATACTGGTAGTAGGCCTACTGGTGTGTATATACTGGTAGTAGGCCTACTGGTGTGTATATACTGGTAGTAGGCCTACTGGTGTGTATATACTGGTAGTAGGCCTACTGGTGTGTATATACTGGTAGTAGGCCTACTGGTGTGTATATACTGGTAGTAGGCCTACTGGTGTGTATATACTGGTAGTAGGCCTACTGGTGTGTATATACTGGTAGTAGGCCTACTGGTGTGTATATACTGGTAGTAGGCCTACTGTGTGTATATGCTGGTAGTAGGCCTACTGGTGTGTATATACTGGTAGTAGGCCTACTGGTGTGTATATACTGGTAGTAGGCCTACAGGTGTGTATATACTGGTAGTAGGCCTACTGGTGTGTATATACTGGTAGTAGGCCTACTGGTGTGTATATACTGGTAGTAGGCCTACTGGTGTGTATATACTGGTAGTAGGCCTACTGGTGTGTATATACTGGTAGTAGGCCTACTGGTGTGTATATACTGGTAGTAGGCCTACTGGTGTGTATATACTGGTAGTAGGCCTACTGGTGTGTATATACTGGTAGTAGGCCTACTGGTGTGTATTCCTGTATTTATTTATATACGGTATTTTGGCCTTTATCTATTTTTAGTTTCCTCCTTAGCCTTCTATCGAGCTTAAGGGGGGTCACCGGCTTTTTTTTTTACCTTTCTCTCCTTTTCTCTCTTTCTCTGGCTTGTATCCATTCGGCCCCATTCAGCCAACTGTTTTAAGACGTTTATCCCCATCCATGTGTCGATTTCTTCCTGGCGAGCGATAGTGAGCCAGCATTGTATGGAGAAACCGGCTTCGCCGGAGACATTTTTCTATCGAAAAATTTACAAATTTAGCTTGCTGTCAGAACAAAAACACATATATGCTGGCTCGCTACCGCTCGCCAGGAAAATATTGACTCCTGGATGGGGGTAAACGTCTTAAAACAGTCGGCTGAATGGGGCTGAGTGGATACAAGCCAGATAAAGAGAGAAAAGGAGAGCAAAATTGCAGGTCACCCCCCTAAAAAAGATACCCACAGGACCCACCTTCGAGATACATTTGTGTGGGGTTTTTTCGGTAGCAAAATGTCCCGGCCGAAAGCCACTTCCTCCCAAAATGCAGGCGCGCTGTTCCTTTATTTGACCACTTGCGAGTTTCAGGCTATAAGGAAGTTGGAGCTGTAAACATCGATATTAAACAAAAATGCAAGAATAATGTACGTTTCTGATGGATAAATGGTATGTTGAATTGGGTTTTATGTGTTTATAAATGTACTACGACCGTATTTTAGCTGTAAATCCTGTTAAATACCGTTGTCTACCGCTCCAACTTCCTTATAGAACGAAACTCGCAAGTCGGCAATTGGGCTATAGAGTTTCCCAAATGAGGCCGCAGTGAAACATTTCCCTACCCCCTGAAATATTGTAATGGGTTTTTGGGCGGACCGATTTCTTCCCGTCTAGACACCCACAAAAAACGAACCCCTAATGCAACAAGCCTTCATAAACAAGGTCACTCTCCCACGGCAGCAGCCTTGACCTGACCTCCTAATATGGTCAACGCTAACAACACCATGGAGGAGGGGGCGGGCAAACTTTCTAACAGGGAACGTTTAAGGGAAGGTTTTTAGTTTGTTCCATTGACTTCGATTAAGCTTAAAAAAAAAACACTCCCTAGACCCCCTTTCAAGATAAATTTGTACATTTTTCGGTAGAAAAATGTCCCGGCCGAAGGCCATTTCCTCTTAAATTACAGGCTCGCTATCGCTCGCCAGGAAAATATCGACACCTAAATGGCATAAATGTCTTCATATTGATCAAATAATGGGACAGAGGTCTTATAATAATGGGACAGAGGTCTTATAATAATGGGACAGAGGTTTTATAATAATGGGACAGAGGTCTTATAATAATGGGCCAGAGGTCTTATAATAATGGGACAGAGGTCTTATAATAATGGGACAGAGGTCTTATAATAATGGGACAGAGGTCTTATAATAATGGGACAGAGGTCTTATAATAATGGGACAGAGGTCTTATAATAATGGGCCAGAGGTCTTATAATAATGGGCCAGAGGTCTTATAATAATGGGCCAGAGGTCTTATAATAATGGGCCAGAGGTCTTATAATAATGGGACAGAGGTCTTATAATAATGGGCCAGAGGTCTTATAATAATGGGACAGAGGTCTTATAATAATGGGACAGAGGTCTTATAATAATGGGACAGAGGTCTTATAATAATGGGACAGAGGTCTTATAATAATGGGACAGAGGTCTTATAATAATGGGCCAGAGGTCTTATAATAATGGGACAGAGGTCTTATAATAATGGGACAGAGGTCTTATAATAATGGGACAGAGGTCTTATAATAATGGGACAGAGGTCTTATAATAATGGGACAGAGGTCTTATAATAATGGGCCAGAGGTCTTATAATAATGGGCCAGAGGTCTTATAATAATGGGACAGAGGTCTTATAATAATGGGACAGAGGTCTTATAATAATGGGCCAGAGGTCTTATAATAATGGGACAGAGGTCTTATAATAATGGGACAGAGGTCTTATAATAATGGGACAGAGGTCTTATAATAATGGGACAGAGGTCTTATAATAATGGGACAGAGGTCTTATAATAATGGGACAGAGGTCTTATAATAATGGGACAGAGGTCTTATAATAATGGGACAGAGGTCTTATAATAATGGGACAGAGGTCTTATAATAATGGGACAGAGGTCTTATAATAATGGGACAGAGGTCTTATAATAATGGGACAGAGGTCTTATAATCGACAAACTAATAGGCCGAATGTCTTTAAATTTGATAACTAATGAGGCTAAGCATGAGGGAGAAGGGGGTCCAAGAATAGCAACCCTCTCCCTTTCCTGAAGTGTCTCTCTAGGTGACGTCATACAATCACCAGCCATTTTCTCCTGACGTCATAATTAGGGTAGGAAACCTATACCCACACAATTTCAAAACAATAATACTCATACTAATAATCATATTAATAGAAGCAATAATAGAAAAAATACTAATATAATAATAAAAATAATAAAAGTAATAATATACAAAATAAAATAATAATAATAATAATAATAATAATAATAATAATAATAATAATAATAACAATAATAGTCAAATAATACTAATAATAAAGAACATAAACAATCATAAGAACAAGCGTACTCAGTAGAGCACATATCTCCGCCAGGGAGCAAGCTATATATGCATGTGTCATCGAGTACGTCCGAACCCGCAGCCATTTTGGTTTGTGGATCTTCTATACCCTGTTCCAAATAGGTAGTCCAGAAATTGTGAACCTTAACCGCTGTAGCTCAAAAAGGGTTAGAGCAAATGGGCTGTACATTTCCACACCTATTCCCTGGCTGGCCCTTCCCAAATGGTAGAGATATTTGCTCGATAACTCTAGTCGTTTGTGAGTTATAGAGGTTAATAATCAAGAGGTTTGGCCCACTTGTTTGGAATAGGGTATAGTCTGCTGTCAATTTGGGCCAAGGGGTCGAATGTGATGGACCATACAGCAGGGTGTCAAACCGAAGCAATTTTGTTTGTAGACTTGAATGAAAATGTGAAGGAATACATGAACATTATCATGAAATTGCATTGTTTTGGCCATCTAAATCCCTCATTAGTTATTAATAAAAATAAATAAAAATAGAGAGAGAAAGACGGATAGACAGAGACGATTACATAACCTCCGGTAACTTTATTGGGCGAAGATAATACACAATAAACAACCCCATCGCGCGTATAAACAAATACAACAACATCATCTCAACTCACCACACACGGACAAATAAAACAACAACATCATCTCAACTCACCACACACGGACAAATAAAACAACATCATCTCAACTCACCACACACGGACAAATAAAACAACAACATCATCTCAACTCACCACACACGGACAAATAAAACAACATCATCTCAACTCACCACACACGGACAAATAAAACAACAACATCATCTCAACTCACCACACACGGACAAATAAAACAACAACATTATCTCGCCTCACCGCCACCTTCGTTTTCTATATCCTCTACTCCTACTAACTCACACCCCCAACTTCTATAAATGGCCTCCCGTCAGCGATCTGTGTTTAGGAGTGTTGCATCATTATTGTCTGCCACCACCGACACCACACCTACTCCATTCCAACCACGTCAGTGCGTACAAGCTTCGTCACGGAGAGAATATTCCAGTAAACACAACAATTCGGGGAAAAAGTGTGTGATTAGGATGGTGTGCGATGTGTCTTTGTGTATTTGCGTGCGTGTATGTGTGTGTGCTTGTGTGCGCGTGTGTGGCTTTGTGTGCATGTAAATCTCGTGGAAAAAGTGTGTGATTAGGATGGCGTACTATGTGTGTCTGTGTGTGTATGCATGTATGTGTGTTTGTGGCTTTGTGTACATGTAAATCTCATGGAAAACAATATATGATTAGGATGGTGTTCGATGTGTGTTTGTGTGTGTATGCAAGTGTGTTGTGTGCGTGTGTGTGGTTTTGTGTGCATGTAAATCTCGTGGAAAAAATATGAGTGGTTAGGATGTTGTACGATGTGTGTCTCTGTGTCTGTGTTTGTGTGCGTGTGTGTGCTTTGTGTGCATGTACTTACTCTAGTTGTACTTACTCTAGTTGTATTGCGGGAGTGAGCATTGCTCGTTATTTCCCACCTCCTATATGTGTAGGTCTTATATGTATCGTTGGAATGGCTGTGGATGTGTGTGTAGTCTGTATTTTTAGCCAATTGGCGACATCGGAAACGAAGGCCTAGGGTGGATCTGTATGGTACCATTCTCACTATAGACGGTACCGTCTCGCCCGAAGGCTTAGGTAGCCATCAGCTTAAGTGAACCATATGATACCCATCTCGCCTTGTACCATTTTTGCCAACCCCAGATGGGACGTCACAACGTCGTCCACTTATTCCAGGTACCTATTTACAGCTAGGTGAACTGAGGCTAACACATGAAAGGAGACAAGCCCAATTTGTCTCCGCCCGGCCGGGGATTGAACCCCCGACCCCTCGTGTGTGAGACGAGAGCTCTACCTACTAGGCTACGGGCTGTAAATAAGTGTGCGTGAGAATGTGCGCGTGCGTGTAACATGATGTGCATGTGTGTATGTGTGCGTGTAACATGATGTGCATGTGTGTGTGCGAATCAAAACTGAATCATAAGTGGAGTTATTTATAATATTACTGGTATTCAAGCGGCCGTACTGAGAAAAGGATTAAAAAATACAGAAAAGAAACACGCAAACAAGAGTTTCAGAAATAGTTTGATAATTATATAAATATAAAGGTAAATAGACATAAACGTATCCCCAGCCCCACACCACACCACACGACATAACCATTTCCTTCATACGCACACTGCCATATTTGTTTTTCTATGTGCATGAAGGAGGCAAAAACGCAAAGCTGTCTGTAACTAGTGCCCCCCCCCCCCATGGTTGAAAGAGTGATAGAGAACCACAATCAAGGTACATTAGAGGTAATTTAGGTGTGTTGGAAAGAAGTGTGGTGTGCTTGTTAAGTGTAGTGAAATGAATAGGATGAGGAAATGTTTGCGAGAGTAAGCTAGATTAGTCTCTGTGTGAGTGAGGAACATTTAGAAACAGTGGGGGAAGCCAGGCAGGTAAAACAGGAGTTCCAGCAACTCCTTATCATATGCCTATGTGGCCTGCCCTGAGTACTTCCCTGCTCGATTGGTGCCTAATGGGGCGAAAGGTCTTAAAATCGTCAAACTAATGGACCGAACGTCTTAAAATCTCAAAACTAATGGGGCTAAAATGAGGGAGAAGGGTGTCCAGAAAAAGTGACTACCTCCCATTGTATATAACACAGGGAAGGTAAGAGATAGGCCCCTCCCTCGTTGAATATAACACATGGAAGGGGAGAGATAGCCCCCTCCACCGTTGAATAGAACACAGTGAAGGGGAGGTATAGCCCCCTCCTACGCACCATGTCCTCCAACACCCTGTAACTCACCCTTCCTTCCCTGTTCACTCTCTGTACACACCCTTCCTCTTCCATACTCATCCATCTTGTAAATGTTTCCTTCTTCCCCTACGCCCACACACGCGCACACACACACGAACTTACACATTTACAAACACACAGACACACACACACACACAGACTTACAAACGCGCAGATACACATATTAGCATGGACATAAATATACATGTACAATAGAAAAGCGTATTATGCATACACGTACTGATTGAGCACACATGAATTGAATGCATACAGACTCTGCACATATGTTCTTTTCCATCTCACACACACATACACATAATATCCCCACGCACAACATACTGTCATAATCTTTCAATCCCTGCACACACACACACACACATACTATCCGCACGCCCAACTTACTTTCCTATTTTTTTAATACACACACACACATATATTATCCCCACGCACAACATACTTTCGTAATCTTTCAATCCCGGCACACACACACACACACACACAGACCCAGCCAGTATTATGCAGCTCAGACCAGCCCAGTCAGTCCCTTGTCAGACTTAGTAGAGAGCAGACGTCGCCTCCCGGTTGTTGTGCACTACCCGTCTCTCCTCTCGCATTCTTTCTCTCGCGCCGCTTCAGTCACAGTGAGTACTCCATTTGGCTCGGTCTATGGTGTATATTATTATCTCCCTTTCGTCACAACAGTATCTTCTCACACCTGCACCTTCTCAGTCTGTAGCTTATATATTACAATATATTTTTTCCGTTTTTTATGCCGGTACCTTCTCCGCCATTAGTCTATTTATCATTTCCTTTACGTTAAACTGATGTTTTTTCAGTCTATGTCTTATCTATCTATCTATCTATTATTTTTTCAACGACACCTTTAATTGTGCTCTACCTCATTTATCTTTTCTCTCATCTGTCACAGTGAGTACTTAACTTGGCTCTGCGTTTCGCCGGCATCGTCCAGGTTTTTGGTGTATTTATTTTTATGTTTTCCTTTTCTTTCACGATAGTGTTTTATTACATTGGCATCCCACTATATGCAGTATCTCCAAATTAATATTTCCTATTTAGCACCTGAGTATCTTTTTATGCCGGCATTTTGTCAGTCTATATTTCTACATTATTTCTTTGCTGACACACCGGTACTTTCCCAGTCTTTATTATTTATATATATATTTTTTACATTTAATTTTAATTTTTCATTTAAGGGAAAACCTTTAAATAATAGCAAGAAGGACAGCCCTCCACCCTTTACTCTTCTACTTTGCTCTTTCTTTCCACCTTTCCTTCTCTCTAATTCTTAAGAGACCTCTTACCCCCTCAACTTGTCTATCCCCTCTCAACTTTAACTTTAAGATATCTTTAATCTTTATTTTGTCTTGCAAATAAACCCATTTGATTGTCTATCCAATATCCTCCATTAAATCTGTCAATACTAATCCTGTTCAATATTTGAACCATAATTGTGTGTGTAAGTGTGAGAGTCCGAGTGTAGGGAGTGAGACAGTGAAGCACGGGAACGAGGTGGCTTCAGAGATGGGGTCGTTTCGGGCCATGAGTGAGCACCGTGCCTCATGTGAAGGCAAGATGGCAGGTGCTCGTTGTACTCTACGTGCTTCACATGTCTCACTCCCTAGACTGGAACAAGACCTCACGGGCTTCACTGTTCATTGTAAAGCGGTGAATGTTAAGGCTCTCAGCCTATGCCCGAGAGGAAGTAAGTTGGAATATAAAAAAAACAAAAAAAAATGTATATTGGCCTACAGTATATGTATATTTTTTACTCGGACTCCAAAGCCAGTATCTTCTCGGTCACTAGACCATTGTTAGTTAACCCCTTGAAGATTGTGACGCGTTTTGACATCTTATTCTGGATAACATTGGACTATTTTATGCAGCTTAGGAAGGATCTCTAGGAATCTATCTATCTATCTATCTATTGCCGGACGCCTTACTCCTCTTTACGAGGGTGGCCATACACAAAACGCCCCTAAGCAGACCTAACCCCTGTGAGGACAATCCGTGCCAGTTTACTGAAGGACTTACAGGATTGACCACTCAACTTAGGATCCGTCTGACCCCGAGGCCTTCTATGCATATTTTTAGCACTATTTTTCTACAGTGGTGCGCGGCTAGTCCATCCACTAACCTGCTTCACCCTTCGGTGAGCAGTATGGATTTGTATAAGGTTTACTCCCCTAGACAGGTTGCCGGAAAAGGCTGACAAGTCCCATCCACCCGGATTTGTATAAGGTTGTCTCCCCTAGATGGGTTGCCGACCAAGGCTCCCATACGTTCTTCCTAAGCTGAATCCAATCGTTTACTAATAGCCAGAATAAACTGCTAAAACGCGTCATAGTTCTCAAGGGGTTAATGTATATTTTGTCTTTTTCATGTATCATTGACATGAACAAAACCAAATCCATATTATACGTTACAGAATTTAAGTTATCGATTGTATATTTCTTAAATTATGCAGTTGACAATTTTCCCATTAATGTCAACTGAAACATAAACTACGTTGAAAAATACGTTTAATCGTTGGCGTTTTTAGCGACCTATTATAATGTTTTATGGCTTGGTACATAGTGCTGGCCAGCCCATCCCATCCTACTATTCAAAACACACTTTTATTACATACTTATGACAAAAGGACTCTTAACATTTGAGATTGGATATATATATATATATTACATTATGTAATGGTATATTATAATGGTATCAGGTAATATCCATCAATATTAATATATGATTATACCTTGTTCCAAGCAATTAGTCCAAAACATTTGAATATTAACCTCTACAAGTAATTTATATGATGGATACGGTACATGCTAAAGCCGGTATCACACGAGCGCTTTTTCACTCAACATTTATCCTCAACACTGGGCTGGCAGCTTATGAGGTAAACATTTAATATTTTTCTGTCTCCTAAATTCGTCTATTATCAGTCTAGTTTCCGATACCATCGAATGATGACTATAAAATCTCTCGTGTGATACCGGCTTAAAGTAAACCTAAATCTCTCGTGTGATACCGGCTTAAAGTAAACCTAAATCTCTCGTGTGATACCGGCTTAAAGTAAACATAAATCTCTCGTGTGATACCGGCTTAAAGTAAACCTAACGTTGATCAATGTCAAAATAACCGAGGAAAGCCGTAGAATTACACACCTCCTAAACCAGTACAAATTACACACCTCCTAAACCAGTACAAATTCCTGAGCCTGCGCCAAGGTAGCACCAGCCAATTACAGACCATCTTCTACGTACTGAAGAAGAAGAAGAAGCAAGAAAGAAAAAAAAGAGGAGAAAGAAGTTGGTCGCTCTTTGACACATGTGGGTCGCTTGACACCCCAGGCAACTTGACACCACTATAAATGGACACCTCTTTGTGCCAACTCCTAGAACTGACACCACCAGCACTGTTCGGCCACCGCAACAACACCACAACACTACAATACCAGACCTCAAAGCATCACACCAAGTCTACATATACCTTGCATCACACCACACAACAACACCGTATAATAAACCATACCACGACAGCACACACCATATCATACACCACACCACACACTGAATTATACACACACACACACACACACATACCACAACACCACACCATATCATCACTATACTTTTTTTTTTTATTATTTCCTGGCTTAGTAAAACAAAATAGAAGGTCCTACCCCTTTCCCACTCTTAAGTAAGCCATTTTAGATTTACAGTAGAGCGACCATTACTTGCATTGCTGCATGTCCACAAACATTCAATAATACAAGCATGTTTCCTTCTATTCTCTCTCTCTCTCTCTCTCTCTCTCTCTCTCTCTCTCTCTCTCTCTCTTTTTTTTACTACCCATACCTCCACACTATAATCTGTTCCAAATAGATAGGCCAGAAATCGTGAACCCTAACCTCTCTAATTCTAAATGGGGTAGAGCAAATGGGCTGTAAATATCCACACCTGTTCCCTGGCTAACCCTTCCCAAATGGTAGAAATATGAGCTTGATTACTCTAGTCGTTTGTGAGTTATAGAGGTTAATGTTCAAGAGTTTGGGCCTGTTCATTTGGAGCATGGTACAGTTTCCGCATATCGTGTACCTCAATCAATCCTATACCCTGTTCCAAATAGGTAGGCTAGACATGTGGATTCTTAACCTCTGTCATTCAAAAAGGACTAGAGTAATCGAGTTCATTTTTCTACCAGTTGGGAAGAGTCTGCTAGGGATAAGGGGTAGCAAGTTACAGCCCATTCGCTCCAGCCTTTACGAGTTACAGAGGACAGAGATTACGACTTTTGGCCAACTTACGACGAACAGGGTATAGCAAGCCACCACGTACTTCAAAGGGCGCCTCCCCAGACATCTATCTAAACCTTCTGCACCGCCGTCTGAGAAAATTTATTGTCCCTAAAAATAACAAATGTAGGGCGAGATCATTGTCTCTTGCAGTATTTCAGTCTATATCGTTCAGCTTAGTAAGAGAGGTTGAAGAGAAGGAAACTGTGTGTGTGTGTGTGTGTGTGTGTGTGTGTGTGTGTGTGTGTGTGTGTGTGTAATACTAATAACAATAAATAATAATAAAAACAGAATCAATAATTAACATAATATTAAACGGTATATTTGAATAATGGCAGCCCGATGAGATGTAAATACACATTTTACAATCTAGTGGATAACATGTGAGAAAGGATGATGTACAGTCGCGCTAATAAGTGATGGCTCGGCACCAAGTATGTTTTGATCAATAATTGGTATCAGTAGCATCTTAGCTTCATTTCTTCATATCGAGTGAAATATACAAACATGTTCCTACACTTACCCACCCTATTCAACATCTGAAAGACATTAATACAGCACAGAGCAAGCCAAACGTAATGACAGGTGGGACATGACTTATTAGCGCGACCGTACATTAATATTAAAATGAAAATGGTAAGCTCAGCTGACAATTTATGAGTATAATATAAATTAATTAAAATGTAAAACTTGCAAACTAAACAAACCAAAATTGGGACAAGGACAATATAAAGTCAAATTAAATTATCAAAATCGCTATGTGGAAACAACGCTTACTAAAATGAAAATTATTAAATAAAAGAACACAATCCACCACATAGGGTGTACATTACTACATGAGCAAGTTAATCTGTTTCCCAAGCAAACTAATCGCACATATAACAACGCACTATCGTCACGTTAAAGGAAGTAGTCAAGTTTGGGAAGTCCGGGACGTTCTGGCAAATTTTACTAAACTCTGCATGAATAAAGAAACTACATGTTAAATGTCAAAATATTATTTAAAATCAAATTTGCAACATGACAAGACATTAACAATAGTACAAAATACAAATATTGATAAGATATCTATACTATTACAAATAATATATAAAATACAGTACAGCACTCACTAACGATAGTGCTATCGGGTAGGTACCTGTAAGCATAGCATGCCTCAAGTGACCCCTATCAATAACTACCCTACAAATAACCTACATTTATAGCACAAATAAACTAAGGAAATCGCAAAAGTAAGCAATTGATACTATCGACAATGAATACATATAATATAAAGACAAATAATTGCAAAATATGAAGTAACAACAGATTTAAACAAAGAGTACTCTTTTAACAAGAACAATAAATTTAAAAAATCATCAATATTAATATTAATAATAGAAAAAGAAAAAGATAAACAATAAATACAGACAAAAAGTAAGCAGAGGTTATACAAGAAACTTCAAGTTAAAAATACTTGATTAAAATTATTGATGTCAAATTTTAGAATACAGTCACAATAATTGACCCTAAAAATATTAAATTTATGGAACAATTTACTTGCCTCAAAACCTCTGTCCACTAAGAGTCTGTATAGTAACCTAGCTCTAGCCCAAAAGTCATCTACTTTAGTGCAGATTTTACAAAATCTTATTAATTGGGAATAAAAACAATTATAAGTTATTTTACTATCGTATATTAAAACATAAATACATGAAAATATAATGTGTGTGTGTGGGTGTGTGTGTGTATGGGTGTGTGTGTGTGTTCCAGGAGAACTCATTATTATTCATGCTTGTGACTGCCTAACCCACAAATCATTTTTCCATGTAAGTATAATTATAGCCTTTAGCCTTTCCTGATGACGTAAGGTTAACCACTTCAGCACGATGACGTAAGTTTCATCATATTCTGGTTACCATTGGACGATTTTCTTTAGTTTATAATTTACCTCTAGGACTCAAAGGGGTAAATACAATCTCAATACAACCTCTGAATAACGTAGTTCCTTCTAAAACTTCATAAACTCGTCTAAGTTTAGACATAATCAAAGGTAAAAAGGCGTCATGGTGCTGAAGGGGTTAACATGACCACAATCTCTCCTCATAAAAGGCGTCATGGTGCTGAAGGGGTTAACATGACCACAATCTCTCCTCATAAAAGGCGTCATGGTGCTTAAGGGGTTAACATGACCACAATCTCTCCTCATAAAATGCGTCATGGTGCTGAAGGGGTTAACATGAGCACAATCTCTCCTCATAAAAGGCGTCATGGTGCTGAAGGGGTTAACATGAGCACAATCTCTCCTCATAAAAGGCGTCATGGTGCTGAAGGGGTTAACATGAGCACAATATCTCCTCATAAAAGGCGTCATGGTGCTGAAGGGGTTAACATGACCACAATCTCTCCTCATAAATTATTCTCACGGGGGCCAGAGGTATTCGAAGTGTACGGTGGCGCTAATAAGTCATGTCTCAGCTGTCATTGCGTTTGCCTCGGTCTATGCGGTATTAATGTCTGTCAGATGTTGACTAGGGCGGGTAAGTGTAGGAACATGTTGGTATATCTCTTTCAACCAGAACAAATCATGTGTAAATATTGCTGATACCAACTATTGACCAAAACATACTTGGTGCCGAGACATGACTTATTAGGCCGACTGTACACAATTGAACGTGGAACTAGGAGCGTTAATTAACCCTTCAAAGATTATGACGTATTTTGATGGTTTACTCTGACTATCATTAGACGATTTTATGCAGTTTAGGAAGGATATGTGGGAATTATGGATAAAGACGATCTCAATAAACCCCCTGACTTCCATAATTATACCCTTCCGTATCTAATTTTAATCTTCTAATAATAGCCAGAAAACAGAAAAGAAATGCGTCATCGTATCCTGAAGGGGTTAAATATGAGAATAACACGAATTCCTGACCCCGACTGTGCCTGAGTTTATGTAAGTGTGTGTGTGTGTCCGTGTCTGCCTGTGTGCGTGTGTGTCTGTCAGTGTGTGTGAGTGTTAGTGTCTGTGTGTGTGTGTAGGTCTGTCTGTGTGTGTATGTGTGACGTATGTGTGTGTGTGTCTGCATGTAAGCTGAAACCCCGAGTACATAAATTCTGGGAAAACCGAACGATGTCTTAACCCTATTTGTCCGAGGGTGATCTTTTTGGAGCTCCCCTGTTTCAGTACATTAGTTTGGAACATTTTACAATCCTTCACCCCATTAGTTTGTCGATGATAAGACGCTTCACCCCATTAAGGTGTGTATTTCTTTCTAGGTGTATGATAGCGAGCCTGTAACTTTGGAAGAAATCCTCCTTCGGCCTGGGGATCTGGGTGGGCATATTTGCAGTTTGAAGGAAATCTGGGAAGGTGTTTTAGTTAGCTTAGGGAAGACAATAATATAGTGTTGTTGGAGGTGGAGGTAGTGGTGGTGGAAGTGGTAGTGGAGGAGGAGGAGGAGCTGGTTGAAGTGGTGGAGGAAGGAGAAGAGGTGGTGGAGAAGGAGGTGCCTGGGGCGAGGTGATGTAAGGGACTAGAATAACATTACACCTGAGACCTTAAGCCGGTGTCACACAAGCGCTTTTTCCGGCAATTTTCGATGAGCAATTTGTTTTTTCTTGTAATATTTTGAGGCTTTTTCACATGGGAATGGGAATCAGGGGCTGATTTCTGATAACACTTAAATTCTAAAGATGCCAGACTACAATTGCCAGTAAAAATTGACGGAATAAGCGCTCGTGTGACTTCGCCTTTTACATCAGGACACTCAACTCGGAGTAATTAACCCTTTCTGTACCGGTGACGTCTTTTATATTGGATTTCAGCTACATTCACACGATTCTATGAAACTTAGGAAGGATCTGTGGTAGTTAAAAGGGCTGATTGAGATTGTTCGAAGCCGTACCATTGCTAGAGATCCTTCCTAAACTGAATAAACTTGATTTATTGTAGCCAGAATATAATGAGAATTATGTCGACGTCTTTTTGCTTTTATTCCCAGCTTGTAGACGATTATATGAAGCTTAGGGAGGATATGTGGTAGCTAAAAGGATTACTTGAGATAGGTCTGTAATAGTTTAACGAGTAGACGTCCTTCCTAAGCTGAATAAAAACCGTCTAACCGTTGCCCGAATAGACCGAAAAGGACGTCACCGGTACTGAATGGGTTAACCCCTTCTATCAGAGGACGGCTATTTATATTGTATTTTGACCCTTGACCCCTTCTGTACTGGCGACGTATTTTTTATGCTATCTATATTTAGAAGATTTTGTGCAGTTTAAGAAGGATCTGTGGTAGTAAAAAGGGTTAAGTGAGATAGTTCGAATCCTGTTACTTGCTGGAGGCCCTTATGCAAATTAAAATAAATAGTCTAATACAAACCTGTGAGGGGGGGGGGGGGCCTCAGAGGCATGTGATAAGGAGTTGCTGGAGCTCCTATTTCATTTGTCTGGTTTCCCTCACTGTTTCTGTTTGTGTCTCACCTACACAGAGTAATACAGCTAGCTCTCACAAACACCTCCTCCTCCTCCTATTCATGTCACTACACTAAACAAGCACACCACACTTCTTGTCAATACACACAACAAATAATAATAATGAAAATACTACTACTAATAATATATAAAATAATATATATATACATACAAATATAATAGCGACCATAACTCTTTAAACTTTGGGGGAGACACTAGTTACAGGCAGATTTGCCTTTTATTTCCTTCAAACACACAACAAACAGTGTCCCTGATAAACTTAACTTGAAATTAATATTCGGAAGAAACACCGTAAGACAATATGATATAGAAACCTGTCTCTGCTTAACACCCCCCCCCTCATCCCCCCCAAGGACAGTATACCCCCCCCCCCCCCCCCCCAGCAGGGGGTTTACATTGTTTACCAGGCAGGGTAAACACAGAGGGTTGGTCTTGGCATGAGGGGCAGGTGAGGACTGGGGTCTGAACAGTGCTATAGGTTAGTTAGAGGAGGGGGGAGGGGTGTCTACTCTGCTTTGCTCTCTTTCTCGTGTTATCTGCTTTGCTCTATCTATTGACCCCAACGTCCCTTGAATTTGTCTCTCTGTTACTCTTTTGTCTTTGGGAGAGACACTCGTTACAGTCAGCCTGCCTTTTGACTCATTCATACACATAGAAAGAAAACAACTCGCTGCTCTTCTGTTAGTTGGAGGAGGGGTCTCTACTCTACTCTTCTTTGCCTCTATCTCTACTCTTTGCTCTCTCTCTCATGTTTTCTTCTTTGCTCTTCTTCACTCTCTTTGTAATGTTATCTTTGCTCTTTAACTCACTGCTATCTGTTAGTTGGAGTATGTTTTTGTTTTTACTCTGCTTTTTCCTGCTGTGTATTATGTGTATTTTTTTTGTCTTCTCGTATCGTGTTTGTTCAACCATTCTCTGCTGTTCTGCTTTCCTCTAATCTGTTTGTATTCGTTCTGCTCTGCTCTGCCACTATCTGCTCTGCCCTGCTCTGTGTTCTCTTCTCACCACTTCTCTTCTCTGTTGTTCTGTGGGGTTCGTTATATAAAGTCTGTGGGTGATTCTGAACGTCATATTAAGTAAGAGTTTATGATAGTAATGTTGTACGAAGGCTACAGAACAAGGGAAACTTTGTGTGTGTGTGTGGGTGTGTATGAGAGAGAGAGAGAGAGAGAGAGAGTTTTACTTTGATTATATAGCAAAGTGAGTGGGTGTTTGAGTTTAAGATAGAGATAGATAGATAGATAGATAGAGATATATAGAGAGTGAGAGTGAGAGACCCAGACCCAGACACACACACACACACACACACACATACAGTAGTAGAACACAAGTCATTGCACAATTATGTAACATTAAAACATACACACGCACACTGTTATGTTACCTCTCACTCTCTCTCTCTCTCTCTCTCTCTCTCTCTCATAATTCCACGGATCAGAGTACGTTCTTACACCAGGAAAACAAACTACACAAACAAAGTAGACAAATAGTGAAAACCTAAAACAAAATCCAGAGTTCGAACCCCCACAATGTCGTAATATGCAAATCACCGCTCCGCCATACACCTATTAGGAATGCAAGTGATGGAGAAAGTGACTAGAGAGGGGAGTTTTTTTCTGGACCCCCTTCTCCCTCATGTTTAGCCCCATTAGTTTTGATATTTCATGATGTTCGCCCCATTACTTTGGCAATTTAAAAACCTTTCGCCCCATTAGTTAGGCGAATTTTAGATCTTTCGTGCCCGTTAGGTGTCGAGCGATAGCGAGCCCGCAATATAGAAAGAACGGCCTTAGGCCGGGGCAATTTTCTACCGAAAAATGCACAAATTTATCTCCAAGGGGAGTCTTGGGGGGGGGGGGCATTCTTTATAGCGGTATGAGAAAGACTAATTAAAACAAAAACTTGAAGAAGTAAATAAATAAACAACCAAATGAAGAGTTCGAACCCCAGCAAGGTCGTAATATGCAAATAAGGTCGTAATATGCAAATCCCGGGTATTAGCAATGCAAGTGATGGTGAAAGTGACTAGGAGGGAGGGTAATATACGAGATATTAACAGACCCCGTACATGGCCCGCTCTCTCTCTCTCTCTCTCTCTCTCTTTAGCAATGTAAGTGATGGCGAAAGTAACTAGGGAGGGGGTAATATGCGAGATATTAACAGACCTCGTACATGGCCCGCTCTCTCTCTCTCTCTCTCTCTCTCTCTCTCTCTCTCTCTCTCTCTCTCTCTCTCTCTCTCTCTCTCTCTCTCTCTCTCTCTCTCTCTTTCTCTCTCTTTAGCAATGTAAGTGATGGCGAAAGTAACTAGGGAGGGGGTAATATGCGAGATATTAACAGACCCCGTACATGGCCCGTCCCCCCAAAAATGTACCGGCCGAAGGCCGCTTCATCTTAAATTACAAGCTCGCTTTCGTTCGCCAGGAGAAAATCGACACCTAAATGGTCCGAAAGGTATTAAAATTGACAGGAATGTGGCAAAATCAAAACATGAGGCTAAACATGAGAGGAAAAGGGTCCCATCCTCCCCCTTCCAGCCATCGCCGCCCCCGTGGAGAAATTACCTATAAAATAATCCTATATGGATAACTTTACGAGGGGTACTGGCGATAAATGTGGGATATAATGGTTAGTTTGATTGGGTTTGTGGGTATGCTGACGGGGTGTTTGATTAGGACAATGATCAACCAATATAGAGAGGGTTAGTGCGTGTGTGTGTGTGGTTGGGGGGGGGGGGGGAATGTGGAGGGGTATTAGCGATATATTATGTGTGGGGTATAATGCTTAGTTTTATGAGGTTTGATGCTGACGGGGTGTTTGGTTAGGACACTGATCAACCAATATAGAAAGAATGATTGTGTGTGTGGGGGGTGGGGGGGGGGGGGGGGGGGGTATATGGACCTTTTATGTTTTGTCTTTGTTTTATTTATCAACAAATATAGACAAGATTATTGTGTGTGTGTGAGAGAGAGAGAGAGAGAGAGTGTGTGTATGTTTTAATATTACATAATTGTACAATGACGTCTGTTTTACTACTGTGTGTGTGTGTATGTCTGTGTTTCTCAATGTCTCTCTCTCTCTCTCTCTCTCATATATATATATATATATATATATATATATATATATATATATATATATATATATATATATATATATATATATCTAGTGTGACTGTGTGTGTGTGTGTTCCTATCTTTGAATTTGTATGTGCAACTATTGAGTACGTGAGTGTTTGGTGTATGTGGGTGTGTGGGTGTCTATGTGCGTATGTAAGTTATCGCTTGGCGTGGGTGTATGTCTTAGTATCCTCGTAAATGTTGTTTATCGGGTAGTATCAAAACAATTAGGTTCCTCCCACTCAGCCACAGACATGATCTAGTACATCTAGGACTTGAATCGGACTTAAGCTTGATAACTTGATTCTGGCTATGTTTAGTCCATTTTATACTGCTTAGGAAGGATCTGTGAGAATTAAAGGGCAAATGTTATCTCAATTAACTCTCGGACTTCCATATTCTCTTCCTAAAACGAAGAAAATCGTCTAGTAATAGCCAGAAAACAAAAGTACGTCATAGTATCTTCTAAGGGTTACAAAGCATATCCTGCACCTTTGCATATGACGTTTTCACCTTAGTTTTGGTAGTAATGATTGTTATTTGTCTTCTTCAAATGACTTTTGTGACCACATTCTTGCTTGTTCTACATTTCTAAGTTCTTTTAAGGGGGGATGGTTCACTTTTAAGGGGGGATGGTTCACTTTTAAGGGGGGATGGTTCACTTTTAAGGGGGGATGGTTCACTTTTAAGGGGGGATGGTTCACTTTTTGGGCGATTATTGCATGTATTCATCACTTTTCTAGTTTCCTCCCTAGACCTCCATCAAATAAAAAAAAAAATCCATTAGATCCCCTTTTAGATTAATTTGTACATTTTTCGGTAGAAAAATTTCCCGGCCGAAGGCCGATTCTTCCAACATTACAGGCTCACTATCGTTCGCCAGGGAAATATTTGACACCTAAATAGAACGAAAGGTCTAAATATTTATGAAAAAATGGGGCGAAAGGTCTTAAAATCGACTAACTAATGGGGCAACATCTTAACATCTGAAAACTAATGGGGCTAAACATGAGGGAGAAAGTGTTCCAGAAAAGCGGTCCATCCCCCCCCCCCCCTCCCCCTTAAGGTTGTGTCACACGAGCGCATTTTCCAGCAATTTCCGACGAGCAAGTTTGTTCTCATATTATTTGGAGGCTCTTTCGCATTGGGATCGGACATTAGATCGAAGGTAATTTATACCAGATGATTAAATGATTATGGAACGTATATTTTGAAGCTGCCAGACAACAATTGCCCGTTAGAATTGACGGATTTTTTTTTTTTTTTTCGTGTGACACCACCTTTATGATCTATTTATGATCTTAAATTATTATATTATTGGAGTATACATATTTCCTATACCCTGTTTAAATATATATATATATATATATATATATATATATATATATATATATATATATATATATATATATATATATATATATATTCCTTGTCCTACTTTCTTCCTCACTTCTTGAGCTCCTGTTCCCCTGCCAATAGTTAACATTGTGTGTGTGTGTCCTTACTTTCCTTCACTGTCCACCCACATACTTCCCTCACCTACTTCCTTAACTGCCCTCCTACTAACTTCCCCGTATATTAGTTACGTCCCTGTCCACCTACACACACACACCTTTACTTATTAACCTAGCACTAAATAACTTACCAATATACCCACTGTCTTGCCTAACTACCGACACCTCACCTTGGTTGAACCTTGACCTAATAATTATATATATATATATAATTATATAGATATATATATAAAAGGTGGTGAACAGTGTGGAGTGACTCCCACGGTGTCGTAAAATAGTCCTTGTAAGGGTTTTTGACCGCGCCACCTCTCTTTATTATCTCACTCGCTCCCTCACAATCGGCCTGACTCACTTTCACACAACTCTCTCTCTCTCTCTCTCAAATACATTCCCCAGTAAAAGCCCCCCCGTGTGTTAATCGCCAACCATCTCATGTCAACACCACCCACCCCTACAGGACTCTCTCTCTCTCTCCAGTAAAAGGCCCCCAGTGTGTTAATCACCAACCATCTCATGTCAACACAACCCACCCCTACAGGACTCTCTCTCTCTCTCTCTCTCTCTCTCTCTCTCTCTCTCTCTCTCTCTCTCTCTCTCTCTCTCTCTCTCTCTCTCTTTCTCTCTCTCCAGTAAAAGGCCCCTACTGTGTTAATCGCCAAACATCTCATGTCAACACAACCAGCTGGGAACAACAACAAGAAAGCTCGATCGAAGCCTGGGATGATTCACTAAAGGAAATAAGTGAATCTAAATAATAATTGAATATAAAAATAATGGCACGAAAGGTCTTAATGTTGACAAATAAATGAGGCGATAGATCTTAGAATCGCCAAACTATTAAGGCGAACGTCTTAAAATGTCAAAACTAATGGGACTAACCATGAGTGAGGAGGTTAAACAAAGAACAAATCATCCCCTTAATTAAGCATCATAACAATGTCAGGCTTTCTCCATCATCAAGGTTAAGGTTACATGAATAAATTATATGCGATACAAAGCCAATATTTAAATACTTAGAATAAATATCCTTGTTGTAGTTTATTCTATCTATATAAGTTAGTGTTACTCTCTCTCTCTCTCTCTCTCACACACACACACAAACTACTCTCCCTCGCTCACTCTCACTCTCTCGTATCCTTCACCCTCTCTCTCCCTCACACATTGTCTCACCCACACACTCACTCACTCACTCTCATACACACACTCTCCCTTTCTTTCTATCTCACTCTCACTCTCTCTCTCTCTTTCTCCTTCACTCCCCTCACACATCCACCTTGGACGCCTATATGTGCGGCATGTGCGGCATGACGTCTGGCATGTGCGGGTGGGTGTGGATGTGGGTGGGCAGAAGGTTGGGGAACTCTGTGTGTGCGTGTGGGTGTAGCTGTGTGGGTGTAGCTGTATGTGTGTGTGTGTGTGTGTGTGTGTAGCTGTGTGTGTGTAGGTAGCTGTGTGTGTTTATTTTGTGTGTGTGCGTGTGTAGGTAGCTGTGTGTGTGTGTTTAATAGTGTGTCTATATTATTGTGTGCGTTTCCCCTGTGTGTGTGTGTGTGTGTGTGAGAGAGAGAGAGTAAAAACCTTATTATAATGCATGTGTAGGAAGTTATGGGATTGGGCCTGAGCAAATAGATAGATAGAATAGGAAGTTATAGTGCATGTAAGTGGGCTTGTATATAGCCGTGTGTGTGTGTATGTGTGTGTGATAAAAGCGTGTGTGTGTGTATTTGTGTGTGTGAGTTTATGTGTGTACGTTTGTGTGTGTGTGGTAGCGTGTGGATGTGAACATTAATACCTGGGTAACTAACTAAAGACTTTCACCTGTCTCACCTTCACACACAAGGATATACAGTATATTAGTATACCGTCTTACCCTAATACACCCCTACCCACTCACTCACACTCTCTCTCTCTCGCTCTACCCACCTCGCGAATTAACTCTCCCTCCCTCTCACTCTCTCTCTCGCTCGTGCATGCCCAGGGATATGTTAGTGTAGGCTTGCTTTGATAGACCCCTATACGAACCCACCCTCTCACACTCTCCTTTTCTCTCTCTTTCTCTCTCCACCCTACCCCTTCCCTCCCTAATGTTGATGTTGCACCCTCCTACCCCTTATTGTTTTTTATCGCACTCTTTTTTGCATCTCCCCCCCCCCCCCGATCCCCCCTAACAGTCCATAAAAAACCCTCCTTAACAAGACATAATTTCACGTCCCTCGCTCTGAAGATCGCGTAACTCCGGCTACACTGGCGGAGGTATGCGCTCTACCGATTACCTCCTATAATGGATAACTCCTTCCTGCTGCACTAATAAATACAAACTAAGCAGCATAGAGTGTTGCCTTGTAATAAGTAATACCCCCATTCTTAACATTAATCATCAATTACAAACCCCAATGTACTTGAATAGACTAATGAAACCATATGGTCCTCCCGGGATTCCAACTCGGGACACCACACCCACAACATAAGCACCTAAACCATTACACCACCAACACAGTTAAAGGTTGAGTACACGATCACGATTAATATCCATTTTCGAATTTTGTATATACTGTAAATCTAATCATGTACTCAGACCCAATTGCATTATGGAAAGCGTAAAGGTTTAGTGAGAGGAAAGAACATTGAATGGGGCCAAGATCACTAAGGACCGGCCTCGCTATACTAGTTCCTGAACCTATATATATATCTATCTATCTATCTATCTATCTATATATATATACCGGTATATATATATATATATATATATATATATATATATATATATATAAATGAGTAACACCCCGTTCTTAACATTAATCATCAATTACAAACCCCAATGTACTTGAATAAACTAATGAAAGCATATGGTCCTCCCGGGATTCAAAGAGGAAGTTGCTGTAATGTCTCATTAAACGTTATCAACTCAATGGAGCAAAGCATGTGAACCACAACGATACTGTGTACAAACGTTCTTATAAGTCTCTCTCTCTCTCTCTCTCTCTCTCTCTCTCTCTCTCCTTAACCATAATATAAACCTCCCAGCCCTTTAACGAGTGAAGAATGTACTGTAGCTAATGGATAAATGGGAACGTGAAAGAAGAGAACACACACCACACATACATGCACTCAGTCACTCTCTCTCACACACACTCTCTTTCACACACTCAAACATACCACATAATAAACACACACACACACACTCTCTCTCTCACCCACACACACACACACCCTCACACCACATATAAACACACACACTCTCTTTCTCTTTCTTTCACACACTCAAACACACACACACACATACCACATAATAAACACACACACACACTCTCTCTCTCACCCACACACACACACACCCTCACACCACATATAAACACACACACTCTCTTTCTCTTTTTCACACACTCAAACACACACACACATACCACATAATAAACACACACACACACACACACACACACACTGTATTAGCCAACAGAAGAGCGCTAGACAGACACAGACAGACATAGAGGCGTACGGCTGGCGGGAGGGTAATGCCTGGCTGATGACGTCAACGTTGAGGTCACATGACGTAATGGAGGTGATGTCATCGCTGAAAACGGGGAGGAGGAGGAGGGTATATCTTGAAGAGGAGGAGAAGGAAGAGGAGGGGAGGAGGAGGGTATATCTTGTGTGGAGGGAGAAGGAAGAGGAGGGTATATCTTGAGTAGGAGGAGGCGGGGGAGGGAGGAGGAGGAAGGGGGAGGAGGAGGAGGGGGAAGAGGAGAAGGGAGGGAGGAGGAGGGTATACCTTGAGTAGGAGGGTGGGTTGTTCTCTTTCTCTCCTCTCTCTTCTCTCTCTCTCTCTCTCTCTCCTTATTCTGCGTGTAGATAAATGGAGATTAATGGTGAACTAATTAAAAGGGTCATGGGCGTAGTTTTAAGGTGGGCGGTTATCGTGGGCGTGGGTAGTACTGTGGGCGGGGTATTATGTATGGTAATGAGGTGGGTGGGCGGGCGAGTCATCAAGGGCCGGGTGGGTTCGATTCCGGATGACTGGTGGTTGAGGAGTTTGTGGGGTGGCTTCTTGTATTCTATAAAGCTTGTCACATACACACACACACACACACACAAAACAAATTATGTACTAGAGAGAGAGAGAGAGAGAGAAATTCAAGGGTAGTTAGAGTAAAACAAAATTGGACACACAGAGCTTGAAGCAAAAGCGTGTGTCCCTCGATCTCCGTAACCTGGTAAGGGAGGAGGTATAGACTGTGTGTGGAGGTAACCTGGTAAGGGAGGAGGTATAGACTGTGTGTGGAGGTAACCTGGTAAGGGAGGAGGTATAGACTGTGTGTGGAGGTAACCTGGTAAGGGAGGAGGTATAGACTGTGTGTGGAGGTAACCTGGTAAGGGAGAGGGTATAGACTGTGTGTGGAGGTAACCTGGTAAGGGAGGAGGTATAGACTGTGTGTGGAGGTAACCTGGTAAGGGAGGAGGTATAGACTGTGTGTGGAGGTAACCTGGTAAGGGAGGAGGTATAGACTGTGTGTGGAGGTAACCTGGTAAGGGAGGAGGTATAGACTGTGTGTGGAGGTAACCTGGTAAGGGAGGAGGTATAGACTGTGTGTGGAGGTAACCTGGTAAGGGAGGAGGTATAGACTGTGTGTGGAGGTAACCTGGTAAGGGAGGAGGTATAGACTGTGTGTGGAGGTAACCTGGTAAGGGAGGAGGTATAGACTGTGTGTGGAGGTAACCTGGTAAGGGAGGAGGTATAGACTGTGTGTGGAGGTAACCTGGTAAGGGAGGAGGTATAGACTGTGTGTGGAGGTAACCTGGTAAGGGAGGAGGTATAGACTGTGTGTGGAGGTAACCTGGTAAGGGAGGAGGTATAGACTGTGTGTGGAGGTAACCTGGTAAGGGAGGAGGTATAGACTGTGTGTGGAGGTAAGAAAAACAGACGGTGTAGGATTTCCTAGGCAAATTGATAACCTCGACAAGCTGGGAAAATTGTGGTGCTTGGGGGAGGACAGGTACGAGTGTGTGTGTGTGTGTGTGTGTGTAGGACAGGTAGGAGGGTGTGTAGGCTTGGTGGCATGCAGGTGTGTGTGTGTGTGTGTATGACAGGTAGGAGGGTGTGTAGGCTTGGTGGCATGCAGGTGCGTGTGTGTGTAGGACAGGTAGGAGGGTGTGTAGGCTTGGTGGCATGCAGGTGTGTGTGTGTGTGTGTAGGACAGGTAGGAGGGTGTGTAGGCTTGGTGGCATGCAGGTGTGTGTGTGTGTATGACAGGTAGGAGGGTGTGTAGGCTTGGTGGCATGCAGGTGCGTGTGTGTGTAGGACAGGTAGGAGGGTGTGTAGGCTTGGTGGCATGGACGTGTGTGTGTGTGTATGGTAGTATAACGGTTTGATTGAAATAGTTAGAAGCCTATTCATTGCCGAAGGCACTTTTTAAACTAAATCAAATCGCTCAATAGTAGCCAGATTAAAGTTAAAAGTACGGCACTGGTACTGAATGGGTTAAACTCAGGTGCACTTTCTCAAAACCACTTATTTATCCAAACCCACATTACTCTCTCTCTATTCGTGCAACACATCAACCCTAAGGGGAGATTTTCACTCATGTTTAGCCCCATTAGTGTTGGGATTTTAAGACATTCGCCCCATTAGTTTGTCGATTTTTAAGAAATTTCTTCCAATTTCTGTCAATTTTAAGATCTTTCGTGCCACTTAGGGGTAAATATTTTCCTGGCGAGCGATAGCGATCCTGTAATTTAGGAGGAATCTACCGAAAAATGTATACATTTATATACATTATATACATTATTCTTGGGGGTATTTTTTTAAAGCTTGATGAAGGTCTGGGAAGCAAACTAAAAATCTCCCCTTTACACCCCGGAAAGGATTAATCAACGCCCACCCTCAGCCCGCCCATTCCCGCCCACACGGAACACGGCTCTATAGACGCCCATACTGATAACACCCACACCACCACAACACTACTGAGGGGTGACCTTACCGTACGCCCACACATACACACACACACACACAGTGGACCAGAGGGAAGGATGGGTAGACTGTGCCTACCTAGACTTTAAAAAGGCATTTGACAAAGTTCCAGATTGCTGTGGAAATTAAAACATGAGGGAAAAGTAGAAGACAAACTGCTGAAATGGATGGAGAGCTACCTTGGCGAAAGACAGATGAGAACAACAGTAAGGGGGAAATCGTCAAACTGGACTCAAATTACGAGTGGAGTACCACAAGGATTTGTCCTAGCCCCAATCATGTTTTTAATATTTGTAAATGACTTACCTGAGGGACTAACAAGCTACATGAGCATGTTTGCGGACGATGCTAAGCTACTTAAAACGATCAGAACCCAGGAGAATTGCCTTGAACTCCAATCAGATTTGCAAAAGATCCATGAATGGAGCATCAAATGGAATATGGAGTTCAATGCAGGAAAATGTAAGACTCTAGAAATGGGTAAAAGCAAGTACAGACCTAGAAAAGATTATAAACTAGGAAACGAAGTGATTCCCAAAGCAGAAAAAGAAAAAGACTTGGGGATAGAATTTAAGGATAACATGTCTCCGGAAAGCCACGTAAATAAGATAGTGAGAGAATCACTAGCACTATTGGCAAATATCAGGATGTCTTTCAATTATCTTAATGAAAACACCATGAAACAAATAATAACGGCAATAATAAGACCCAGGATGGAATATGCATCTGTAGTGTCCCCTCACATAAAGAAACATATCCACAAAATTGAGAGGGTACAGAGAGCAGCTACGAGGATGATCCCAGGTTTGGAAAATTTGGAGTACCAAGAGAGGCTCGAGAGATTGAATCTACCTACACTGGAACAGAGAAGGAAACGAGGACAGCAAATTCAGATATACAAATGTGTTAGAGGTATTGACAAAATCGACCAAGAAAACTTCATAGAGAGGGATGGAGGTGAGAGAACAAGAGGTCACAGCTACAAACTAAAAGTGCCTAATAGTAAATCTGATCTGAAAAGTAAAAGATTTCCTACCAACTTGATTAGTGGGTGGAACAAATTGCCAGCCGAAGTAGTGTCTGCACCATCAGTGCATAGTTTCAAAGCACGGAATGACAAACATATCTTAGGAGGCGGGAATTAACGAGCATGCTCACTCCCGCAAATACAACTAGTGTAAGTACAACTAGTGTAAGTACACCAATACAGCACCCCACCTTCACCACACACACACACACACACACACACACACACACACACACACACACACACACACACACACACACACACACACACACACACACACACACTCACCAATATATCCCCCCCCCCACCACACACACACACCAATAACCTCTCCACACTTGGAACAAAAAATAGGTTCCACCCCTTTCCCATTCTTCAGTAAGCCATTTTAGATTTACAGAAGAGCGACCATTACTTGCATTACTGCATATCCACAAACATTTCAATAATGTAAGCATGTTTCCTTCTATTGGTTTTATTTGTATTTTGTATTATTTTTCCATTATTGAAAGTGACATTTACAAGGTGGTGTCCTATCTAGTTTATCTTAGTCCCCTTCTAGTTTATCTTATTGTACTGTACCTCACTAAATTCAACCTAGTTGTTCCCCAATTCGGCCCTCTGCCACAGCCTCACACACACACACACACACACACACACGCACACACACACACACACACACACCTCTCCACACACACACACACAGGATCAGGGGTATTGGGTGTAGTGAAAGGATTGCAGCGTGGGAAGTGGGTGATGGTTAGATGCAGGTGTGTAGGTGTGGCTGTGGGTGAGGGTTAGGGGCAGGTGTGTATGGGTGACAGGTGTGTGGGTGTGGGTGAGGGTTAGGTACAGGTGTAGGGGTGGGTGACAGGTGTAGGTGTGAGTTGTGTGGATGAAAGAAGTAGAGGTGTGGGGGGGTGTAGGTGTGGGTGACAGGTGTGAGTTGTGTGGATGACAGAAGTAGAGGTTGGGGTGGGGGGGAGTGGGGGGAGGTAGGTGTGGGTGACAGGTGTAGGTGTGTGTTGTGTGGATGAAAGAAGTAGAGGTGGGAAGTGGGGGTGACAGGTGTGGGTGTGAGTATTGTGGCTGGAAGAAGTAGAGGTGTGTCTGTGGGGGTGTGGGTGTGGGGGGAAGTGAGGGTGTGGGTGTGGGTAGTATAGATACATTATTAACCCTTTCACGCACGTGTGGACGCAGGGGTTGTCGATTAGCAATCTCGATAAATAATGTGCATATCACACATATAAGGGTATTAGGGTGGAGGATGGGGGGTGGAGGTCAGGATATCACACATATAAGGGTATTAGGGTGGAGGCTGGGGGTGGAGGTCAGGATATCACACATATAAGGGTATTAGGGTGGAGGATGGGGGTGGAGGTCAGGATATCACACACATAAGGGTATTAGGGTGGAGGATGGGGGTGGAGGTCAGGATATCACATATAAGGGTATTAGGGTGGAGGATGGGGGGTGGAGGTCAGGATATCACATATAAGGGTATTAGGGTGGAGGATGGGGGGTGGAGGTCAGGATATCACACATATAAGGGTATGAGGGTGGAGGTCAGGATATCACACATATAAGGGTATTAGGGTGGAGGATGGGGGGTGGAGGTCAGGATATCACACATATAAGGGTATTAGGGTGGAGGATGGGGGGTGGAGGTCAGGATATCACACATATAAGGGTATTAGGGTGGAGGATGGGGGGTGGAGGTCAGGATATCACACATATAAGGGTATGAGGGTGGAGGATGGGGGGTGGAGGTCAGGCTATAAGATGGGATGAGCTAAGTGGAGGGTTTATGACGTGAGTGTGTGTGTGTGTGTGTGTGTGTTGGACATACGAATGTATACGATTATAAACAATTTTGAAGCTTAAATGTAGTAAGCTGGTATCACACGAGAGCTTTTATAGTCAACATTCGATGATCAACATTTTGTTGGCAACATTTTTGGAATATTTTGCACTGGTATCGGAAACTAGACTGATGATAGATGAATTTAGGTAACAGATATATTTTAAATGTTGACCTCATAAGCTGCCAGACCAGTGTTGAGGATAAATGTTGAGGGAAAAAGCGCTCGTGTGATACCGGCTTTATTTGCTAAGGGAAATAGTACGGTGGGAGCGGGCCAAATAGTACGGTGGGAGCGGGCCAAATAGTACGGTGGGAGCGGGCCAAATAATTACACCGCGAATTTCGATCATTTTAAAATTATTACACGACACATAATAGGAACACAAACCTGCAGCTTCATGGACGGAAATACGCAAGGGCCGACTAACACGTGCCAAATATACATAAACTACCCTGGCCATTTTCTCAAGCAATTGTCGTCTGGCATCTTGTCAAGCTATATATTATTTAATTATCTTAAAATAATATACATTCAGTCTAGTTGTCGATTCCAATTCGAAAATACTAGTATGAGAAAAAATGTGTTCATCGAAAATGAACATAAAAACGCTCGCGTGACAGCTCCTTTTAACTTTTTCAATATTATGACGCCTTTTGACGGATTATTATGGCTATCATTCAGCGATTCTATACAGCTTAGGAAGGATCTGTGGGAATTGAAAGAGTAAAGACTATCTCAATTATCCTTCGGACTTCCATATACCCTTCCCTAATCTGAACATAATCGCCAGAACACAGAAAAGAAATGCGTCCTCGTATCTTGAAAGGGAAAGTGGTACACTCGGATGCCATAGTCTCTAGCCCACTCATAAACAGTCGTGGACTTCACCTATTTTTAATTATGGAAGTATACCTCTGGAAAATTATTTTATGAACATTATTGTTTAACATCAACTACACTATTTATTGGAAAGCAATTCCCAGCCAAAAATCAATCCAGACCGTTATCATTGCATACCAAAAAACATAGGGGATCCACGAATGTTTCTGAGAGACTGTACGGTAGGCTACACGTGTTGGGGCGTCCGGCTATTACTGCTGGCTGACTCATAGTACAAAGGGGGGGGGGGGGGGGTTGCCTACTGCTGGTGCTGGAGGAGTAGGAGGAGGAGAGGGATAAGGGGGGGGGCCTGCTAGTGCTGCTGGAGGAGGAGGAGGGGTGCCTGCTGGTGCTGTTGGAGGAAGAGGGGGGGGGGGGGAGGAGGAGGACGAGGGGAAGGACGAGAAGGAGGAAGAGGAGAAGGAGGAGGGGGAGGAAAAGACCCCCGGAGGGCGCACATACCGAACCTCTCTTTTACGACAATTTTATATCGTCTCTGTCTCTGTCTCTGTCTCTCTCTCTCTCTCTCTCTCTCTCTCTCTCTCTCTCTTCTGGTGACATATCGAAGTTTTCTCTTGTAGGAAGTTACAAATGTTACTTCTTATCGTGTGTAACAGATAACCGCTTTGATAACTGGAAAATTAAACTCATTATTTGATAGAAATGGATAAATTGGTCAACCATTTTATGAAGAACCTAATGCCATTTAAATGTTAAAACCCATTTGTGAAGAAAACTAGCTGACTGTAAGGGGAAGTATTCGTTATTTATGAATCCACTTCTCCTTCATGTTTAACGCCATTAGTTTTCACATTTTAATACTTTCGTCCATTTCTTTGTCAATATTAAGACCTTTCGTGCCATTTAGGTGTCGATGTTTTCCTGGCCAGCGATAGCGAACCTGTATTATAGGAGGAACCGGCCTTCGGCCGGGACATTATTCTACCGAAAAATGCATAGATTTATCTGGATTTTTTGTTGTTTTGGAATGGTGTTTCTTTAAGCTCGATAGAGGTCTAGGGAGCAAACTGAAACAAATATAAATACCGGTAAATATTAAAAACAAAATATATATACTGTATATATACCGGTATATATATACCGGTATATACAGTATAACGTCCCCATAATGCCATCAGTTGTGGCAGAGCGCTTAGACGGGGAATACGATGCAGAAAATCGCTCGTTGCCAGCCCTAGTATTTCCAAGGTTCATAGTGTGCCAGGATTTATGTTATAGAGTGTACAGTAGTTTTTTATTCTGCAAACAATGTGTCAGGAAATCGGCTGCTATACCCTGTTCCAAATATGTAGGCCAAAACTCTTGAGCATTACCCTATATGACTCACAAACGACTAGAGTACTGTAATCGAGCTAATATTGTTACCATTTGGGAAGGGTCAGCCGGGGATTAGGTGTGAACAATTACAGCCCATTTCCTCTAGCCGTTTTTGAGTAACAGAGGTTAGGGTTCACGATTAACGGACTGCCACTTTGGAACAGGGTATAGGGTTAAGGTAGGATATTACTCGCCTACTTATAATGGTCAGAGCATAGTGTAATAAACATAGCTGACACCGATGACTCAGGTTCGACCCCTTCCCCCCTCCCCCAACCATCACCATTACACTGCCAGACGGTCACTAACCTCCCCCCCCCCCAACACACACACGCGCAAACACACACACATACACACGGCTGGCAGGAAGGGTCTTGTTATGTGCCCCTAGTCTCAATGTGTGGCTAAGATTATCATATATGTGTGTGTGCTGTGAGTCTGTGTGTGTGTGTGTGTGGTTAGCTACTGTGACTTATGTGCTCCCATTCTTGCTACTTAGCTAAAATTACCCCTATCTGTGTATGTATGTGTGTGAGTGTGTTATGTATAATAATAATTACGTGTGTATATGTGTGTGTATATATGTGTGTGTTTGTCTGTTTGCTTGTGTGTGTGTGAGTGTGTTATGTATGTGTGCCTGTGTTATAAGTTTGTGTGTGTGTTATGCGTGTATTATAACTGCTAATGTGTGCGTGTGTGTATTATGAGTGTGTGTTAATGTGTGCGTGTGTATATGTGTATGTATGTGTACAGTTTTGGCCATTACAGCTCCTACTAATGGTGATGATAATGATGATGGTGTAAAAGATAGCGGTGTGTACGAAAAAAGAAAACTGTAGGGGGTCTTTAAAGGGGACAATTCTATTTATCTGTTCTATTTATTTTACATCCCATTTGCTCTAGCCCTTTCTTAATTACAGAGGCTATGGGCTAAACTATTTGGCCTACTATTTGTTTCTCTGTATTTTTTAGTTTCCTCCCTAGACCGCTATCAAGCTTAAAAAAATACCCACAAGACCAGTCTTCCACATTCATTTGTGCATTTTTCGGTGTGAAGTGTGAATCGCTGCAAAGGTTGCTTGAATAATACCATATAACAAACATTAATAAAACTCCCCTTAAAGGATTTCTAGTGGTGACCGGAAATGGGGGGAGGGGGTAGGATGGCGCGGGTGTTGACATTATGACGTCACGGGTTATTATCTCGTTTTCTGTGAAGGCATTTGTCTTACTCATCAGGGTGGGGGTACTCTTTTAATTAAGTTCATAGACTATACTGTACTCTTACGTCTCTCTC
Organism: Paralithodes platypus; assembly: GCA_032716605.1. Taxonomy (NCBI): domain Eukaryota; kingdom Metazoa; phylum Arthropoda; class Malacostraca; order Decapoda; family Lithodidae; genus Paralithodes; species Paralithodes platypus. Next base: position 54,079,994 of record CM064496.1, on the reverse strand, counting down.
TCTCTCTCTCTCTCTCTCTCTATTAACGCTGTTGTCTTACTCATTATGGGGTGTGTACTCTGAGCTCATAGACTATAATGTATTGTAATAAAGTGTACTCTAACATCACCCCCTCCCTCTCTCTCTCTCTCTCTCTCTCTCTCTCTATATATATATATATATATATATATATATATATATATATATATATAATATATATATATATATATATATATATAAAGTCTCTTTACAATTTAAAATATTTATTACAAAAGCAAATGAACAGACAAATATGTGGAAATTATTACAAAATGAGGAGTAGATATTGAATTTTGTTTTGCCTCATTTAGTACACCTCTACATGGGCACCATTAGTTGCACGAAGCACATCAAGACGGTACTCGATTTCTTGCCATGTTCGCTGTAGCATAGCCTCATCAATGGTCGCAATGGCATCAGTGATCTTTTGCTTTAGGTCAGTGATGTCCCGTCTCTGTTCGATACACGATATCTTTAACATAACCCCATAGAAAGAAGTCCAGGGGAGTGATATCTGGTGAACGAGGTGGCCAGGGAATCGGGCCATCCCTTCCAATCCACCGGTCTGTGAATGTTTGATTTAGGAACTCACGAACACGCAGTCCCCAATGTGGTGGTGCACCATCTTGCTGATAAATGATGGTTGGTTGAAGGTCATCTAGTTGTGGTGCCACATATTCAGTCAAAAGGTCAAGGTAAACATTTGCAGTAATTGTTTTATCGTGGAAGAAAAATGGACCAATGGACAAATGCAATGTTATTAAAAACTTTGATAACCACCGAGTACATACAACAAATCTGATTAAAATATCTCATCAATTGCCTTGGTAATAATGTTTTTAAATTGTAAAGAGACTTTATGGACACCCTGTATATATATTCATGCTTGCTCCAACGACACAATTCCAGGTGTCTCGTGTAGCCTACTACTATTATTAATGCGTTGTGTATAACAAATTAAGTTTCAAATACCTCTATTTCATCTTTTGAGATTAACAAAAAGGAAAGAAATTAAGAAATAAAATCAAACTGTACCAAACGGCAGCCCATCGTCTTCAACTCTTTTATTTGCTTTTTTGTTTTCTTACTCTCTCTCGTCTTCATCCCCCAGACGTAACGGCAGAATGATTAATGAACCAGTCCCCTTGTGCGTAATACTAGAATATGTTTACACTGCATCTTGTGAATGAAGTCATGAATGAAGAACTCAGACGGCTTGTGTAAGAGCAGTCATGTAATATTAATCTTGTGAATGGGGCAGTGCACATATGTAAATTTATGTATACTGTGGTTCTGCACTGTTTATCTTAACCGCTTGCTTGAGATGAGGTTTTCTTTACGTTATTTATTTTGTCCATATAAAACTGTCTTATTAGCATTTATTGGCTGGTATGATTTAGGTAGGCATAGACTCTTAACCTCTTCTGTACCAGCGACGTCATTTGTATTTTATTTTTGCTATGTTTAGACGATTTTGCGCAGTTTAAGACGGATCTGAGGTCGTATAAATGGCTTGGTGAGATAGTTCAATGCCTGTTAATTGTTGGAGGTCCTTTTTAAACTGAATAAAGTCGTCTAATAGTAGCCACAATAAAGTTAAAAGGACGGTTCGGTACTGAACGGGTTAACCCTAGTGGAGGTACTTAGCTTAGAACAGACATGCAAAGGACACATTATGAGGTTTAATTTATGAAAGAACAATAGAGCAGTATACAGTATATGAGGACTACAACAAATACAATAAATAGTGGCCTTATGATAAAGAGACTACAGACATAAAAATTAATATAAGTAGAACTTGCAAAGGAGAATGAACATACAAGACATAGTGTATAAATGAATGCAAGGAATATTGGTAGCGTGACAGTTAATGGTGTAAAGGCAGGTGTTGTGTTTTAGAATTACTTTTCAATGATAGTTATATCTCTACCAGTCAAAGCGGAATCGTCTTGGTATCGCGAGGTATAACTATCCCAGGCAAGAGTAGCAAAGGGACTGTGTATTTTCTGCTTATTACAGTTATGAATAGAAGGTAACTTCAAGTGAAGATAGATATTAATAAAAGATTATCTCTAGGCAACTTCTATATGTTTTCCTGGCGTGGTAGGTAATTGATTAATTATCAAGGTTGGCCGGTTCAAGGGTACAAGATCTTGGGATGATGATGATCCTGATTTCTGTGTGAAGGCGCGAGTTGTCGAGGCTAGAGTGTCTGGGGCGGTTCCTTCATCGTCTGCTTCTGGCTGTGACTTCTTTGTCACTGGCCTTGTGAAGCACCAGTGAGCTCCTTGGAAACACTTAAGAGTGGGCCTTGGAAAGCACTCTGAAGGTCTTTGGAAACACCTTGGAAGTCTTTGGAAGCACCTCTACAAAGAAATGGGTCTTGGGAAACGCCTTTATCTCGGCCTTGGGAAGCACCGAGGAGCTTAGAGGGTGTGTAGCTATCGAATAGATCCCTCATCCGGTTCAACTTGCTTTTCTTGCTGCTCCTGGCGTTCTTTGATGTCCGGTCTATAAGGGCAGCCTTCTTCAGGTGATGAGAGGTGGACTTGGGCCGTTTTAGCTCGGAAGCCAGCGGCTCCATTGATAGGGTCACCGGAGGTCCAGAGGCAGGTAGCCCAGGTGGCATCAGATGCACTGATTTAAATAATAATTCATGTACAGTAACAATATAGTATATTTCACCCTCTTACGTATATATACAAGGCTATCTGCATACAATAATCCGATAGAAATTATGAAATATCGCCAAATAGACCTCCACGAGATATGTCCTCACGTCGGCAAAAAACAATTTACAGAGAACTAATATACTTATTCTAGTCAAACATTCACTAGTTTAACCTAGGACCTAGGTTCTCAGAACACGTGGTGGGGTAGTAATGGGATTTTAAGCAGAGGGGGGGCCTAGATGTCAATTTACCTAAGTGGGGTACGAATTAACACGGTCAAAGGGATATAGACAGGCTGTCTTCACAGAGCTGCCTATCCGGGCTAGACCTATCCACATAGTTCCAGAGGCAGGTAGCCCAGGTGACGTGATGTCATCGGGGGCGGGGATCCTACTTAGTACTGTTTGTGAAACAAGAAACGCAATGTAATACAAAAGTGTAAAAATCTATAAAAAAAGGGCAAATTTAACCTACTTCAGTGCAATATAAGTAAAATTGTATTTTGCTTTATATGATATGCATGTTCAAGCACAACATTTCCGGTGAGGTTAGTGAGTGAAGCCCTGCAAGCCAAGCGCCAGAGCTCTCATGAATTACTGTCTCCACAACAACCCCCTCCCCTCCTTATGTCTCACCGCAACAAACACCCCCTCCCTCCCCCTCCTACTGTCTCACCACAACCACCCCCTCCCCCTCCTGGACATTTATAGTGCATTGCCCCAACATCTGTACGGTAGCTGCAGTGTTAAAAGTATTCAGTTGCACAAGTAGCAACATTGCCAGCATAATACCCCCCTTAGCTTAGTAGCCTTGTATGACAAGCAATAAGATGCAATAAGATACGAGGGACACATTAATTTTTCCTTCCTTATCCCCAATGGAAGGAGTCAAAATTAATGAAACAGCTCTACAACCTTCAATATGCTTTTTGCTATCACTGTTAATCTAAATAATTTGCTAACAAGTCTGAACAAACCTTCACTATTAAAGCTTTGTTTAGTTGCTCTGAATAGTAATACAATATACATATGAAAGAGAGAGAGAGAGAGAGAGAGAGAGAGAGAGAGAGAGAGAGAGAGAGAGAGAGAGAAGCGAATGTTGAAGTTGTGACGGTGTTACAATACTCTTGACGCCGACTATACTGTACAATAAAAATAAAGAAGATTAATGACAGGAAACTTCAGAGAGTAAATAAATGACTGTCGCGGCGACAGTCACTTAAGGCGCCTGTATCCTGTCCACTTGTTTATTCAGCACATGACCCTAAGTGCCCAGTCACATGACCCTTAATTTCTGGCGAATATCGATCAGATTCTGTAAATTATAATGTTGTGTCTACCGGGATAGAACACAAACACATAAATCAGGTCCGGCTTAATCGGATGTACCGATTTAAACAATAATTCATGTACAGTAACAATATAGTATATTTCACCCTCTTACGTATATATACAAGGCTATCTGCGTACAATAATCCGATAGAAATTATGAAATATCGCCAAATAGACCTCCACGAGATATGTCCTCACGTCGGCATAAAACAATTTACAGAGAACTAATATGCTTATTTTAGTAAAACATTCACTAGCTTAACCTAGGACCTAGGTTCTCAGAACACGTGGTGGGGTAGTAATGGGATTTTAAGCAGAGCGGGGGGCCTAGCTGTCAATTTACCTAAGTGGGGTACGAATTAACACGGTCAAAGGGATATAGACAGGCTGTCTTCACAGAGCTGCCTATCCGGGCTAGACCTATCAACGTGGGGACATATGGGACAGTAAGGGACGGATCCTAGGTAATTTATAAATAACTCTACTTCTGGGGATATCTACGGCCAAGTGAATTATAGATCACGACTTATATTACTCAAATCCCAATGTCCAACTTGCGATCATACAAACAACATATACAACACACTTAACTTTATCACTTGGCTATCACAGCACAACACACTAATACACCCGAGGATAATTCCGTACTCGATCACTCAGGGAATCAATAAGAATATCAACGGTAATACCTAGTCAGCGTCCTGACGTTACCATCACACCTATGACATAATAAACTTCAATGACATTACCTGTCTTAAATGTCCAAAGCTTCACTCGCAATGGGTAGACAATCACCATACGCGTGACGGGACACAGGATACTCTCAATCTATTTCTACTACCACAGGGCACCTATTGTTCACTTACGGCAGTGGTAGGAATTCTGTATACACGGGGAATGTAATACAATGTATGTTTCCAGGAGAGATAACCCCTCGGCCTGAGTACAGTGGCGGCGCTAGACAAAGGGCCCATGCCAAACAGATTAACGTTACTGGTCTCTACTCTAGGACCAGGATAAAAGGGAAAGTACAATTCTAGCTTTGCCTGTCCAGGGCGTACATATGAGGAGTCTGGCATACAAGAGGGATAAGGGGTCACGTCTACAATTCCACTGAAAGTGTTACAGCAAGCGGGTTATAGGGTTAATTTTATGCACGGTTTTCCTTAGTTTGTTAAGCTCATCGTTCTTCAATCCTCTCGGGCCAGTATTGTCCATTCAACACTCCGGGGGCGACGATGAGTCCTCGTCTCTGTCGTCGCCAGACACTACCTCTAAACATTCGAATTAAAACCAATACTGTTTAACTGGGCGTCCAATTCTTCTGTCGTCCTCCCTAGGTTTTGTTCCTGCTTCCGTTAGCTTGGTAGTTGCAGGAGTTCGGCACAGTCATAGTCGGGATCTCTCTTCAATGGTTCGAGTTCTGGACAACTTTCCGGAATTATCGTTATCTCCTCTTCTGGAGAACCTAGATTCGTTTCGCGGTTGAGTAGCTCTTCCGCGCTAGGGTTGGTGCGATGTCGGTCATATGTGGGGGAGGGCCACCTAGGTAGATACTCTATATCTTTGGCGCCCAGCAGGTCTTCTATGGTCGGCGTCGTTAGGTCGATCAATGGGATGGGAGAGTTTTATGTATGGGCTTGTGGTGGCAGTGGTGTCGAGGAGGAGGAGGTGTGATGCCAGTGGTAGGCTTAGTTCGTTCTGATCTCTTCTCGTCGTCCAGGTATGAGTTCGTGTCGGATTCTGATGGGTGCCTCCCCATCATCTTTAGGGCCAATTAGGGGCAAAGGGTTGTCCATATCTTTAGGTGCTGGTCCAATCATTGACCCTTGATAGGTCGTTTGCTCCGCCCTGACCGCATACTGGTAACTCGACTGACGTTTGCTCCTGGTTCCCATGGCTGCTTCTTTCCACGGTGTTGTTCTTGGTATCTCCCTCATGGTGCTGGTCCAGGCAGTGTTTGTCCAGTGGGGTGTATTGGGGGGTGTTTGAGATGCAAAGATGAAATGCCGGGAAGAACACCTTGACCCCTTCAGTATACGATAGAGAAAATGTAATCTCATTCTGTCAAACACGAGACGATTTTATTCAGTATGGGAAGAACTTCTAGGCATCAAAGGGATTCAGACTATCTTCATTAACTCTTTGACCCCCACATATCCTTCCTAAGCCTGTGGCATCATCATCGAATGAGAGCGACAGTAGAATAAAGAAAAGTGTGCTCGTCTACTGAAAGGGTTAAGTGTCCTAAGTGGTGTGCTCTGACTTAACTGTTCTGACAGGAGGGAGCCGTTGTTTATTACTGTAAGTGACACCTGACAGCTGTTCTTCTCTTTATTTTTACTATGTTAAAAAGAAAGCTGTCCACGGGAGCCGGATGGATTTCACGACATAATTATATTGCTTGCGAACAAGATCAACAGACACAAAGATACTCAACGCATCCATTATGACAAGTGTATGAATTAAGTAGAAGGGAAACACAGGAGAGAGCTTGAATTCGTTATTCCTCTTACGTTTCGGGCTACACAGAACCCATCTTCAGAGAGACTGGCTCTCTGAAGATGGGTTCTGCGTAGCCCGAAACGTAAGATAAATATATAATTCAAGCTCTTTCCTGTGTTTCCCTTCCACCTAATTCATCCATTTGTGTTGCTTCTGTACAGAGAGCTCTACCGAACGCCTATTAAGGGAGCCCACCTCGCTTTTTTTTCTCTTTCTCTCCCTCTCTCTTTGGCTTGTATCCATTCGGTCCCATTCAGCCTACTATTTTAAGACGTTTACCCCTATCTAGGTGTTAATATTTTCCTGGCGAGCGGGAGTGACCCAGCATATATATATATATATATATATTTTTTTTTTTTTTTTTTTACAGCAAGCTAAATTTGTAAATTTTGATAGAAAAATTTCTCCGGCGAAGCCGGATTTCTCCATACAATGTTGGCTCGCTATCGCTCGCCAGGAAGAAATCGACACCTGGATGGGGATAAACGTCTTAAAACAGTTGGCTGAATGGGCCGAATGAATACAAGCCAGGAAAAGAGAGAAAAGGAGAGAGAGATAAGCAAAGCCGGTGACCCCCCTTAAATGCAATCACTTCTTCCTTGGCGCCTATCCTATCTGTCCACCTAATTTCCTGAACACCGGTGCACAACCTTTTAAAATATGGTAGCTTGTTTATAGACAGACACAGAGGCAAACGGAGGCAAAAACAGAATAGAAATGCGTAATCGAATCTTGAAAGGGTTAAATGTGTATAGTGTTGTGACATGAATTATTTGGGCGACTGTACAGCGAGGCACCTGCCAGCCAGTCATGCCGTGTGCACCTGTGTACAGTGTACACCACGGATCCAGGCCACATGTGTATATATATAGACACCACGCACACACATATATACATACATACAGGCACACTCACACACATATACTTACATTCACACGCACGCACACACTGCCAAAAGGTAGCCACACACACACCGACACACGTACACTGTCAGAGGGTACACCCACCCACCCACCAACCCACACACACTGACACTGTCAGAGGGCATACACCTTGTGATTGATCTGTGCAACACCCCATATACCGACCTACATATACTTTACACTATATTTATCGGGTTTTGTATACAGGTTATATTTATCATTGTTACTGGATATTCTACATACTGTATATCGTGTTATGTATACAGGTTATATTTATTAAAGTTATGCAATTGTTTATCTATTTATTGTTTTTTGTTTTATAATGATGTAGTTGGTTTGTGTACTCACTTATGAAATGTTATATACTCAGATCTTAGTATACCGGGTATAATATACGTCAAATACATACATAGAGAAAACACACAACTTTTATTTTTTTTCACTCGGAAACGCTGCCAAAATTAATCATAACAATTAATTCGTAATCACTGACATGCAATATTGCATTCTCCTTGTTTAATATTATTATTATTGTTATTATTATTATTATTATTATTATTATTATATATATTATATATATATATATATATATATATATATATATATATATATATATATATAGATATATATATATATATTATATATATATATATATATATATATATATATATATATATATCTATATATATATATATATATATATATACAGTATATTATATATACTGTATGTGTGTGTGTGTGTGTGTATTCTTCGTCTTTTCCTCATATTTCTTCTCTTCTTATCCTTCTCCTTCTCGTCTACTGTACCACCATCGTCTACTGTACCACCATCGTCTACTGTACCACCATCGTCTACTGTACCACCATCGTCTAGACAACCCACAGTATTGACACAACCATCCATGCATACTTCACCAAGACATGCACACACCTCGTTAGCCTACTACCACAGCCGCTTCTCAGAACTGGACCATTCACCTATGGATTTTCTCAGTCACCCATTACAGCTCCGTTTGTGTTTAACCCCTTCTGTACCGGTCATTAACCCTTTCTGTACCGGTCACGTCCTTTTCATAACACTCTGGAGACGATTATTCAACTTAGGAAGGCCTTCAAGCAAATAATAAGGCTTCAAACTATCTCAACCAACCCTTTCAACTACCACAGATCGTTCCTAAGCTGAATAATATCGTATACATATAGCTAGCACGAGATATAACACACGTCACTGGTACTCAAAGGGTTAACCCCTTCTGTACTGGTGACGTCTTTGGTATAGTATTATGGCTACGCTTATGAAGCTTAGGAATGATATATGGTAGCTAAGAGGATTCATTGAGATAGTCTGTAGCCATTTAATTGGTAGACGTCCTTCCTAAGCTGAATTAAATCGTCTAATAATTGCCAGCCTATAATGAAAAGAATGTCACCGGTAATGAAGGGGTTAAGCTGAATATAAGGGTCGGATGTTAGCAAGAATAACAATTAATATCATGGCATTGTACTTTCTGGATTAGCTCAGCATTGCAATATCGTGATCCTAATATTGAGTACACCTATATACTATCACTATTAACAACTAAACGGCACGAAAGGTCTTAAAATCGCCAAACTAAGGGGGTAAACGTCTATAAATATAAAACACTAATGGCGCTAAACATGAGGGAGAAGGGGGTCCAGAAAGAAATATATCCTTAACCCTTTGAGTACCAGCTACGTGCGCATTATTATATTCTAGCTATATTTAGAAGATATTATGCAGCTTAGAGAGGATCTGTGGTAGTTAAAAGGGTTGGCTGATATAAACTGAAGCCTTATTATTGCTAGAGGTACTTCCTAAGCTAAATAAAACCGTCTAATCATAGCTAGAATACAATGGAAAAGACGGCTTGGTAATGAAGGGGTTAAACAGAAGAAAACAAAATTGATCAATGATATCTACAAGAAATATAAACAAATATTATGACCTGTACTGAAAGGATACGAATACTTCAGAAAAAACCGTGTCAGTGACTCATTGATTTTCAGCCATTATACAGTTCCCATTGTTGCTTTCTCTCTTTCTCTCGCTCTCTCTCTCTCTCTCTCTCTCTCTCTCTCTCTCTCTCTCACCCATTATATACAGCTTCCATTGTTTACCTTACTGGGGGTCACGTTTTGGCTGGGGGGTAAGTATAAAGAACCTCCTCGGCCCAAATAGGGTTAACAACATATGTATCTATAAACTCTTCTTTAAGGAGGGATGGTCATATTCATTTGCTAATTTATGTATCGTTTTTTTTTTTTTTTTTTTTTAGTTTCGTCCCTAGACCTCCATCAAGCTTGGGGGAGGGGGGGGGGGGGAGGGGAGACACATGTTACAGATACTTTTGCCTTTTGTCTTCTTCATTTATTTATAAGTATAAATGATGACATAGCTCGTGATTTTCTAGGTCATGTAACTCCTCTGCCTAGGATCACCACTTGTTAGGGTGCATTAATAGCAAGAGAGAGAGAGAGAGTGTGTGTGTGTGTGTGTGTGTGTGTGTGTGTGTGTGTGGAGGGAGGGGGGGGGAGGGGGGGTTAGTGTCTGAGCTGTTCACGGTATTCTGTTGAGGCATGCAGACACACACACAGACAAATACACACACATAGACTGACATGTATAATATTCTCTCACACAGAATTCATGAAGGATGACTGTTAGTTGGCATATGCAAAACTCCACACACACACACACACACACACACGTGTATCAAGAAGATAATCGTGTTAACTGGCAGCAGTCCATATACACACGTGCACACACACACATACCAACACATACACACACACGCACACATACTGTAGTTTAAATGCACTAAGTAAATGTATGTCTGCCACACAAAACACACTTTTTCTCTCTCTCTATCACTGGCTCTCTCTCTCTCTCTCTCTCTCTCAAAATCAGTTAGTTTAGGTGAGTAGTCTATTGTCGTTCTCTTCTTCATTAATGTTGTTCTAATAGGCTCACCATTCTTCTTATTCTTATTAGTTTGCATTTCCCTTCACACAACGAAAAGCTTCCATTGTTTAGCTTTCATACATAATTTTAACTGTCCTTTCCGCATTCTCTTTCTCTTATTATACTATACTATATTTTTATATTTTATTAATATATTTTATTTATTATTATTGTTATTCTTTTAATATTATATTTTATTGTATTAATTAATTAATTTATATTTAATTATATAGTATTCCCTTTTTCTATATTTTTTGCATTTATTCTTTTATTATTTCCAAGTTCTCTTGTAGCCTATACCAATCTGCTGTATTATCTGTCAACCCCCGACACACCAGTATGTGGGTTTATTGTGTGTCACTTCAAGATTTTCTGGATGATGATAATGAAGGCAATATCTAAAAATCAATTAGTCGACTTTTGACACATTCGTTTCCTCTGTTTCACCTATCTATTCTTGACTTCACTTGTAATCCATTTAAGAAGAAAAAAGATAAGAAAACAATTAGAAAACAGAAAAAAAGGGAAAGGGAGAAAAAAGAGGAAAAGGAGAAAAAACAGAAAACAGAAGAAAAATAAGAAGAAGCAGATGAAGAAGAAGAATTAGAAGAAAAAGGAGAATTTACATGGCATTGCATATTACACCTTACCTGATCTTATAGCTAACCCAGCACCCTATCTATCCCTACCCATTCTTAACCACCTCCCCCCCTCCCCCCAGCCAATCAGATCTACCTTATGACCCCTCCCCCCCCCCCCCCCCCCCCCCCTCTCCTCCTCCACCACCCCCCACTAAGCTTATATCACTTCTAGAGCAGTCAGCCTGTCGGGGGTAGCGTTTTCTTATTTCTACTTGATACTGCTAACTCACTCTTTCACACACACTCTCTCACTTTCTCATTCTCTCTCTCTCTCTCTCTCTCTCTCTCTCTCTCTCTCTCTCTCTCTCTCTCTCTCTCATTATATAGATAGATAGATCCAACCCCCCACTAAGCTTACGGTATATCACTTCTAGAGCAGTCTCTCTCTCTCTCTCTCTCTCTCTCTCTCTCTCTCTCTCTCCTCTCTCTCCCCTCTCCTCTCTATATCTCCTCCCGTCCTCCTTCCCTCTCTCTCTCTCTCTGTCTCTCTCTCTCTCTCTCCTCCTCTCTCTCCTCTCGTCTCCCTCTCTCTCCCTCTCCTCTCATCGTCCTCCTTCTCTCTCTCCTCTCTCTCCTCTCCTCTCTCTCTCTCTCTCCCTCCCTCTCTCTCTCTCTCGCTCTAGATAGATAGATAGATCCAACCCCCCACTAAGCTTACGGTATATCACTTCTAGAGCAGTCTCTCTCTCTCTCTCTCTCTCTCTCTCTCTGTCATTATATAGATAGATAGATAGATCCAACCCCCCCCTAAGCTTACGGTATATCACTTCTAGAGCAGTCTCTCTCTCTCTCTCTCTCTCTCTCTCTCTCTCTCTCTCTCATTATATAGATAGATAGATAGATCCACACCCCAAACAGGCCCAAAACCCCCCACTAAGCTTACGGTATATCACTTCTAGAGCAGTCTCTCTCTCTCTCTCTCTCTCTCTCTCTCTCTCATTATATAGATAGATAGATAGATCCAACCCCCCACTAAGCTTACGGTATATCACTTCTAGAGCAGTCTCTCTCTCTCTCTCTCTCTCTCTCTCTCTCATTATATAGATAGATATAATCCAAACCCCCACTAAGCTTACGGTATATCACTTCTAGAGCAGTCTCTCTCTCTCTCTCTCTCTCTCTCTCTCTCTCTCTCTCTCATTATATAGATAGATAGATAGATCCAACCCCCCACTAAGCTTACGGTATATCACTTCTAGAGCAGTCTCTCTCTCTCTCTCTCTCTCTGTCATTATATAGATAGATAGATAGATCCAAACCCCCCCCCCCCTAATCTTCGGTATATATCACTTCTAGAGCAGTCTCTCTCTCTCTCTCTCTCTCTCTCTCATTATATAGATAGATAGATAGATCCAACCCCCCACTAAGCTTACGGTATATCACTTCTAGAGCAGTCTCTCTCTCTCTCTCTCTCTCTCTCTCTCTCTCTCTCTCTCTCTCTCTCTCTCATTATATAGATAGATAGATAGATCCAACCCCCCACTAAGCTTCTCACTTCTAATATCTCTCTCTCTCTCTCTCTCTCATTATATAGATAGATAGATAGATCCAACCCCCCACTAAGCTTACGGTATATCACTTCTAGAGCAGTCTCTCTCTCTCTCTCTCTCTCTCTCTGTCATTATATAGATAGATAGATAGATCCAACCCCCCACTAAGCTTACGGTATATCACTTCTAATAGCAGTTCCCTCTCCTCTATCCTCTCTCTCTCTCCTCTCATTATATAGATAGATAGATAGATCCAACCCCCCACTAAGCTTACGGTATATCACTTCTAGAGCAGTCTCTCTCTCTCTCTCTCTCTCTCTGTCATTATATAGATAGATAGATAGATCCAACCCCCCACTAAGCTTACGGTAGAATCACTTCTAGAACAGTCTTCTCTCTCCTCATCTCTCTCTCTCTGTGTCATTAACTATATGATAGATAGATCCAAACCCCCCACTAAGCTTACGGTATATACACTCTTCTATAGCAGTCTCTATCCTCTCTCTCTCCTTCTCTCTCTCTCTGTCTGCTCTGTCATTATATATAA
>CM064496.1:54039600-54066784 GCA_032716605.1 Paralithodes platypus | reverse complement strand
CACGCATTTATGACCGCAGTGGTTTGCCATTTTGCTAATTCCTATAGCATACCTTTTATACACTACACACCACCACCCACATTTGTCTATTCCTAGATTCATACCTTTTATACACTATAATTTTGCTATTCCTATATCATACCTTTTATACACTATAATTTTGCTATTCCTATATCATACCTTTTATACACTATCATTTTGCTATTCCTATATCATACCTTTTATACACTATAATTTTGCTATTCCTATATCATACCTTTTATACACTATCATTTTGCTATTCCTATATCATACCTTTTATACACTATCATTTTGCTATTCCTATATCATATTACCTGTTCTACATACTATCATTTTGCTATTCCTATATCATACCTTTTATACACTATCATTTTGCTATTCCTATATCATACCTTTTATACACTCTATCATTTCTTCATTTCCACCTCTCACATCCATTTCTATCTTCGTTTGCCCGAGTCATTGGAAAATCCGTCCCCCTTGCAACTGCGGATGTTGGTAAATAAGTCACCACCAACAACAACAACAAACTCCCGCCACAAAAATACCCCCGAACAAAGGACCATTCCACGGACCTTAACCCCTTCTGTACCGGCGACGTCTTTTTAATTTGATTCTCGCTATATTTAGACGATTTTGTGTAGCATAAGGATCTGTGGTAGTAAAAAGGGTTAAGAGGGGTGACCTGCTTTTTGTTATTTATGTCCTTTTCTCTTTCTCTGGCTTGTATCCATTCGGCCCCATTCAACCAAATATTTTGAGACGTTTATCCCCATCTAGGTGCCGATTTCTTCCTGGCGAGCGATAGCGAGCCAGCATTATATGAAGAAATCCGGTTTCGCCAGAGACATTTTTCTATCGAAAAATTTACAAATTTAGCCCGCTGTCAAACAAAAATAAAAAATATGCTGGCTCGCTACCGCTCACCAGTACCAAATTGACACCTGGATGGGGATAAAACGTCTTAAAACAGTAGGCTGAATGGGGCCAAATGGATAAAAGCCAGAGAAAGATAGAAAAGGACAGAACAAAAACAGGTCACCCCCTTAAAAAGGGGCTCCAGCAATTAATCTGGCAACTATTAGACGATATTATTCAATTTGAAAAGGGCCTCCATCAATTTGAAAAGGGCCTCCATCAATTTGAAAAGGGCCTCCCATCAATTTGAAAAGGGCCTCCATCAATATGAAAAGGGCCTCCATCAATTTGGAAAGGGCCTCCATCAATTTGGAAAGGGCCTCCATCAATTTGGAAAGGGCCTCCAGCAATTTGGAAAGGGCCTCCAGCAATTTGGAAAGGGCCTCCAGCAATTTGGAAAGGGCCTCCAGCAATTTGAAAAGGGCCTCCAGCAATTAACAGGCTTCGAACTATCTCACTTAAGGGGGGGGGGGGGACCTGTTTTTGTTCTGTCCTTTTCTCTCTTCCTTTCTCTGGCTTGTATCCATTTGGCCCCATTCAGCCTACTGTTTTTTAAAAAGCGTTTATCCCCATGCAGGTGTCAATTTTTTACTGGTGAGCGGTAGCGATCCAGCATATTTTTTATTTTTGTTTGACAGCAGGCTAAATTTGTACATTTATTGATAGAAAAATGTCTCCGGCGAAGCCGGATTTCTTCATATAATGGTGGGTCGCTTATGCTCGCCAGTAAGAAATCGAAAACCTAGATGGGAACGTCCTTAAAATAGTTTGCTGAATGGGGCCGAATGGATACAAGCCAGAGAAAGAGAGAAAAGGACAGAAATAACAAAAAGCAGGTCACCCCCCTGAACCTTGTCACTACCACAGATCCTTCCTAAACGGCACAAAATCGTGTAAATATAACCAGGATAACATTTAAAACACGTCGCCAGTACAGAAGGGGTTAACCCTCTCGGTATTCAACTACGCATTTCCATTTTCTTCTAGCTAATACTATACTAGACGATGTTCCATTAGGGCACACAGTACAGTCACTCACAACCATTCGTGGACACCGAATGTTTGTCTGTAACCCCTCCTGTACCGGTGATGTACTTTGCATTATATTCTGGCAACTGTTAGACGATTGTGTACAGCTTAGGAAGGACGTCTACTCATCAAAAGGCTACAGACTATCTCAATTAATCCTTTTAGCCACCATATATCCTTCCTAAGCTTCATAAAATCGTCTAAATGTAGCTGAAATACAATAAAAAAGACGTCGCCGGTAAAGAAGGGGTTAAGTTAATGCAAATCTCCGGACGGACTTTTTGGATGGAAGTTGCTGGTTCATAAAGGGTATATATGGGGATAATCAGCAGGTATATTCAAAGTATATATTATATACTTTGAATATACCTGCTGATTATCCCCGTCGGTATGTACAGGCACTCATATAATATACCTGCTGATTATCACCGTCGGTATGTACAGGCACTCATATAATATACCTGCTGATTATCCCCGTCGGTATGTACAGGCACTCATATAATATACCTGCTGATTATCCCCGTCGGTATGTACAGGCACTCATATAATATACCTGCTGATTATCACCGTTCGTAGGTACCCACGCATATAATATACCTGCTGATTATCACCGTCGGTATGTACAGGCACTCATATAATATATACCTGCTGATTATCACCGTCGGTATGTACAGGCACTCATATAATATACCTGCTGATTATCACCGTCGGTATGTACAGGCACTCATATAATATACCTGCTGATTATCACCGTCGGTATGTACAGGCACTCATATAATATACCTGCTGATTATCCCCGTCGGTATGTACAGGCACTCATATAATATACCTGCTGATTATCACCGTCGGTATGTACAGGCCCCATCATATAATATACCTGCTGATTATCCCCTTCTGTATGTACATGCACTCATATAATATATCCTTTGATTATCACCGTCGGTATGTAAAGGCACTCCATAATCATATACCTTCTGATTATCACCGTCGGTATGTACAGGCACTCATATAATATACCTGCTGATTATCCCCGTCGGTATGTACAGGCACTCATATAATATATACCTGCTGATTATCCCCGTCGGTATGTACAGGCACTCATATAATATACCTGCTGATTATCCCCGTCGGTATGTACAGGGAAAAATCACTCATATAATATACCCTGCTGATTAATCCCGTCGTAATGTTCAGGGCACTCATATAATATACCTGCTGATTATCACCGTCGGTATGTACAGGCACTCATATAATATACCTGCTGATTATCACCGTCGGTATGTACAGGCACTCATATAATATACCTGCTGATTATCACCGTCGGTATGTAAAGGCACTCATAACAATTCGTGGACAACATCACTTATTTCTAATTCTGGAAGTATATCTCTGGAAGCGAATTTATGCATATCATACTATAAAACCATATATACCCTTTATGGACCAGCAAGTTCCATCCAATTATACTCTATATACATAAGAGTGTATATACTTTGGGTATATTGGTGACAGGTGTGTGTGGGTGTGTACAGGTGTGTGTGGGTGTGTACAGGTGTGTGTGGGTGTGTGTGGGTGTGGGTGTGTGTGTGCGCGTGTTTTTGTTTGTATTTTTTTCTTGTTTATTCCGGTATCACACGAGCGCGTTTTCCCTCAACATTTATCCCCAACACTGGTCTGGCAGCTTGTGACATCAACTCTCACTCACTCTCACTCTCACACTCACCCTCTCTCTCTCTCACTCACCCTCCCTCTCTCTCTCTCTCTCTCTCGAAATTAGAATTGAAAAGGTTCAGCACTAGTATTTATAGAAACTTTTTCACATATAAGATCTGTTCTACCTGGAACAAATGTCCCTCAAAAGTTGTAAACAGTTCTATCAGCCCAAGAAAAAGCAGTTCAAGAAGAGAGTAGATATATTTTTGCAACACGCTGTACTGAGTGGTAGTGCACTAAACAGCTCTGCCTTGACGTTCGAGTATCTCCCCGGAATAGACGGCAAGGTCTTTGAAATATTAAGTATTCCTTGTAACTCACTCTCTCTCTCTCTCTCTCTCTCTCTCTCTCTCTCTCTCCCTCGTCTTCTCTCTCTCTTCTCTCTCTCTCTCTTCTCTCCTCTCGTCTCCTCTCGCTCTCTCCTCGCTCTCTCTCTCTCCATCCTCTCTTCTCTCTCTAAACACTCCTTCCTCTCTCTCCTCTCCTCCTCGTCTCTCCTCTTCTCCGACTCTCTCTCTCTCCCCTCCTCTCTGCTCTCTCTCTCCTCTCTCGTCAAAGTAAAGCACACCCAAGAATTCTATAGTTATATCCGACGAAAAATTAGTTACTTCAACTGTTTGGACCCCCCCGTTAGTCGATGAAAAATGAAATTCACCAAAGACTAAGTACAATTAGTAATGCCCTCTATATCTTTCTTTGCATCAGTTTTTTACAACGAAGACCTCATTGATATCCACCCATCGCCGATTCAGATTGATAATTCATATGTTCTAAGCATATCACCGTTACAGAGAGAGAAGTATTGAATTGTTAGAGATAACTCATGGTAAATAAAACGCCAGTACCTGCATAGCAATCTCGCCTAGAGTTCTAAAGGAAGCTAAGAATGAGCTCCTCCAAACCACTGACATTACTATTCAATAAATCCTTGCATTCTGGAACTATGCCTGATCAGTGGAAGCTAGCCCACGTACACCGCTAGTCCAAACAGGCAGCAAATCCCTACCCAGTAACTATCTTCCAATTAGCTTAACCTCAGTTTTATGTAAAATGCTAGAAACGGTCATACGAGACAGACTCGTAAATCACTTCAGTAAAATAACTACTTAACTATACTCCAACACGGCTTCTCGTAAAAAACGTTCCTGTTTTACAAACCTCTTAGACTTCTTCCACGATATCCTCAACCTCTACGATGCGAGTAAAGCTGTAGATATTATATACCTTGGATTTTCAAAAGGCCTTTGACAAAGTACCCACAAACGTTTACTGCTAAACTAAAAGCGCATGGAATACAAGACGGTGTTTGCAATGGATATAAAAGTGGCTCAGGCACCAGAAAGCAAAGGTTCGTCCATTCAACCGTAAAGGCATCTAATGGACCAATGGAAGTAGCGGGTAACCCGGGATTCGGTACTTAGGACAATTCTTTGCTAATTTACAACATCAACGACATCGGTCTGTCTGTGGTCGCACCATTACCGATCGAGTACAGGTCTCACCAATTTGCTTGACAATAAACAACAATTGCAAAAAATATTCGTGATCGGCCACTACCACTCGTCAGAAAGTTCACGGAATGATCTCACACAAAACGCAGATTGTACACAATCTGTGGCCAAAAAACCAATGTGCAAAGGGAGTTTTGTTGCAGTGGCGTAGTGAAGATTAAATGAGTACGAAAAAAACAACACCGGGCAAAGCGAAATGAGAAGGCAGAACGAAAAAATGAGAGAGAGAGTGCGAGGGCTAAAAGACAAAAAACGATTCTGCTAGATTACAACGAAATCTGAGGCTGGAGGGAGTAAGAACACATAAATCGAGTAACCAAACCGTGGGCTCCAGAGCAACAGATGGAGTGCAAGGTTAAATACACAACAATATTGGCTTTAAAGTCAGGTCATTCTCTAAATCCAAATAAAAGTGGCGGTGGTGTGACACGAAAAACAAAATAGACAAACGCTGTTGAAAGTAGGTAGCGCTTGGTGATCACTTAGTGCACACTCTCGGTGCGTGGAATACTATACGAATATACAGGGGCCTGGCACGGAGACCACAAAGATACACAAACCAAAATAAAACGAGGTCACGATAGAGTGAAAACCAATGAACCTAGCCTGAGAACAAACCATACGAAGAGCGTCTTAGAGAATTAAATCTAGTTCCTTTAACCACAGTAACAGATTAAAAAAAAAAGAGACTTAATCAAGTGATTCAAGAAAAAATCAGCAAAATACGACAAGATCAACTGCAAAGGACACTGACAAGAATCGAACCATAATTACCGCGGGAAACATGGGGGCAACCACTGATTGTGAAATACAAATCGTTGTACTCGCCGAATCTAAGAATTGCGCGCAATCGAGTTGTCAACTTGTGGAATGGCTTCCCCGAGACCGGTTGTTGTTTATGACTGCAGCACCGTTGGATTCATTTAAATTCCGCCTAGACAAATATCTCGCATCAAACCCGCGACTGACTGCGTTTTGTAAAATGATTAACTTTATCCTCCCTCATTTTACTAACCCTCGTCCCCTACTACTTTCCTAGTCCTGCCACGTGTATGGCAGGGCAGTATTTCCCGTTCCAATGTTCCCTTCCCACTCTAAACCACTGTTTGGACACTTGATCCTCAGTGGTTTTGGAGGACAACACAAGCAGCCTAGAAGGGTCACTAGATCTGTTGTTGCTTGATTTCCTTTGTACTCCTTTGTACTCCGTCAGCCAGCAGTTTTCCCTTCCTCCCGGACACCTCCTCCTCCTGGTGGTGGCATAGGTGTCCTTGGTGAAGTTGGTGCCAGTGCCAAGCGTGTCACCGTATTTGTAACTCAGGGGGAACAGCTGCTCTAACCCTTTACTGCCACAATCATCTACCACTATCACTACTACCACCATCACCTATCACTACCCCACCTATCACTACCACACCTGTCACCACCTACCACTATCATACCTGCCACTACCATCATCACCTACCACTATCACACGATCCCACCCGGCATCACTTCATCACACACCCTATCCGCCACTACTACTGTCTCACACCGGTGTCTCACTATCACTCACTACCACAGGCCTATTACTACAACTACCCCGATCAACTAATCACTACCACAACCTCACCCTAATCCACACCTGTCATCACTACCACTATCACCACTACTACTTCCACACCTGTCATCACTATCACTACCACACCTATTACCACTACTATTACTACCACTATCACTATTACTACCACACCTACCAATATAACCACTACCACACATACCACAATCACCACTCTCCAAACTCTCCACTACCCCTCCCCCTCCACCTTCCCTTCCCCAAACACCCCCACACATGCCAGAACAACACAGCTGTGACCCACACCTGCACCATCATTATCATTTACTTATTCATATATATATATATATATATAATATATATACACACATAGGTTAATGTGTGTTTTTTCAATTTCCTCCTTAGTCCTCCATCAAGGTTACAGCAAATGCCGCCAACTTGTGGAATGGGCTTCCCCGAGACGTTATTGACTGCAGCACCGTTGATTCTTTTAAACTTCGCATAAACAAATATCTTGCATCAAACCCGCGACTGACTGACTGTTTGTAAATTAATAACTTTATTTTATTCCCCCCTCAGATTCATCAAGGATTATTGCATATATACAGTATGTACTAAGACTTTACTCTCTTTTTTCCAGACATACGAAAGATCACTTATAACTGTGTTATGTTACTAACCCATCTGTCCCCTATTAACTTCCTAATCCTGCCACGGACATTAGTTCCAGGGAAGTAGTTTCCTTTCCAATTTTCCCTTACCCACTCTAAACCACTGTTTGGACACTTGATCCTCAGTGTTTTGAAGGACAAGCAGTCTAGAGGAGTCACTAGACCTGTTGTTGCTTGATTTCCTTTGTACTCCTTTGATCCCCTTTCGAGATAAATATGTGCGTTTTTCGCTAGACAAAATCCCCCGGCCAAAGGGCAGTTCCTCCTAAATTGCAGGCTCGCTTTCGTTCGCCAGGAAAATATCGACATATAAATGGCACGAAATGTATGTAAATGGCCAAAGTAATGGGGCAAAGGCCATAAAATCATATATGAGGGAGAAATGGGTCCTGATCCCCTCCCCCCTCCCCTTAAACCCTTTGAATACCAGCGACGTGTTATATTTTCTTCTAGCTATATTTAGATGATATTGTGCAGCTTAGAAAGGCTATGTGTTAGCTAAAAGGGTTGATTGACACAGTCTGAAGCCTTCTTATGCTAGGGGTCCTTCCTAAGCTGTATAAAGTCGTCTAATAGTTGCTGCCAATATATGATAAACACGACGTCCGAACACCGACAATCCCATGATATCCACGGGCTGGTATTATACCGTATATATAAAACTATATCATATACAGTAGCTACATAATGCATAGGCACACCCAAACAAGATGTATATAATATGCTGAGTGCAATTTTTAGGGTGAGGCCGCATTCTCCCGTGGTTAACCCTTTCAGTACCGAGGACGTCCTTTTCATTATATTCCAGCAATATACTGTATGCGAGTTCATTAAGCTTAGGACCAAACACACTCATTAAGCTTAGGACCAAACACACTCATTAAGCTTAGGACCAAACACACTCATTAAGCTTAGGACCAAACACACTCATTAAGCTTAGGACCAAACACACTCATTAAGCTTAGGACCAAACACACTCATTAAGCTTAGGACCAAACACACTCATTAAGCTTAGGACCAAACACTCATTTAAAGCTCAAAACTCGCTAGTGGTCAATTGAAAAAAAGGGATAAATGGATTGAAAGGGTTAAACTGTGATGCCGCTGTACCGGAAGCTGTATGTCCGTATGTATGTAGTTGGATGTGTGTGGTTGTTGGTGTGTTTAAGCTTGTTTGTGTGTTTGTGCAACGTTTTGTTCTCCTCCGCTTTTTCCCTTCCCAGCTCATCTCTCTCCTCTCTGTCTGTCTGTGTGTATGTATGTCTGTATGCCTGTTTGTTTGTCTGTCTGTCTCTCTCTCTCTCTCTCTCTCTCTCTCTCTCTCTCTCTCTCTCTCTCTCTCTCTCGATCGTACATTTGTGTATCTGTAAACAAGATAACTCACAAAGTAATAAACCGATATTCACGACATTTATAGTGGGCAGAATAAAGATAAAGACCCAGAAGAATTTTTTGTTTTTTTATAATGGAATAGAACCAGTCACAACGCCTCTCTAGTATGTGTGTGTGTGTGTTTTATTGTATTATTGTGGATGTTGTTGTTAGTGGTGGTAGTGTTTTATGTGTGTTTTATTATGCAAGTAGTTGTTGTTGTTGTTATTGTTCTTGTAGTAGTAGTAGTAGTACTATACTCTATTTTTTTCCAGCTGATGGTAAATTGAATCCCTTAGTAGCTAATTTATCGATACTCAATGGAAATATATGAAACCGCTATGGCTGTGTGTCGGATTAATGCCAAGTTTCATAATTAACATCATAATATGTCGCTACAAAATCTACCTTATAGCCGAGTAACAAAGATAAATACATGACAATTTACCCACAGCTGGAAACAAAATAGACTATAGTCGTCGTTCCCTAGGCTGCCTGTACCGAACAGCCCCGTGGAGTTGTTGTTGTTGCTGTTGTCTCGTCGTTGTTGTTGTTGGTGGTGGTTGTCATGGTGGTGATGGTGTTTTATGTGTGTTTTCATTCTTGTTTTATATATTGTGAATGTTGTTGGAGGTAGTGGTAGTGTTTAATGTGTTTTATTTATTATTATTTTTTTTAATCTTGTGAATGTTGTTGTTGTAGGTGGTGGTGGTGTTTTACGGGTTTGTTTTTGGTGGTGGTGGTGTTTTACGGGTTTGTTTTTGGTGGTGGTGGTGTTTTACGGGTTTGTTTTTGGTGGTGGTGGTGTTTTACGGGTTTGTTTTTGGTGGTGGGGGTGTTTTACGGGTTTGTTTTTGGTGGTGGTGGTGTTTTACGAGTTTGTTTTTGGTGGTGGTGGTGTTTTACGGGTTTGTTTTTGGTGGTGGTGGTGTTCTACGAGTTTGTTTTTGGTGGTGGTGGTGGTGTTTTACGGGTTTGTTTTTGGTGGTGGTGGTGTTTTACGGGTTTGTTTTTGGTGGTGGTGGTGTTTTACGTGTTTTGTTTTGGTGGTGGTGGTGTTTTACGTGTTTGGTTTTGGTGGTGGTGGTGTTTTACGGGTTTGTTTTTGGTGGTGGTGGTGTTTTACGGGTTTGGTTTTGGTGGTGGTGGTGTTTTACGTGTTTGGTTTTGGTGGTGGTGGTGTTTTACGTGTTTGGTTTTGGTGGTGGTGGTGTTTTACGTGTTTGTTTTTGGTGGTGGTGGTGTTTTACGGGTTTGTTTTTGGTGGTGGTGGTGTTTTACGGGTTTGGTTTTGGTAGTGGTGGTGTTTTACGGGTTTGGTTTTGGTAGTGGTGGTGTTTTACGGGTTTTGGTTTTGGTAGTGGTGGTGTTTTACGGGTTTGGGTTTTGGTAGTGGTGGTGTTTTACGGGTTTGGTTTTGGTAGTGGTGGTGTTTTACGGGTTTGTTTTTGGTGGTGGTGGTGTTTTACGGGTTTGGTTTTGGTAGTGGTGGTGTTTTACGGGTTTGGTTTTGGTAGTGGTGGTGTTTTACGGGTTTGGTTTTGGTAGTGGTGGTGTTTTACGGGTTTGGTTTTGGTAGTGGTGGTGTTTTACGGGTTTGGTTTTGGTAGTGGTGGTGTTTTACGGGTTTGGTTTTGGTAGTGGTGGTGTTTTACGGGTTTGGTTTTGGTAGTGGTGGTGTTTTACGAGTTATCTTAATATTCTCTACACGCTACACTACTGATGTACTTCCGGACACTACTGATGTACTTCCGGACACTACTGATGTACTTCCGGACACTACAACTCTTACTAGGCCCAAGTCTGTTTATGTAGAGGGGAGGGGAGGCAAGGGTAGGGGAGGAGAGGAAAGAGTGGGGGGAGGCAAGGGTGGAGGGAAAGAAGGAGAGAAAAGGGGAGAGGAGAAGAAGCAAGGGGGAGGGGAGTGGAGAGGGCAGAAGGGGAGGTACAAGGCGAAGAGGGGGGAGGGGGAAAAGAAAAGCATGGGGGAAAGGAACGTGAAAGGCTAGACACCGCGGGGGGAACAGGGGGGGGGGGGGGGAGGAATGGAGGGCAGGGAGACGTGATAATGGTATAAGAGGAGAACCATAAATAAAGGAGAAAGAAGGGAAAAGATGGAAAGGAGAGTAAAGGTTGAGGAATTGAAAATATGGAGTATATAAGTATATATATATATATATATATATATATATATATATATATATATATATATATATATATATATATATATATATATGGATTGGGTAGAGGAGAAAACACAGGGAAGAGCTATGAATCTTTATTCTCTAACGTTTCGGGTTATGTTATGTACCCATCTTCAGAGAGACTGACAGATGTTTTAGAAAACTCACAGAATATATACAAAGTCAGGAAATTCATTGTTGGCATCCTAGAATAGTGCTGCCATTTTTATGGCGATATTTTAAATCTTATAAGTAGAACAATTATCCGATTAGCCTACCCTCTGGGACGGGGATATTCTTTACCTCTTTCTCTAATTACCTTTTTATCCCTTTCGGTAATTAGAGAAAGAGATAAAGAATATCCCCGTCCCAGAGGGTAGGCTAATCGGATAATTGTTCTATTTATAAGATTTAAAATATCGCCATAAAAATGGCAGCACTATTCTAGGATGCCAATAATGAATTTCCTGACTTTGTATATATTCTGTGAGTTTTCTAAAACATCTGTCAGTCTCTCTGAAGATGGGTACATAACATAACCCGAAACGTTAGAGAATAAAGATTCATAGCTCTTCCCTGTGTTTTCTCCTCCACCCAATCCGTCTACCTGTCAGTATGGAACATTCATATATATACTGTATAGTAAGTAATGACACTCATAGGGTAAATAAGGTGAGAGTGGGGATTTGTGTTAATACAGTAGAGATATAGATAGACAGAGAGAGAGAGAGATAACAAAGTGGACTAGCTAAGGGTAGGAAGGGGTAGACAAGAAGTGATGAAGGGAGAGCCGTGATGAGGTCCCTGGAGTATATAAATGAGGAGGCGGGGGCGGCAGTAGATACAGGGGGGCGGGGCAGTACTGTGAGAGAGAGAGAGAGAGAGAGAGAGAGAGAGTGAGAGAGAGAGAGAGAGAGAGAGAGTGTGAGTGTGAGTGAGAGACAGACAGACAATGAGAGAGAGAGATAACAAAGAGGGCTAGATAAGGCTAGGAAGGGGTGGTGGATTAGAGAGAGCCATGATGAGGTCCCTGGAGTATATAAATGAGGAGGCGGGGGCGGCAGCCATCGGTCGGTCGGTCGGTCGGCAGTAGATAAAGAGAGGGAGGGAGGGGCGGAAGTACTGAGAGAGAGAGAGAGATGACAAAGAGGGTAGGAAGAGGTGGTGGATAAGAATAGTATCTCATAGGCTTTGTGGTCCATGCCAGGGAGATAACCCAGAAGCAGACATGAGCACCGCAAACGGAGGTATAATACGGCATGATTATACTGTACTGATCGAAGTCAGTGAAAAGTGGGTTGCTGCTTCCCTAGAATATTTTGTAAAAGGATGAAGTGATAAAATGTCATATGAAGTCAGTGAAAAGTGGGTTGCTGCTTCCCTAGAATATTTTGTAAAAGGATAAGTGATAAAATCATATGAAGTCAGTGAAAAGTGGGTTGCTGCTTCCCTAGAATATTTTGTAAAAGGATGAAGTGATAAAATGTCATATGAAGTCAGTGAAAAGTGGGTTGCTGCTTCCCTAGAATATTTTGTAAAAGGATGAAGTGATAAAATGTCATATGAAGTCAGTGAAAAGTGGGTTGCTGCTTCCCTAGAATATTTTGTAAAAGGATGAAGTGATAAAATGTCATAAGACGTCAGTGAAAAGTGGGTTGCTGCTTCCTTAGACTTTCTGTAAAAATTGAAAAACAATAAAACATCATAGGACATCAAATAGTATAATATTGTAGTTTACTGAGTGAAGTCTTAGTGGGAAGTTGGTGGTTGATTCCCTAGATTATTTGGGTAAAAAAGCTGAATATTGAACTCGTACAAGGTGTTCCAGTATTGAAGCTATGTTGCAAGTCTTATCACGATCAGTGAAGCAATAAAGACTATAGGATAGAGATGATAAAAGGAAAGTTAAGGGGATATTTCCACTGGAGGGATTTTTTTTTCTTGACCCCCTTTTTCCGTCATGTTTAGCCCGATTGCTTTTAAGATATTAAGACGTTCGCCCCATTATTTTGTCGATTTTAAGAACTTTCGCTCCCTTTCTGTCAATGTTAAGACCCTTCATGCCATTATGGTGTCGATTTTTTCCTGGCGAGCGATAGCGAGCCTGTAATTTAAGAGGTCCCGGCCTTTGGCCGGGACATTTTTCTACCGAAAAATGTACAAACATATCTTGTAAGGAGGTCAAGGGGGAGCTTGTTGGAGGTCTAGGGAACAAACTAAATACCCCCCCTTAACACATGGAGGGACGGACGGTAGGCTATACCATAATACGTCCTATCATACAATGGCCGTATATATAGAGAGAGTGTATGCCCTGTAGTGAGGACATTCATTACACATTGTGCAAAATACTACCTGTGCACTCTTCATTAACTGATTCAACAAAAGTATATCGTGCATGGATTCTATGGGAAGTGTTTGTTCAATGTTACGGTAGTGCTACACCTGTCGAGCTCTTATGCAGTACCGGTATATCAGTGTTAGCTTTCTTTCTAACACAATATGAAGAGGCCGAGAACACGTGACTGATCCTCATAGCCTAACATAATGTATGACTGATCCTCATAGCCTAACATACTGTATGACTGATCCTCATAGCCTAACATACTGTATGACTGATCCTCATAGCCTAACATAATGTATGACTGATCCTCATAGCCTAACATAATGTATGACTGATCCTCATAGCCTAACATACTGTATGACTGATCCTCATAGCCTAACATACTGTATGACTGATCCTCATAGCCTAACATACTGTATGACTGATCCTCATAGCCTAACATACTGTATGACTGATCCTCATAGCCTAACATAATGTATGACTGATCCTCATAGCCTAACATACTGTATGACTGATCCTCATAGCCTAACATACTGTATGACTGATCCTCATAGCCTAACATACTGTATGACTGATCCTCATAGGCTAACATAATGTATGACTGATCCTCATAGCCTAACATACTGTATAATTGTAACCCTAGCTTAAGGGCAGGTATTTAGTTTGTTCCCTACTTTTTCATCAAGCTTAAAATTACATCCCCTAGACCCCCTTTCAAGATAAATTTGTAAATTTTTCGGTAGAAAAATGTCCCGGCCGGAGGCCGGTTGCTCTTAAATTACAGGCTCGCTTTCGCTCGCCAGGAAAAAATCGACACCTTAACGGCACGATAGGTCTTAAAATTGACAGAAATGGGGTAAAATGTCTTAAAATATCCAAACTACTAGGGCGAAGGTCTTAAAATCTCAAAAGCAATGGGGCTAAACATGAGGGAGAAAGGGGTCCAGAAAAAAATCCCTCGAGTGGAAATCTCCCCTTAAATTTTGTTCTAATCGGTCAATATTTGTACAGAATGTTGAATATCAGAAATGGTGAGCCCTAATCTAGAAAGGGACTCATTAGATCATTGAGGAAGGAAAGTAAAGTATACAGCCCATTCATCTCTAGAGGGTTATTACTACAATGCACCGCTTGTAAAACTTTACTTCACTGCTAAACGAACCATCCAAATTGCTTTTTATAAGCCAATAACTTTTTATTTTTTTATTTTTTTTCTATGTGATTGAGGGAGGCAAAAGGCATAACTGCCTATAGCGAGTGCCTCCCCCATAGTTGAAAGAGTGACAGGGCCAAAATCAAGGGACGTTCGAGCCAAAATGCCTGGACACACGGAGTTTGAAACAATTTAAGTCATAGGAAGAGGGAAAGACTGATTCTGGGAGAGAGTTCCAGAGCTCAGCTGTTGAGTAGAAGAAAGTTTGAGAGTAACGTTTCACTCTCAAATAGACTCATTTCCCTACAGTGATCAGTCTGATCGTATTATATGTTTGGCCATTATGCATCACCTTTCACTTCTCCCAGTTTATTGGCATCTGTAATATCTCTCCCTCACCACTCAACCAGTTTGTCTATCACTTCAGGATTGGTCAAGATTTGAAAGCCATCTGGAAACCTAGAGCTCAGCAGGCCAACATTGATATCATTGACATACATACCTGCATTATGAGTATTATCAGTAGACTACGGACAGAACTTACACGGAAATCCAGAAGTGACAGGACTCTATTCAGAAAAAAGGAAGCAGGATAAGAAAGGACGGAGAGAAAGAGAGAGAGAACAAAATGGGGGAGGAGTGAGTGAGAAGGAAAGAAGGGAGGTATGAGAGAAAGAGAAAACGAGAAGGATGAACAGAGACAAAGGAGTGGGCAGAAGGCAAGGAAGGAAATAAGAAAATAAAGAAGAGGAGTGATAGAGTGGGCAGGCGTGAAGGAAAGGAGTGAAAATAGAGAGGGAAGAAAAGAAAACAAAAATTAAAGAAGGAAGGAGTGAGAGAAGAAGGAAGGAGGGGGAAGGAATTGACAAGAAGAAGAAGAGAGAAAGAGAGTGTGTGTGTATGTGTGTGAGTGTGTCCCCAGGGTAGAGACGGGGCTCATTTACAGGCGGGGCACGGAAGGTCACTTGGGACAGTCACCTGTTTGTGTGTGTTTGTTTGTGTGTGTGTATATATACCTCCCTGTGTGTGTGTGTGTGTGTGTGTGTATATATATACCTCCCTGTGTGTGTGTGAGTGTGTGTACCCCTTTGTGTTAGAATGTGGGTTTCACATTCTCTACGGAGTGAGCGAGTGAGTGTGTGTGTACAATGGATAATGATGAATGATAAGGTTAATGATAATGATGAATGATAATGTTAATGTTATGTTTAGGTTGCCGGTGTTTATTGGGGACTAAGCGTCAAAATGTGAGGACCCATTATTTATTTTGTATTTGTAAAAACAAAGAAAAGTATATATATATATAATATTATATATATATATATATATATATATATATATATATATATATATATATATATATATATATATATATATATATATATATATATATCTGACAGGGCTAAGATTCGAACCATATAGGCAGGAGGTCCAGCCACCTACACCATCACGAGAGTTAAAAGAAGGAATTTGATATACCTAAATACCAGTATTCCTTCTCAACTCGACTCTGATGGAGGGGCAGACATGTATTTAATCGAAATCCGGCTGCCCTAAGCATCACAAGTTGTTTATTTGATGACAAATACCGGTATATATATATATATATATATATATATATATATATATATATATATATATATATATATATATCGTCGATGTACAGTGCACTCTAACCACTGAGCCATCAAGTC
The DNA here is from genome assembly GCA_032716605.1 of Paralithodes platypus. NCBI lineage: Eukaryota > Metazoa > Arthropoda > Malacostraca > Decapoda > Lithodidae > Paralithodes > Paralithodes platypus. The sequence continues at coordinate 54,050,621 of CM064496.1, read as the reverse complement.
ACCCCACCACCGCTTTTACGCTACATTCTTGGCTGCCATAAAGGGAAGGAGATGAACCAGAACTCCCAAAGGGGGTTCCTTACTTTCCCTTTTCTTTATACACAAATATAGAATTATTAAACCTTGATTTTCTATGTAACTTGTACTAATGTGTCTTATCATATATATATATATATATATATATATATATATATATATATATATATATATATATATATACACACACAGTATATATTGATGGCTACAACGCCGCTATGTCTCTCCTGACATAGGCCTACATTATATTATATTTTTCAACTGGTTAGTAGAAACCCATATTAACCCTTTCCAGATCGGATTACGCATTTCTATTCTGCTTTGTGACGATTACTAGACAATTTTATTCAGATTAGGATGGGTGTATGGAAGTCAAGAGGTTTAATAATTGAGATAGTCTTGACTCATATCATTCGCACAGATCCCTCCTAAAGTAAATACAATCGTCTAATGATAGCCAGAATAAACTGTCAAAACTCGTCATGATCCTCAAAGGGTTAATACAATTGTTATATCCTTTCAAACATGAAAGTATAATACCGGTAATCTACGGTGATATCGCTCTTGTTAGCAGGAAAATATACCAATAAATACAAAATATGTTATAGTACTGAAAGGTGGCGTGTGTGTGTGTTACTCAGTTATTTGTTCGTCAAGGGGAATCCACGCAATGCGAGCTAAGCTCATTATTATCGCGCCTCCTTAACTGGGAATGTATTGCGTGAAATGCATGTTAAGTGTTTTATGTACTGTTGGAATGGCTGTGGATGTGTGTGTAGTCTGTATTTAGCCAATTGGCGACATCGGAAACGAAGGCTTAGGGTGGATCTGTATGGTACCATTCTCACTATAGACGGTACCGTCTCGCCCGAAGGCTTAGGTAGCCATCAGCTTAGGTGAACCATATGATACCCATCTCGCCTTGTACCATTTTTGCCAACCCCAGATGGGACGTCACAACGTCGTCCACTTATTCCAGGTACCTATGTGTGTGTGTGTGTGTATATTGTACCGTGTGTGTGTGTGTGTGTGTGTATATTGTACCGTGTGTGTGTGTATGTATGTGTGTACCATGTGTGTGTGTGTGTGTGAATGTGAATGTGTATATATCGAGTGTGTGTGTGTCAATGTGTACGTACCATGTGCGTGTGTGTGTGTGTGTGTGTGTGTGTGAGTGTGAGTGTAAGTGTGTGTGAGAGTGTGTGTGTGAGTCTGCGTACCATGAACTTGTGGGTACGTACCATGTGTGTGTACCGTTTGTGTGGGTGTGAATGTGTATGCATCGAGTGTGTGTGTGTCAATGTGTACGTACCATGTGAGTGTGTGTGTGTGTGTGTGTGTGTGTGTTCTGAAGTACGTGTTAGTACTTATAAACACTTGAACCATAAAGTCGCACGCGCACTTTGGCCAGGGTACAATTTTCGGCAACTCGCTTCTCAAATTAAGGAGGTCAGTTCCTCCTAAATTGCAGGCTCACTATCGCTCGCCAGGGGAAAAAAACGACACCTAAATGGCACGTCAGTTTATATAATCCAAACACTTATGGGGCGAATGTCTTAAGATGTTCATACTATTGGGGCTAAACATATAGAAGGGGGTCCAGAATATATTATTATTATTTAGTGTCTCTCCTAGACCTCCATCAAGCTTTAAAAAAATCACCCCTAGACTCCCATTCACGATAAATTTGTACATTTTTCGGTAGAAAGATTTCGCGGCCGAAGTCCTCCTAAAATTACAGGCTCGCTTTCGCTCGCCAGGAAAAAATCGACACCTAAATTATACGAAGTCTTAATATTGACAAAGAAATGGGGCGAATGGTCTTAAAATCGCCAAATTAACGGGCTGAACGTCATAAAATACAAAAAAAAAAAAACTAATGGGGCTAAACATGAGGAAGAAGGGGGGACCAGAAAACTGACCCATCTCCCCTTAAGGGGGGTGACCTGTTTTTGTTCTGTCCTTTTCTATCTTTCTCTGGCTTGTATCCATTTGGCCCCCTTCAGCCTACTGTTTTAAGACGTTTATCCCCATCCAGGTGTCCATTTATTACTGGTGAGCGGTAGCGAGCCAGCATATTTTTAATTTTTGTTTGACAGCAGGCTAAATGTGTACATTTTTCGATAGAAAAATGTCTCCGGCGAAGCCGGATTTCTTCATATAATGCGGGCTCGCTATCGCTCGCCAGGAAGAAATCAACACCTAGATGGGGATAAACGTCTTAAAATAGTTGGCTGAATGGGGCCGAATGGATACAAGCCAGAGAAAGAGAGAAAAGGACAGAAATAACAAAAAGCAGGTCACCCCCCTTAAGACACGTTATTGACAGTATATTCTGGTTATCAATAGACGCTTCTAGGCATGGCAGGAACGATGATGGATTCCAAAGGGGCTAAATATGAGAGAGAGAGAGAGAGAGAGAGAGAGAGAGAGAGAGAGAGAGAGAGAGAGAGAGAGAGAGAGAGAGAGAGATAGAGAGAGAGAGAGAGAGAGCGAGAGAGAGATAGAGAGAAAGAGAGTAAGAGAGAGAGAGAGAGAGAGAAAGAGAGAGAAAGAGAGAGAAAGAGAGAGAGAGCGAGAGAGAGAGCGAGAGCGAGAGAGAGAGAGAGAGAGCTAGAGAGCGAGAGCAAGAGAGAGAGAGAGAGACAGAGAGAAAGAAAGAGAGAGAGATAGGGGGTACAGACAAAACAGACCTTCCCTTAATTCCTCTACCCAGACCAATAATAATAATAGTATTACTGATCTTGCCCTCTACTGTTAGTAAATATAGGGGGTCGTGGTTCTACCCAGGGAGATATTAACCCTCTCCGACATATGACGCGATTTAGAGCCTATTGGGGATACTTTAAAGCCTTTGTTACCATCAGGGGTATTTAGAAACCTTTAGTTTAGTTACTTCAACCTCTGCAGTTGTCGTTGAGTTAGCTGTGGGCAGAAAACTAATTTTAGAGAGGTAATTATAAGAGTGAGAGAACTATTTCTTATTGCTAATCTGGCAACCTCTGCGTCATAAATGCGTGAAAGAGTTAAGGGTATCCTGGTGGTGAGGGTGGTAAGGTGGTGCCATGGAGGGGGGGGGGGGTGCATAGACCGCGGGGGGGGGGGGGACAGAGGCGGGGGGGGGGGTTGTATACAGTACAGTACGTGGGTGGTGTACTAAAAATAGATTGTAGATGTAGAGTCAAACACAACATTCCTCTGAGTATCAATGTATAGCAATCTCTGTGCCGAGGTGAAGGTTTGTTCAGAGGTAGGATATACGCAGGTCACTCCGATTACCGGCTCGTCTACGAATCTGACTCTACATTATTTCATTGTTGCCACATAATTGAGTTAGGTACATTATATCATTGTTACCTCCACCAACCGACTTTACTCCCTAAACTCAATTAATGAAATCAACAAATACATGTGGCAGTCCAGGGATTCGAACCTAGGATGCTCACACCGAAATTCAGTGCATTTATCCATTGCGCTACGAAAATATATAAAAGGTTTTTAGCCATAAATATTAGACGTAATTCAGGAGGCCGAGTGCGTCATTCTGACGGACATTATGAAGATAATTATACGTGAAACTGTGTGTGGGTGTGAGAGAGAGAGAGAGAGAGAGAGAGAGAGAGAGAGAGAGAGAGAGAGAGAGAGAGAGAGAGAGAGAGAGTGCGATAATATGTGCGTATGTCTATGTGAAGTGCGTACAGTGTATCAACTTGGGTGTGTGTAGGACCATATGAACTGTGTACACTGACTCTAGACTGTGTGTGTGTGTGTGTGTGTGTGTGTGTGTGTGTGTGTGTGTGTGTGTGTGTGTGTGTGTGTGTGTGTGTGTGTGTGTGTGTGTGTGTGCGCGCGCGCGAGCATGTGAACGTGTGTGAACGTGTGTACTGTATATACAGGACTACAAGATTAGGCCTACCCCCACCTTCCCTAATCAACCCTTAAAGTCCAGAATTATACAGTACAAATGGATACGAAGGGAGGGAGTAGAGGGAACCAAGATAAAGGAGTGGAAGTAGAGGGAACCAAGATAAAGGAGTGGAAGTAGAGGGAAACAAGATAAAGGAGTGGAAGTAGAGGGAACCAAGATAAAGGAGTGGAAGTAGAGGGAACCAAGATAAAGGAGTGGAAGTAGAGGGAACCAAGATAAAGGAGTGGAAGTAGAGGGAAACAAGATAAAGGAGTGGAAAGTAGAGGGAACCAAGATAAAGGAGTGGAAGTAGAGGGAACAAGATAAAGGAGTGGAAGTAGAGGGAACCAAGATAAAGGAGTGGAAGTAGAGGGAACCAAGATAAAGAGTGGAAGTAGAGGGAACCAAGATAAAGGAGTGGAAGTAGAGGGAACCAAGATAAAGGAGTGGAAGTAGAGGGAAACAAGATAAAGGAGTGGAAGTAGAGGGAAACAAGATAAAGGAGTGGAAGTAGAGGGAACCAAGATAAAGGAGTGGAAGTAGAGGGAAACAAGATAAAGGAGTGGAAGTAGAGGGCACCAAGATAAAGGAGTGGAAGTAGAGGGAAACAAGATAAAGGAGTGGAAGTAGAGGGAACCAAGATAAAGGAGTGGAAGTAGAGGAACCAAGATAAAGGAGTGGAAGTAGAGGGAACCAAGATAAAGAGTGGAAGTAGAGGGAACCAAGATAAAGGAGTGGAAGTAGAGGGAACCAAGATAAAGGAGTGGAAGTAGAGGGAACCAAGATAAAGGAGTGGAAGTAGAGGGAACCAAGATAAAGGAGTGGAAGTGGGGGCCACCAAGATAAAGAGTGGAAGTAGAGGGAACCAAGATAAAGGAGTGGAAGTAGAGGGAACCAAGATAAAGGAGTGGAAGTAGAGGGAACCAAGATAAAGGAGTGGAAGTAGAGGGAACCAAGATAAAGGAGTGGAAGTAGAGGGAACCAAGATAAAGAGTGGAAGTAGAGGGAACCAAGATAAAGGAGTGAAAGTACAGGGAACCAAGATAAAGGAGTGGAAGTAGAGGGAACCAAGATAAAGGAGTGGAAGTAGAGGGAAACAAGATAAAGGAGTGGAAGTAGAGGGAACCAAGATAAAGGAGTGGAAGTAGAGGGAACCAAGATAAAGGAGTGGAAGTAGAGGGAAACAAGATAAAGGAGTGGAAGTAGAGGGAAACAAGATAAAGGAGTGGAAGTAGAGGGAACCAAGATAAAGGAGTGGAAGTAGAGGGAACCAAGATAAAGGAGTGGAAGTAGAGGGAACCAAGATAAAGGAGTGGAAGTAGAGGGAACCAAGATAAAGGAGTGGAAGTAGAGGGAAACAAGATAAAGGAGTGGAAGTAGAGGGAAACAAGATAAAGGAGTGGAAGTAGAGGGAACCAAGATAAAGGAGTGGAAGTAGAGGGAACCAAGATAAAGGAGTGGAAGTAGAGGGAACCAAGATAAAGGAGTGGAAGTAGAGGGAACCAAGATCAAGGAGTGGAAGTAGAGGGAACCAAGATAAAGGAGTGGAAGTAGAGGGAAACAAGATAAAGGAGTGGAGGTAGAGGGAACCAAGATAAAGGAGTGGAAGTAGAGGTAACCAAGATAAAGGAGTGGAAGTAGAGGGAAACAAGATAAAGGAGTGGAAGTAGAGGGAACCAAGATAAAGGAGTGGAAGTAGAGGGAAACAAGATAAAGGAGTGGAAGTAGAGGGAACCAAGATAAAGGAGTGGAAGTAGAGGGAACCAAGATAAAGGAGTGGAAGTAGAGGGAAACAAGATAAAGGAGTGGAAGTAGAGGGAAACAAGATAAAGGAGTGGAGGTAGAGGGAACCAAGATAAAACTGAAGAGAACATTGATAAATAAGGAAGGGAAGGGAATAATTAAGTTTGGGAGTGGACACAAGCATGGGACAAAAATAAATACTTTATCACAGGTGCTTAATTATTAGTTAAGTTAAAAAAAAGAACGCTTTAAGTGTTCTAACTATAAATGTTATAAAACACTGCACGTAGGCATTATATGTTTTATATATAATCAACTGAATATATATATATATATATATATATATATATATAATATATACAGTATATATATATATATATAATATTATATATATATATATATATATATATATATATATATATATATATAATATCTATATATATATATATATCTATATATATAATTGAATAGCGGTATTAAGTGAGATCATAAGTTACTACCCCCCTCCCCCCCCCCCCCCCAAGCAGGATTCCGTGGTAATCCGCAAGAGGACAGGTTTGGTGGGGGACAGGATCACAGGCTTTCTGTTTATTGGTGGGGGACAGGATCACAGGCTGTCTGTTTATTGGTGGGGGACAGGATCACAGGCTGTCTGTTTATTGGTGGGGGACAGGATCACAGGCTTTCTGTTTATTGGTGGGGGACAGGATCACAGGCTGTCTGTTTATTGGTGGGGGACAGGATCACAGGCTGTCTGTTTATTGGTGGGGGACAGGATCACAGGCTGTCTGTTTATTGCCAGGATGACGTGAGTTCTGGAACTCGCATATCTTGGGCCCGGCACAATGCAGTATGGCCTGATCACCGTTACTTCAATATATAATAGTATCAATTAGACTAACCCTTTTGATGATTAAGACGCGTTTGTACTTAATTATTGCTATCATTAGACGAGTTTACACAATTTAGGAAGGACAGATTCAGTAAACCCTTTGAAGATAAGTGTAGTGTTGCTTTGTAAGTACCGTGTATTGGAGAAGATACAGGCACAATGAAACTGAAAGTACTGTTTACAAAAGTTCAATTGTAGGGGGTTCAGTCAAAATGATTCCCAGTTTCAAGGCGGGAGGGAAGGGGGGGTCCAGCGGATGTTTGTCAAAAGTTAATGGTTTCTATGCTGGTATCGAATGAGGGTGCTGACCAAGATTCAGCCGCTTAAACTGACAGACAAACGACGGACGACGATCACATAATCTCCGTAAACAACTTCTTTAGCCGGAAATAACAACAACAACATCGCCTAGCAGTACTGAGAGGATTAATTATTAGCATTAACCCTTTCAAGATCCAATACGCATTTCTTATCTGTTCTCCGGTTATTATCAGACGATTTTACTTAGATTAGGACGTGTATATGGAAGTAAGAGGGTTAATTGAGATTGTCTTTACCCTTATCATTCCCACAGATGCTTCTTCAACTGTATAAAACCGTCTAACGATATCCAGAATAAACTGTCACAATGCGTCACAATCTTCTTGAAAGGGTTAATAAATAAACTTACCGACTCCAGGAATCAAGATCTTACCTGGAAATAAGAAAATAACCAACAATTACTATTTATAACAGGTTTTTCATGTTCATAATAACTACAAATGCCAACCGTCGAGAAGCCCATATAAACATACAATCGAACACATTATGTACACAAATAAACAATCGAACACATTATGTACACAAATAAACAATCGAACACATTATGTACACAAATAAACAATCGAACACATTATGTACACAAATAAACAATCGAACACATTATGTACACAAATAACAATCGAACACATTATGTACACAAATAAACAATCGAACACATTATGTACACAAATAAACAATCGAACACATTATGTACACAAATAAACAAATAAATACAAAACAAAAAACAGTAAATATACAAGTAAATAAATACACAATTATACAAATAAACATAAAAATAAACAATTAAATAAATCTCTCCTTCACCCAAGCCCTACAGTATATAAGGACGATTATCAGGCTACCGACTAAACGCTGAGGGTTGTAGAAACAATTATTTTACTGTATAATAATTATCAGAGAGAGAGAGAGAGAGAGACTATATATGTGTGTGGCTATATGTTTATGTGTGTGATTGCATGTGTGTGTGTAATAAAAATAATAATAATCGGTTTATTTCAAGCCGGCAGCCAATGGGGCTGAAAATACACAAACTTAACCTAGATCTTATCCTAAGGGATCAATAGACTGATCCTGGCTGCTAACGAGAGTGTGTGTGTGTGTGTGTGTGTGTGTAAGACTGTATGGCTGTGTATGTATATGAGACAGACTGTGTGTGCATGACTCTATGATGGTGTGGATGTGTGTGTGTGACTATGACTGTGTGGTTGTATATGTGTATGTATACGTGTGTGTGTGTGTGGCTATATACCGTAATCATCCCCACATCTTTTCAACAAACGCCGCCGTCACTTCACAAAGACTTCATTCAGAGGACGTCACTCTCTCTCTTTCTCTCCCTCATTCCCTTTCTCTCCCTAGGGCGGGGGGGGAGGGGGGGGGGTCTCTCTCTCGCTCTCTCTCTCTTTTAACTCACATGAGTAAGAATTTCTTCTTCAATCGAGTTGTCAACTTGTGGAGACGTTATAGACTGCAGCACCGTTGATTCTTTTAACCTTCACATAGACAAATAACTTGCCTCAAACCGGCGACTGACTGCGTTTGTAAATGAATAACTTTTTTTTCCTCCTCAGATTCATAATGGATTAGCCTTATTGCGTTTATAAATAACTGAGATTCTCTTTTTCACAGATATACGAAAGATCACTTATAACTGTGTTATGCTACTAACTCAACCGTCACCCTACTAACATCTACCAATCCTGCCATGGGCATTAGTTCCAGGGCAGTAGTTCCCTTTCCAATTTTCCCTTACCCACTCTAAACCACAGTATGGACACTTGATCATCAGTGTTTTGGAGGACAAGCCGCCTAGAAGGGTTGCTAGACTATTGTTGCTTGATTTCCTCTGTACTCCTTTGTACTCTCTCACCACTGATGCTAGAGGGAGAGAAAGGATAAGATGATGTATAGCCACACCCAAGATATTTAGAAATATAAATAAACTTATAAAAATAATACAACCAGAGAGAGAGAGAGAGAGAGAGAGAGAGAGAGAGAGAGAGAGAGAGAGAGAGAGAGAGAGAGAGAGAGAGAGTGAGAGTGAGAGTATGACACAACCAAGTCAACGCCCCTCCTCCCTCCCATTATCAATTCCGTCAGCTATACATTATATTGTATGTGTTCAGTCCACTTCCTCTACCCCTTACCCAACCCTTTCCCTTTCTGCCCTTCTCTCTCTCTCTCTCTCTCTCTCTCTTAATTTCTTTCTATGCTATCATTCTCCGTTTCTATTCGATTACACTATCTTCGTTCCTCTATCTTTCTGTACTCCTTTGCATTCCTTCCTGCTCTTCTATTCTCTTCTATCTCTCCTTGCGTGTGTCTTATTCCATCTTCGTTCCTATATTTCCATCTGTCTCCTTTTCTATTCTCGTGTTATACCATCTTCGTTCCTCTGCCTTTCTGTCTTCCTTTCATTCCTTCCTTCCCTTCCTTCACCTTTCTCCTTCTTTGCTATTCGCTTATTCCATCTTCACTCCTGTACCTTTCTATCCTTGCATTTCTTCATTCCCCTTTATTCTATACCCTGTTCCAAGTAAGCAGGCCAAAACTCTGGAACATAACTTCTCTTTCTCCTCTTCTCTCCCCTCTTTTCTCTTTTCCTCCTCTTCCTTCCATCTCCTCCTCTTTCTCCCTTTCTCTCCCCCCTCCCTCCTTTCCTCTAGTCTTATCCTCCTCTTTCTCCTTTTCTCTCCTCTTTTATTCCTCTTCTCCCTTCCTTTCTCTCCCCCCTCCTCCTTTCCTCCAGTCCTCCTCTTACTTCCATCTCCTCCCTTTTCTCTTTTTCTCTCCTCTGTATTCCTCTTCCCTTCCTCTCTCCTTCTTTTCTCCCCTCCTCTTTCTTCTACTTCTTATTCCACCTCCTCCCATTTCGTCCTTGACCACCCCTTTCGTCCTTTGTGTGCTCTCTCTCTCTCTCTCTCTCTCTCTCTCTCTCTTCCTCCTCCTCTCCCTCTTCTTCTTTTTCTTCTTCTTCATATTCTTAATATTAATATTCTTCATCTTACTATTATTATTATCTTTCTTCTTCTTTTTCTTCCTTTTTTCTTCTACGTTTATATATATATATATATATATATATATATATATATATATATATATATATATATATATATATATATATATATATATATATTATAATTTTCTTTCATTTTCATCGTCGCATTATCATCATTAATATTAGTGTTATAATTATTAATTTTTATATTATTATTATCCTCTTCTCTCCCACTCCCATAAAAAGGGGTAGCAATTAACTCATAAATCCGAACAAAGACAAAAATCCACCCGCTGAGATGGGAGATAATGGCTGCTTCTTCTGCTTCTTCTTCATGTTTACAATATGTGGACAATAGTATTTCGTCACCGCTTCTCCCTCTCTCTCTCTCTCTCTCTAGATAGCCCAAGTGTCTATGTATTATGTAATTTGTTTAAGTTGATTCTATTGTATGAACAGCCATTGTATATTTAATGGAAATAAAATAATCTGAATCTGAATCTCTCTCTCTCTCTCTCTGTGCTAGGAAGGATGGAAGCCGCCCCCTGCCTGTGAGACCAGTATCTTAATTCATACCGACGGCTCATTTAATTATTCTGATGAGGACATTCGTAGTGGTGGTGACAAGGACAAGCTTAAGGGGGGGGGGGGAGTTGTTTGTTTGTTCAAGCTTGAGGGGGGGGGGGATTGATGGGGCTTGGTTGATTGTTTAAGCTTCAGGGAGGGGATTGATGGGGCTTGGTTGATTGTTTAAGCTTCAGGGGGGGGATTGATGGGGCTTGGTTGATTGTTTAAGCTTCAGGGAGGTTGGGTTGATTATTTAAGCTTCAGGCGGGGGATTGATGGAGTTTGGTTGATTGTTTAAGCTTCAGGGTGGGGGCTTGGTTGATTGTTTAAGCTTGAGGGGGGGGGATTGATGGGGCTGATGGTGGGTTTTGATGGGCTTGATTGTTTAAGCTTGAGGGGAGTTTATAGTGTTTGTTTATTTGTCTGTTTGTTTAAGCTTGATGGGGGGAGTTGATAGCATTTGTTTATTTCTATCTTTCTTTTTTACCACCGCCAATGAAGTTGAACGGAGTTTATGTTTTTGCCCCCGTTTGTCTGTAACAAGATATCTAAACAAG
>CM064496.1:54016958-54039500 GCA_032716605.1 Paralithodes platypus | reverse complement strand
ATGAATCGATTTTCACGAGATTGGGTGGGCAGATAGGATATTCACCAAGGAAGAAGTGATTCAATTTAGGAGGCGATCGGTAGTGTATATCTCCACCAACGTAGGCGGAGTTATGCGCTCTAACGAGTGCCTCTCTAGTTTATACACAGGTTTGTTGGTGGCTGTTATGATAGTGGTGAGTATACAGTATAAGAGTGGTGGTGATTATGGTGTGAGTGGTTGGTGTGGTGATGATGATGAGTATATAAGAGTAGTGGTGATGATGGTAGTGTTGTTGTTGTTGTTGTTGTTGTTGTTGTTGTTGTTGTTGTTCCCCAAGCTGCCTGGCCGAACAGCCCCAAGGAGCAATTCCAAGGATAACCGAGTGCCCCCACAGAACCCTCGAGTATAATAAAGCCTGGGTGTGAAGCCCCTCCATGGCGGGGTGGTGAGGAGGGTGCGGAAACGCCCGGGAAAAACCAAAGACCCAGGCCCTGTGCCCCTCAGCAAGTATGAAGAGAAAGTTGAGGGGCAATGAGGAAAAATGTGACGCTTTGGCTTATAATATTGGTAGATGATGAGGTCAATCCATAAGAGACGTGGTCACTTGAGATCTAGAAAATATATAAGAGTAGTGGTGATGATGATGAGTATATAAGAGTAGTGGTGATTATGATGAGTATATAAGAGTAGTGGTGATTATGATGAGTATATAAGAGTAGTGGTGATGATTGTAGTGAGTATATAAGAGTAGTGGTGATGATGAGTATATATAAGAGTAGTGGTGATGATGATGAGTATATAAGAGTAGTGGTGATTATGATGAGTATATAAGAGTAGTGGTGATGATGGTAGTGAGTATATATAAGAGTAGTGGTGATGATGAGTACCGGTACGGTATGTAAGAGTAGTGGTGATGATGAGTACCGTATACAAGAGTAGTGGTGATAATGGTAGTGAGTGGTTGTTGTGATGGTGGTGAGTACAAGAGTAGTGTAGAGAGTGGTAGTTGTGGTGGTAGAGGGAGTTGTAATAGTGGTAGTGGTAGTTGTGAGGGTAGTGGTTGTTGTGGTAGTAGTGGTAGTGGTAGTTGTGATAGTGGTAGTTGTGATAGTGGTAGTTGTGGTGGTAGTGGTTGTTGTGGTGGTAGTTGTAATAGTGGTAGTGGTAGTTGTGAGGGTAGTGGTTGTTGTGGTAGTTTTAATAGTGGTAGTGGTAGTTGTGATAGTGGTAGTTGTGGTGGTAGTGGTTGTTGTGGTGGTAGAGATAGTTGTGTTAGTGGTAGTAGTAGTTGTGATAGTGGTGTTACGGTACAGGGATCAGTCACAATGGATGGTTCCATGTCATCTCAACCAGTGCCAAATTAACCCAGACCAACCAAACCAGTGCCAAAATATAGTACTAACCTAACCTAACCTAACCGTATAGGTTGATTTGGTACTGGTTGAGAGCTACTGGTTGAAATGGTCTACTGGTTGAGTTGACCGGTCACCACAATGGATATAGTGTTACAGCGATTGGTGACATGTATTGGGAGGTGACATCACACTGTTGGTATTACAAGCGCTGTCACTATGTCAGATGTGTGGTTTGGTATTGTACCCACCTATCCCATCTACATCTCTTTAACCCTTTCTGTACCGGTGACGCCTTTTATATTTAATTACAGCTACATTTAGACCCCCCTCTCTCTCTCTGTCTCACTCTCTCTCTCTCTCTCTCCTCCAGTGTCTATGTCGTAAATAGCGATAACGAGATTACGAAGGGGACTGACACACAGACACAACACACACACACACACACAGACACACACAGACAGACACACACACAGACACAACACACACACACAGACAGACACAGACACAACACACACACTCTAACGCAGGTATAGTGGTAGTAATAAACCCATATAATGTAAGGATAGAAAGTTAATTACCATCAACATACTCCGTGATTATATATATACCCTTGATTGATTACGGTACTATAGTCGGTATTATGCCAGCTGACGGTAAATTGAATCCCTTAGCAACTGATTTATCGATACTTGATGGAATAATAAGAAACGGTCATGTCCCTGCGTCGTATTAATGCCAAATTTGCATTATCAAAAACACAATTCCCAACCAAATCTACGCAATAGCCGAGTATCCGAGATAGTAAAACAGCAATATACCATCCGCTGGGGAAAAATAATACCATACAAAGGCATCGGTGGTACAGAAGGGATTAATACCACTGAAGCCCTGCAGGAGAACCGTACGGCAGCCGGTGGGGAGAGGAAAAACTACACTATATCGATCATAACCTTCAGTAACAACGGTCCTCTGGGTGTTGGGGCTAGTACGGGCGGGTGAATGAAGAGTCCGATAAGTGAATATACTGTCATACCAGTTATACAACATTGACAGACATATAGATAGATAGATAGATAGGTAGGTAGGTAGATTGATTGACAGATTGGTTGATAGATAGAGATATAGATCGATAGATAGATAAGTAGGCATGTAGGTAGGTAGATTGATCGATTAATAGATAGATAGATAGATAGATAGATAGATAGATAGATAGACAGATAGACAAGCAAACAGGTAGACAGACACATATAAATAAATAGATAGGTAGGTCCGCAGGCAGGTAGATAGATATAGATAGATAGATAGACAAGCAAACAGGTAGACAGACACAGATATAGATAGGTAGGTCCGCAGGCAGGTAGATAGATATAGATAAATAGGTAGATAGATAGATACATAGATTCCGGTACTGCATATATTAGCTAGCCTTTACACTGCAGTATAGTCTATGGTACTCTTGTTAATAAAATGGACTGACTCTCTCTCGCTCTCTCTCTCGCTCTCTCTCTCTCTCTCTCTGTGGGTTTGTAGTTTGGTTGGTTCCGGTTGAGGCTGCTTGTACACTTCCGGTTGTGGTGTATATACCGTACAATGATTTACCGTAGTGTGTATGTGTGTCTTTGTGTGTGTGTGTGTCTTTGTGTGTGGGTGTGTGTGTGTGGGTGTCTTTGTGTGTCTGTGTGGGTGGGTGTCTGTGGGTGGGTGTCTGTGTGTGTGGGTGTGTCTCTGTGTGTGTGTCTTTGTGTGTGTGTGTGGGTGGGTGTCTGTGTGGGTGTGTGTGTGTGGGTGTCTCTGTGTGTGTGTGTGTAGTGCATGTGTGTGTATAATGTGTAGTGTGTGTGTGTGTGTGTGTGTGTAGTGCATGTGTGTGTATTATGTGTAGTGTGTGTCTGGGTGTGTGTGTGATGCGTGTCTGTGTAGTGCATGTGTGTGTATAATGTGTAGTGTGTGTCTGGGTGTGTGTGTGTGATGCGTGTCTGTGTAGTGCATGTGTGTGTATAATGTGTAGTGTGTGTGTGTGTGTCTGTGTAGTACATGTGTGTGTATAATGTGTAGTGTGTGTCTGGGTGTGTGTGTGATGTGTGATGCGTGTCTGTGTAGTGCATGTGTGTGTATAATGTGTAGTGTGTGTCTGGGTGTGTGTGTGTGATGTGTGATGCGTGTCTGTGTAGTGCATGTGTGTGTATAATGTGTAGTGTGTGTCTGGGTATGTGTGTGTGATGCGTGTCTGTGTAGTGCATGTGTGTGTATAATGTGTAGTGTGTGTCTGTGTGTGTTCGTTTTTTTCGTATGTGTGTGTGTGTGTCTGTGTGTACTGTATAATTATGAGGCCGCCGTGTGTGTGTTTATGCAAATCAGTGAACACGTGCTATAGCCTACTCCGCTCAGATTAACCCTTTCAACATCCGATGACGCATATTTGTGTGTGTGTGTGTGTGTGTGTGTGTGTGTGTGTGAGAGAGAGAGAGAGCTTGTGTGTATGTTTAAGGGCGTGTTCCTCTGCGTGTGTGTGCGTGCGTGTATGTGTTTGCAGGAGCTCCTCTGTATGTGCGTGGTGTGTTGTATCTCATTAGTGTGCGCCTGACGTGTGTGTAAATTTGTGCATGTCCTGTACGTGTGTCGGTATGTACTGAATACGTGTGAAAGTGTGTGTGAACAGGTGAACAGGTGTGAGTGTGTGTGTGTGTGTGTGTAATGTTTATTTTTGTTTATGTATATATATTTTGTAATGTGTATATGAAAGAGACAAAAGGCAAAGCTGACTGTAACAAGTGTCTCCCCCACAGTTCAAAGTGTGTTAGAGACCCAAATTCAAGGTAAGTTAGAGTAAAAATGTCTGGACACATGGAGCTTGAAGCAGTTTAAATCATAGGATGAGGGAATGACAGATTGAGAGAGAGAGAGAGAGAGAGAGAGAGAGAGAGAGAGAGAGAGAGAGAGAGAGAGAGAGAGTTCCAAAGCTTACTTGTTGACTAGAAGAGAGATTGGGGAAATAATTTAATTTCTGGGTTAAAGAGTTGGACAGAATAGGGGTGGAACTGTGTTGAAAGGCGGGTGCACACCATTCTCCCTAAGGCAACCCACGATATACAATTGAACATTTGCGAATTCCATGCTATAAAGAAGTTGGTTGTAGTGCATTATTTATACTGTAGATACCGGTAGATAGTCAAATTGAACATACCGGTAGTTTCTAGGAGTCAGAAACCTACATTATTATTGCATTTTATAAAAAAAAAAAAAAAAAAAAAAATCAGGAAAAAAAAAAAAAAGAGGGAAAAAAGAAAAAAAAATAGGAAAAGTGGGGATTGGACCTGAGTAAATAGATAGTAAATAGATAATAAAGATACTAAATAAATAGTAAATAGATAGTAAATACAGTAAATAAATAGTAAATAGATAATAAATATAGTAAATATAGTAAATAGATAGGCCTAGTAAATAGATAGTAAATAGATACTAAATATAGGCCTAGTAAATAGATAATAAATAGATAAATATAGTAAATAGATAGTAAATAGATAGATAATATTATATCGATGTTTACGGCTCCAACTTCCTTATCGCCTGCAACTAGACAATTGTACACAGCTTAGGATGGGCCTCTATCAATGGAAGGGGCTCTATAATCTATGTGTTCCATTCCGTTAGTCTCTTGTGGTTGGTTCAGTGGACTCGGTTCCCAGGGGTTCAAGCATACCTGTAATTACGGTAGGCTGTCGTACGGAACCACACCATCCCGTTAAGGGGGGGGATTTACTTATTGATTTATCTATTTATTTTGTGTTTTCGTTTCCTCCATAGACCTTCATCAAGTTTTAGAAATACACTACCAAGACCCCCCCCCCCTCTTCAAGATAAATGTCCACATTATTTGATAAAAACGGTTCCTCTTAAATTACACGTAAATGGCACAACAGGTCTTAATATTCATAAAGAAATGGGGTAAACGGTCTCAAAATCGCCAAACTAAAGGGGTATAAAGTCATAACATCTCAAAACTAATGGGGTTAAACATAAGGGAGAAGGGGGGCCAAACATATCAACCAACCCCCCTTAAGAATACCTGTAAATACGGTAGGCTGTCATACGGAACCAAACCATCCAATTGACTGGATCATATGTAATAAACCATCCAATTGACTTTATCATCCGTAACAAAACCATCCAATTGACTCGATCATATGTAACAAACTATCCAATTGACTCGATCAAACGTAACAAAACCATCCAATTGACTCGATCATATGTAACAAACCATCCAATTGACTCGATCAAACGTAACAAAACCATGCAATTGGCTCCTAATGGGGGCCAAATATATAGGCTCCTTTGGGGTGATACAATGGCAGGGTTTCTCTCACCCTCACTCACACACGAAATCAGAACACTAATCCGGTGTGAATAAATAGTGAACAACCACATGCCTATACTATATAACGAGAATATAAACCAACCAACACACACCCTCACTCATTCACTTTTACTCTCTCTCTCTCTCTCTCTCTCTCTCTCTCTCTCTCTCTCTAGCTTTATAGACTACAATGACAAGCCAGTCCCACTACTATTAAGAAAGACAAACATAAGCTAGACACAACACACACACACACACACACACACACACACACACACACACACACACACACACACACACACACACACACTCACAACTCGTTTACGCAAAGACGGGATGACTAGGCAATAGATACAATCGCGTATTATAAACAGACAAACGCAAAACACACATGATTCCAAAACACAAACACGGGCTGGCTAGATACAACAACATAATACAAGACAATGCAAACATATACAAAAATACATTAACATCATACGAAACGACAAAACAGGGTGTTAAACGAAAGCCGAATCCTCTTTGTTTAGTCTCTGTTTGTGTATATGCAAAGATTAGATTGTGGTTTATAGTTCACAGTATGTCTTTGAAAGTGATACAATGGCCAAAACATGTGCTATTTTATGTTAAGCTTTATTGTCTTCCTTCAAGTCTTCAAAACAAAATTGCTCCGATTTGACACCCTGCCACAAACTACAGTCATCAGTTCAACACACACACGGGTTGGCAAAATACAGTCATCAATTAAAAATACACACATCAATGTAATACAAACACATGGGTTGGCAAAATAGTCATCAATTCAACATACACACATCGAATTAGCAAAAACACACGGGTTGGCAAAATAATAGTAATTTACGTTTCATCAGCCTGAGTTGGTCCACTGCAGGACAAAGGCCTCTCCCAAACGTTTGCAATCTAACCGGTCAGATGTTAGTCTGTGTCGTGTCATCCCATCCCAGGAAACTTTTGGATCTCATCCCTCCATCTGGTTCTCTCTCTACCCCTTCCTCTAGCTCCATCTCTAGGTTCCCATTCCGTTGCTCTAGTTGTCCATCTGTTATCATCTCTTCTAAATATATGACCTGGCCAGGACCATTTCCCCTTGTTTATAATTTTGAGAATATTTTTTACTGTTGCTTGTACTCTTATCCAAGAGGCTCTCTTCTTATCTCTCCAAGTTATGCCTAGCAGCCTAAAAAATGTCTCTCCATTCCTCTTTGGGCATCCCTAAGTTTAGGTTCTAGACACTTTGTTATACCGGTACTCCTTTTTAATGAAAGAGGTAGCTTGTTTTTCATGATGGAGCTTTGTTTAGCACCAATATTCAGTACCGGTACTTTGTAATGGGTAGATTAATATGGACACTTTCAAAATATTATTATCATACACATAATGTTTAACAGTGTACTATAAAACAGCACAACACATAAACACACACACCGAGCTATCATGATAAAGCAGACAACCAGTAACATTAGCTTCATCTCTCACTGTCATACGATCACACAAACAACGTGCTTAGGAGCCCCACACTTAATCAAACCACATCATCTGTTCCCATGTTTGGGGATAGATACCGGAGGAAGAGATATATATATATCAATAAATATATAAATATACATATAAATGAATAAATGAATAAATAAATAAATACATAAATTCTTCCCTTAAGGGGAGATCTCCACTTGAGGGATTTTTTTCTTGACTCCTTTCTCCCTCATGTTTAGCCCCGCTGCTTTTCAGATTTTAAGACGTTCCCCCATTGTTTGGCGATTTTAAGACACTTTGCCCCATTTCTGTCAATTTTAAGACCATTCGTGCCATATAGGTGTCGATTTTTTCCGGGCGAGCGATAGCGAGCCTGTAATTTAAGGGGAACCGGCCTTCGGCCGGGACATTTTTCTACCGAAAAATGTACAAATTTATCTTGAAAGGGGGTATAGGAGGAGTGATTTTAAGCTTGATGGAAGTCTAGGGAATCAACTAAAAACCTGCCCTTAACCTAATGTCAGTCTAGTGATTGAATGTTGAATCGACTGACGGCCACTTCTCAAAAAAATAAAACATAAATAAATCAATAAAAATGAAATATATATATATATATATATTATAATATACTGTATATATATTATAAAAAAAAATAAAAATCCCCCCATAACCTAACGCCAGTCTAGTGAGTGAATGTTGAATTTGACTGGCAACCACTTTTGCCACGGTCAGAATCTACCCTCACCTCAAAATAAGCCTAGTCAATCAAATGTTATCTACTACAGGGCCTTTTGTTATTCATGAGTTCAGCAAACCCTTATCTTGCCCCGACGCTAGAATTGACTGGCAGGTACATAATATAGGCTAACTCGGTAAAAAAACAAAAGTCCCACCCATTGCTCATGTTTAGATTTACAGAGGATCGACCATTACTTGCATTACGGTATGTCTCTGGGTCTTATTGGTATCCAGTATTCGATAAATGAATATTAATGGTAGTGTTATGGTGTACTTATATAAATGTCTTGATGGTGTAGTGGTCAGAGCGTGTAACTTCTGTTTGAGATATCCTAGCTTCGAATCCTGGGAGAATCACATACTTTTATTAATTTCATTTGAGGGTTATTGGTGTTAAGAACGATGTTATAATACAATATAATATCCTGATGAAGTACTTGCCGATGAAAATTAGAACAAGTAAAGAGCATACCAAGGTTATATGACGAGATCTTGAAGGTGAAGCTAATCTAAGAAACAATCATCAATGGTCAGCACTTCCACCCCCCTCTCCCATGGCTGATATGTGCTGACTCCCTAGGATCGCTGGTGCTGACTCGTGTAGTCACATAACAGCACTCGAGTCTCTGTCACAGCTCAGCTTATACGACTATCAACCCCTTCAGCGCGATGACGTAATGTTCATCATATTCTGGTTACCATTAGACGATTTTCTTAACCTTATAATCTACCTCTAAGACTCAAAGGGGCCAGTATGATCTCAATAAGCCCCCTGAATAACATAGGTCCTTCTGAAACTGCATAAAACCGTCTATCTTTAGCCAGAATATAATGTAAAAGGTGTCCTGGTGCTGAAGGGTAACATAAGGAACATGAGTGTCATTGCCTTACAACAATACATGAGAGTCATTGCCTTACAACAATACTTTGCTATAAAACCGTTAAGGGGAGGTTTAAGGGGAGGTTTTTTAGTTTGTTTCCTACTCCTCCAGCAATCTTACAATGTCACCCCCTTGACCCCCTTTCAAGATACATTTGTAAATTTCCCGGCCGAAGGCCGGTTACTCATAAATTACAGGTTCGCTATCGCTCGCCAGGATAAAATCGACGCCTAAATGGCACGAAAGGTCTTAAAATTGACAGAATGGGGCGGAAATTCTTAAAATCACCAAACTAATGGGGCAAACGTCTTAAAATCTCAAAAGCGATGGGGCTAGAAATGAGGGAGAAAGGGGTCAAGAAAAAAGTCCTTCAAGTGGAAATCTGCCCTTAATTGGTCATAGTATTCAACCACTTCAGTACAGGTGACGCCATTATTCCGTATAATCTGGCTGGCTGTTTATGTGGTGTGGTGTCCCGAGTTCGAATCCCGGGAGGACCATATGCTTTCATTAGTGTATTCAAGTGCATTGGGGTTTGTAGTTGTTGTTGTTGTTCCCTAAGCTGCCTGGCCGAACAGCCCCGGGGTTTGTAGTTGATGATTAATGTTCAGAACGGGGTGATACTTAATTAGAAGCTTAGGTAGCACGTCTAGTAATCAGAGAGGTTCATTATATCTCCCATTAATTCGTTGACAATCATAAATCCTTCCTATACAGAGTAAAATCGTCTAATGTTAACCAGAATAAAAACAAAATTAACTTGTACTGAAAGGGTTAACTATTACATAAGAAAAAAAAAACTACAATTCAGCCGTACTAATTTTCCTTCCAAACATTAAACCCTGGAGTTTATACCGAATTTATGTGGTCAACTGTACGGTCGCGCTAATAAGTCATGTGCCAGCTGTCATTACGTTTGGCTCTCTTTGTGCTTTATTAATGTGTTATCAGGTGTTGAATAGGGTGGGTAAGTGTAGGAACATGTTGGTATTTCTCACTCAAAACACAGAAATCATGTGTAAATATTGCTGATACCAATTATTGATCAAAACATATTTTTTGCCGAGACATGACTTATTAGCCCGACTGTACCTTCGTTCTGGCTGGATACCTGTGTGTGGCTCCCTCATCTAATACTCATCTATATTGGCCTTGGAGTTATTAATTATTAAACCTGTTACTCACTCTCTTGCTCTCTCGCCCTCTCTCTGTTTATCTATGCATCCATCTCTTCATCTCTCCCTCCCCCTCCCCCTCCCCCTCCCCCTCCTCTCTCTCTCCCCACCTACTTATCTATCTATTTACCCATCCATGCATCTCTCTCTCTCTCTCTCTCTCTCTCTCTCTCTCTCTCTCTCTCTCTCTCTCTCTCTCACAATATATCCACGTACCATTCATCACACAGCCCCTCACGCACTTCACCTCTCCTCACCCCATCTTCACCAAACAGTCTGACCCTACTTGAGAAACTTTACCCCGGTCTGAAGTAGGCGTCAAGGAACCCCCATTGTATAACTCATCCTCACCCTATTTACCTTTATTTGGACGTTTTAGCATTTCCAACCCAAGAAATAGTATAAATACTTTGGTTACTGGTTTGCTGAGAAATAGACCAAACTGCCGAGTGCTAAAGTAACGGGAAAGGGGACCGACTGGACTGGGTCTTTGCCCATATTCTACTGATGCAAATTCGAGGCCACCTGATAAAAGAACAGATACACTGAGCAATCTGGACTTACATTACACCCAAGAAATCAACAATTGACCGGATTCTGGCGGTCCGGATTCTCGTGGAACACCAACTTGAGGTGGTGTGTGTGTGTGTTATATTATAAATGTCAGTAATATTTAAGTCAAAATAGAAAAACAATAAGTGAAAACCCCCAGAATGTGAAGAGAAACAGGAAGCAATGGAAGGTACCGTACCGGTAAAAGGGACAGGCCAAAAGAGTGAAGGCTACAGACAGACAGGTACCGGAATATATACAGTAATGAGAGAGAGAGAGAGAGAGAGAGAGAGAGAGAGAGAAAGAGAGAAAGAGAGAGAGAAGAGAGAGAGAGAGAAGAGAGAGAGAGAGAGAGAGAGAGAGAGAGAGAGAGAGAGAGAGAGAGAGAGAGAGAGAGAGAGAGAGAGAGAGAAAGAGAAAGAGAGAGAGAGAGAGAGAGAGAGAGAGAGAGAGAGAGAGAGAGAGAGAAGGGGGGGGGGGGGGTGAGAGCCAGAGGGAGAGGCAACGGGTGAACGGTGCAGTTATACCTAAGAAAATAAACACAACACACCATCTTCTATACCGTATACTCATAAAGATAATAGAAACATTTAACAAAACAAATAAATACCTAAGACAATAAACATAAATACAAAGACTACAAAACACTTTTAAGGACAACATAAAACATGGTCCTACCGAAAAATGTACAAATTAACCTAGAAGGGTGATCTAATGGATGTTTTTTTTTTAAAGTTTGATGGAGGTCTAGGGAGGACACTAAACAAATAATAAATATATTAAGTAATCGACTTAAGGGAGCCCACCTCGTTTTTTTTTCTCTCCCTCTCTCTCTGGGTTGTATATTTTCAGCCCCATACAGCCTACTGTTTTAAGACGTTATGCCCATTCAGGTGTCAATTTTTTTTAATTTTTTTGACAGCAGGCTAAATTGGTAAATTTTTCGATAGAAAAATTTCTCCGGCGAAGCCGGATTTCTCCACACAATGCTAGCTCGCTATCGCTCGCCAGGAAGAAATCGACACCTGGATGGGGATAAAAGTCTTAAAACAGTAGGCTGAATGGGGCCGAATGGATACAAGACAGAGAAAGAGAGAAAAGGAGTTAATAAAAAGCAGGACAGAGCCCCTTAAATATAAACCCTTCCCCCTTAAAGTATGTGGGTATGCTCAGTTCAATGTTGCGTCGTCTAGTTCAATGTGGCCAAAACCCAGAGCTCTAACTCGATATAAACTAGCCTAGGCCTACCGTAGTAGTTAAAATTAGGTCTGGTGATTCTAAGAACTTTGACCTCATTTCTTTGCCAATTATAAGATCTTTCGTGGTATTTAGGTGTACATTTGTTTTTCCTGACGAGCAATAGCGAGCATGTAATAACAAAAATAATAATGTTCAGCTTACTTATATAAAGCCCTCTCTCTCTCTCTATCCCTCGTTCCGAGAATCAATAGCGCTCATGAGAAAGACAGAAGAGGCAGAGTGAAATAAAAGGGAGGAAAAAAAAGTGTAAATGAGTAACCAACCAGTAAATCAAAAGAAGACAGAGAAAAGATAGAATTATTTCGACATGACAGTAAACGTTTTCTATTGGTGTTTTGATAACAATAATATAACGTTTTCTGTCGTGTGAGTATAGTTCTACCCACATGACAAAACTTTTTCTATTGGTGACTACATAACAATAACAAAACGTGTTCTGTCGTGTGGGCATACCTCTACCCACATGACAAAACGTTTTATATTGGTGTCTACATAACAATAACAAAACGTGTTCTGTCGTGTGGACATACCTCTACCCACATGACCAAACGTTTTCTATTGTGTCTACATAACAATAACAAAACGTGTTCTGTCGTGTGGGCATACCTCTACCCACATGACCAAACGTTTTCTATTGGTGACTACATAACAATAACAAAACGTTTTCTGTCGTATGGGTATACTTCTCCATTCGAGCATTCACGACACTGAACTTCTCTACCCATGGAGTGACTATACTCTGTTTCTTTTCAGCTGACGATACATAGAATCCCTTAGCAGGTAATTTATCGATACTTAATGAACAAATTACTTAACTACTATGTCTCTGCATTATATCAAGACCAAGTTTATATAATTAACACCATATTTCACTACATAATCTTCAAAATAACTGAGAAATCTTGATGGGAACTTTGCAATTTACCGTCAGTTGAAAAGAAACAGGGTATAGAGGGAAGGCGAGTTAACCCTTTCAAGATGACGACACCTTTTGGCAGTTTTATTCTGGCTATCAATAGACGATTTTAAACAGCTTAAGAAGGAGCTGTGGGCATTATAAGGGTAGAGACTATCAATTGAAACTCTGAATTCCACACACCCCTTCCTAATCTGAATAAAATCGTCCAATAATAGCCGGAAAACAGAAGAGAAATGCGCATTGGATCTTGAAAGGGTTAACAGAGGAGGGGTGGGGGATCTATTTTGTTCCTAAACTTTACGATTACAAGCCCGAGAAAAGGAGAGAAAGAAAAGCAGGTGACCCCCCTTAAATAAGGAACAGAAGAGCCAGAATAAATAGGGAAGAGAGAGAAACAGAGAAAGACAGATTAAACAGGGGGAAACAGAAAAGACATTAAATAAGGAACAGCAGAACCAGAATAAATAGGGAAGACAGAAACAGACAAGAGACAGATGAATTAGGGAAGACAGAAACAGACAGACAGATGAAATAGGGAAGACAGAAACAGACAAGACAGATGAAATAGGGAAGAGAGAGAAATAGGGAAGACAGAAACAGACAAGAGACGGATGAAATAGGGAAGAGAAAAATAGGGAAGACAGAAACAGACAAGAGACGGATGAAATAGGGAAGAGAGAGAAATAGGGAAGACAGAGTAAATAGGGAGACAGATAAGACACATTAAACAAGGAACAGCAGAGCCAGATTAAATAGGGAAGAGAGAGAAACCGAGAAAAGAAGATTTACTATACCTCCTGCCTGGCTGCCCTCCCTCCTGGACCTATGCCAGTTTTAACAGTGCGACTCTTTGGAGACATTCAGATCCCCCCCCCCCCCTCTCTCTCTCTCTCTCTGCCTCCCTCCCCCCCCCCCCCCTCTCTCTCTTTCTATCTCTCCTTTCCTTCCACTTTTCCTTGCAATCTGGTTTGCTCTCTCTCTCCCTCTGTATTATATTTCTAAGCAGACCGTTTTGCCACACATAATCAGTGAGATGATGTCCTAGTCTGTTGGTGCTTACAGTATCGGTGCATGCAATAACTCTCAAATACAATAGATTGTTCCTTTCACTTAAACATTAGGCTATTCAGTGTGCAGTTGGGTTTGAGTACATGATTAGATTGACATCCACTATTCAATAAATGGATATATAATCGTAGTCATGTACTTAACCTTGTTTTGATGGAATAATGGTTATAGTGTTTAAGATGTACTGTATATGTGCTAACCCGGTATGATCACCTGCTTTCCTTAATTGCATTGGCTGTTGGGAGTGAAATTAATAAAGGAGATTATACATATTTACACATAATTCAGTATCAACATATTTAAACGTGTGATACTACTGCCAAATACGATTTATTTTGAGTACCCTACTTGAATACCCAGAATACTAAATGTAGACGTCATCGTACCCAGAGACTGAAACACCAGGAAAAACATCGACGCTTAAATGTCACGAAAGATCTTAATATTGACAAAGAAATTGGGCGAAAGTTCTTAAAATCCCCAAACTAGTGGGGTAAATCTCTTAAAATCTCAAAACTAGTGGGGCTAAACATGAGAGAGAAGGGAGGCCAGAAAAATCACCCATCTCCCCTTAACCCCTTCAGCACCATGAAGCCTTTTTACCTTGGATTCTGGCTATATATATATATATATATACGATTTTATGCAGTTTAAGAAGGACCTATGTTACTAAGAGGGTTTATTGAGAGCGTATTTACCTATTTGAGCCGCATAGACTGATTACAAACTGCATCGTCTAATGGTAAACATGATATGAGGAAAATTACGTAATGGTGGTGAAGGGGTTAACCCCTTCAGTTCCGAGGACGTCCTTTTCATCATATTCTGGCAACTATAAGACGATTATATTCAGCTCAGGAAGGACCTCTAGCAACACTATGGCTTCACACTATCTCAACCAACCCTTGCAACTACCGTACCGGTACTTCAGATGATCAGATCCTTCCTAAGCTGCATAATATCGTCTAAATATACCGTCGCTGGTACTCAAAGGGTTAATTATGCCAACAGGATGATGATGAAGGTAATGAGCGGTAGGAAGCGGAAGACCCTGATGGAATGCCGCGGGGGGGGGGGGGGGAGAGGAAAATATTAATATACGAGCCCAAAAACCGTAGCCAGCCAGCGTCATGCAGAGATGGAAGGATGGGAGGGGTAGAAAGCGGAAACAGTCACACCAGCGATTTTGACGGCAATTTTCGATGC
Organism: Paralithodes platypus; assembly: GCA_032716605.1. Lineage (NCBI taxonomy): Eukaryota > Metazoa > Arthropoda > Malacostraca > Decapoda > Lithodidae > Paralithodes > Paralithodes platypus. The sequence goes on along the minus strand of CM064496.1, from coordinate 54,024,516 downwards.
GGAACTTGACGATTTTAGTTTTTCCACTCAAAAACACTCTCTCTCTATCTCATTCTTATTCTCACTCACACTGTCTCTCTCTCTCTCATTCTCACTCAAACACTCTCTCATTCTTATTCTCACTCAAACTCACACACACTCTCTCTCTCTCTCTCTCTAATGGACACTATATTCTGTTTATTTTCAACTGACGGTAAATTGCAAAGTTCCCATCAAGATTTCCCAGTTATTTTGAAGATTTTAGAGTGAAATGTGGTGATAATGATATACACTTGGTCTTCATATGATGCAGGGACACAGTGGTTTCATATTTGTCCATTAAGTTCGAGAAATTAACTGAAGTATAACCGAGTATAGGATGAAGGTAATTCAGTCTATAGTCTATTCGTTGTAAGTAGGCGAAAAACCATGACCTCTGACCTCTGTAACACAAAAAAGACTAGAGAAATCGAGCTAATATTTCCGCCATTTGGGAAGAGTCAGTCAAGGAATATATGTGGACATTTACAGCCAATTTGCTCTAGCCCTTTTTGAGTTACAGAGGATTGAGGTAATGATTTCTCGCCTACTTACAGTGAATAGACTATAGATGGCTGGAATGTTCGTGAATCTTGAGGCTTACATTTTGCAGCTGACAGACTAGAATTGGTCAAAAATATTGCCATAAAAAGTGCCCGTGTGATACCAGCTTTAAGGGAGAGGTACTTGGTTTTTGTCTATATATTTATTGATTAATTTATTTTTGAGTTTCCTCGCTAGACCTCCACCAAGCTTAGAAAAACACCCCCTAGACCCCCTTTCAAGATAAATTTGTGGTAGAAATGTCGCTTTCTACTCTAATTTTGTATGCTCGCTTCCGCTCGCCAGGAAAAAATCGACACCTAAATGGCACGAAAGGTTTTAATATTGACAACAAAATGAGGCGAAAGGTTTCAAAATCGCCAAACTAACGGAACAAACGTCTAAAACCTCAAAACTAATATGCTAAACATGAGGGACAAGGGTGTCCAGAAAAAGGCGAGTAGTACCCCCTTAATGCCGGAAGGAGGGGAGGGTGGAGAGGGAGCGGCAAGGAAATGGTTGATGCTGGTATGGACAATTAAAATATACGATTATTTTGGTTAATGTTTTTAATGAGTATCGTGACATCTGTTTTGAGCTTCCTCTCTCTCACAGATGAGTTCCCGTGACATCTGTTTTGGACTTCCTCTCTCCTTCGCTCGCGCGCGCTCTCTCTCTCTCTCTCTCTCTCTCTCTATATATATATATATATATATATATATATATATATATATATATTGTATATACAGGTATATATATTATATATATATCTCACAGATGAGTTCCCATGACATGTTTTGGACTTCCTCTCACCTTCATTTTCTCTTATTTTCTCTTCCTCTCTCTCTCTCTCTCTCTCATGGTTGTATGATCATTTAAATACATGGTTCATAAAAACGCAAAATATAAACTATAACACCGATATGCTATGTAAATGTTAGTCAATGTTCTATTTGTTTCTCTGTTATGTATTTGTTTAGGAATCATGTATCTTGCGAACCATGCTATATAACCAGCCTACTGTAGGTCTACAACAATCATAACAATCCTTCAACATGCATTATGAAGAATCCATATTGAAATAAATAAACCACGTTACATAAATTAAAGGTAATATACCGATAGTACGCCTAATACAAAGGATTGCAAACCTAAAATTGGGCTACCCTGTAATACCACGTATAAGAAATATCACGAATTAATCGATGACAGATGGATTTCCTACTTGAAAAATAATTAAGAAAATACAAATAATCTACGAAGTATTAGAACATAAGAAAATGGGAGTCTGCAGAAAGCCGATTGGCCTAAGCAAGGCAGATCCCTGTCCCACACAACATTGTTGCAGCCCTCACATTGCTTGATATATATATATATATATATATATATAGCTTATAATATATATACAGTATATATTACATATTACACCGGTATAGGCTACATAATTATATACTAATCACACTCTCCTAATAAGCTATAGGCTATAATGCATAGTATATTAAGAATCATAAAAAATAGTGTGGCTCCATAATACAAGTTTTAAAGAATAGTACCGCTATCACTAGTCATCATCGTCTGGAGTACCGACCGCACTTCAGACTCAGGGCCTTATTACAGTCTTATAATCAGTTCATCACCAAATTATTACGTTGGGATTTGTAGAATAGTCTTGGGCAGTGGTGATTTGACTTGATGGCTGGAGTAAAGTAAGAGAGTAGAGTAATTGGGATAGAGGAAGACCAAGTTGAGAAATAAGAAAGTAAAAGATAAATAGTGTTTGGTTCCCCATGTGACAATTAACTATAGTTTACGATACTGAATGCCCGCTACTAATGAAGTTGTGTGTAACTTCATAAGATATACCCAATATATATATATATATATATATGTGTGTGTATATATATGTGTGTGTATGTGTGTGTGTGTGTGTGTGTGTGTGTATTATATTAAATTAATAAATATGACTTACAGTATATTATGACATGTTGACGTTCGTGACATAACAAAACATCTATAAGTCTACGCAAATTTATCATACACTGGGGTTATTATTTTACCCTTTTTATTGGGCGATGCCGTATAGCCTAATCATAATCCCCCAATTGGCCACTTCGGGAGCTTACGTGATGATCTGTTCTCCTGTTAAAACTTGGTAAATGATAGCTTTGTCAGATAACGGTGATATGATAACAGGCCAAGTTCAGTCTCATAAAAAATCCAGGACCAATTACGTTTTTCTAAATGCAATTAGCCTATAACCCTGGGAATTGATTTATGAATGTAATATGCTTTAGAATAAATGTTAGATTATTTATATGAAGTATATAAAATTTCCTTCATACATAGGCTAATGTTATAAGTAGCCTATTCTTGCAAAATATGAGAAGATAGAGAACCACGATTTGTTAACAGCCTGTACCTTATCTGATAAACTGGATTTAAATTAAGCTACATTCCAAGTTATCCATGCATTTTTTACAATCGTTAAGCTTCTCCCGGAGTAATAAAGGAGACTTGGAGATAAAGCAAGACTATACATAAATCTCCGTTCTGTGTACTTATTTACAAACGTTTCAATTTCAAGATGTAGAAAAACGTACCTCTTAACTTTATCCGAACTTGACGAAGGCGACGCTGGGAAGACGTTTATCGAGGGTTTACGACAGCTCCAGACTTCAACCAGTGGACGTGGGGTCGTTGTTATAGTCGATCTTAATCTATTATGGCTATATCACTAAATGTTTGTGAATATTCGGTTACACGAGCGGAAATAGAAGCGGCGTTAAGAGAAATAGCAGCACCAACCGCCTCCTTGACGGCTCAACACTGACTGAGCTCGAGCTCCTCGACCGGCTAAGTCCAGAGTTGCCAAGATCAAAATCACAACGATCGCTAGATTAGTCCTCGAAATTCGCTAGAATATAGCTTGTTGATAAAATTGGCGAATTATAGTAATCAAATCTATAACTGCCAGAAATATAACTTATGTGCCAAAATACTAGATTGTGGCTTGATTTCACGTTACCAGCTGCAAAAAAAAAAATATATTAGTTGAAAATATAGAGCTCTTAACCTAGCAAAACTATCGCTAAATTGGCAATGTTGCGCCTCCTTTTGCCGGCAGCCTCCACCCCTCCCAGCTGACTGAGGTGCAACATACCCTTTTAACAGCGCACATATTTCCCCACATAATTACGCTAATACCGAGCTCCCTTCACGTATTTCCTGGCTGGTCATCGGAGCCTGGGTGACCTGACAAAAAATCGTCTGTCGGTGGCGCTGGAAGACTGCCAAACTGACGAGATATCCGACGGGGTGTGACACTTCCGACATCCCCAGACAGTTTTCCCGTGTGTTCCTAAAATCCCGACGAACCCCTTTTAGTAAACATATACACAAACCCTCCTAAATGCTGGCGATACACTAGTTATATATCTACCAGGATGAGGATAGATATAGTGTTGATATAATATATATAATATAAAGGAATAGGAAGTTAGGAGAGGTGTTATACACTTAAAGGAGGAGGGGAAATATGCAGTAAAGTTGGAAAGGTCTTCGCCCTAAAGTTTTCGTGACTAGCCCGCCCACCCTCACGTGCCCCAAGGGGAAGTGGGTCGTTTTTCTGGTCCCCCATTGTTCAGCCCCATTTATTTTGAGATTAAAAGACGTTCGACCCATTACTTTGACGATGTTAACACCTTTCACCCCATTTCGTTGTCAATTTTAAGACTTTCGTGCCATTTATTATGGGTTTCAGGGGCCGTGTTACATCGTTTTTCGGGAATAACTTATTAACAAACAGTTGGATCAGTATGATATTTTGACACAGCTTTGTTCACACCGAGCCCTAATTTTCGTCAATATAGTGCATTACCAAAAGTGTAGAAATAAGGCACTTTATCCCTGTGTCATGAGGTTAAAGTCACACATTAATGACTAGGACACGGACAAGTCTACCGTGGCTTACCTGTGAGAACCACCAAACCATTATTGCTCCTCCATCAAACACGGTAGTTATCAGCCACCACCCAACCCTACTATCGCATTTAAATTCAAGTTAAATTAGGGCACGGTGTGAACAAAGCTGTGTCAAAATATCATACTGACCCAGCTGTTTGTTAATAAGTTATTCCCGAAAAACGATGTAACACGGCCTCTGAAACCCATAGTAGGTGTCGATTGTATCCTGGCGAGCGATAGCGAGCCTGTAATTTGAAGAGGAATCGGCCTTCGGCCAGGACATATTTCTATCGAAAAATGTACAAATGTATCTTGAATACGTCTAGGGGCGTATTTTTAAGCTTGATGGAGGTCTAGCGAGGACAATAAAAATAAATAAATTAATATATACATTATTAGACCAACAAAATATCCACTACCTCCTTAAGGGGAGGTTTTTAGTTTGGTCCCTAGATATCCTTCAAGCTTAAGATTACACCCCCTTGAGCTCCTTTCAAGATAAATTTGTACATTTTTCGGTAGAAAAATGTCCCGGCTGAAAGCCGGCTCGCCAATTACTCGGCTCGCCAATTACAGGCTCGCCAGGATAAAATCGACACCTAAATGGAACGAAAGGTCTTAAAATTGACAGAAATGGGTTGAAAGTTCTTAAAATCGTCAAAATAATTGGGCGAACGTCTTAACATTAGGAAAACAATGGGGCTAAACATGAGGGAGAAAGGAGTCAAGAGAAAAATCCCTCAAGTGGAAATCTCCCCTTAAGAGAGTTTTGGAAGGAATTGTGGGAGGATTGAGATAATGTTTACCACTGTGACTGCTAGAGGGCCTTCCGAAACTGAATGAAGTCGTGTAATTGTAGCCAGAATAAGCTGTCAAATTGCGTCCTAATCCTCAAGTAAATCACCACCCATCCCAACACTCGTAGTACTAAACGAGGGAGTTGCTTATCCCATCTCGACCTCCAAGACCAACACGTATTCCTAAAATTGATGAATGAAGACTAAGCCGTATTCCTAAACATGTGGAAAGGGTATTGCCTAACCCTTATTGAATGAAAATTAAGCCTTACTTATAAAAATGTGGGAGGGGTTTTGCCTATCCCACATTGCAGTAAAAATATATGCCGTATTATAAAATATATGCCGTATTATAAAATATATGCCGTATTATAAAATATATGCCGTATTATAAAATATGCCGTATTATAAAATATATGCCGTATTATAAAATATATGCCGTATTATAAAATTCCTATGAGTGAAGGGCGTTCCACATCCCTTATGTCCGAAAACTACCCTTTATTCCTAAACGTGAGGAAAAGGTGTTGCTGCCATGGTAGAAGTACTATAGTTAACCATATTAAACTACTGTATATTCAACTATATTGCCCATACCATATAGCACGAAGACTAAACCTCATTCTGAAACACATGGGAAGGGTTATTGTTAAAATAGGACTTCAACTCTATTTTATTATTAATATTATATATATATATATATATATATATATATATATATATATATATATATATATATATATATATATATATATATATATGGAAAAGGAGGTAAACAGAGTGTGTGAAGGAAGGAAAATTTCCGTAGCAATGGCAAGTATGTGGAAGGGGAGAAATCTCGGAATGAAAGTAAAAAGTGCAATGTATCAAGGGATTGTTGTGCCAACAGTGATGTATGGGGCTGAGACATGGGCTCTGAAGGAAAAGGAGAGAAGAAAGCTGGATGTGATGGAGATAAACTGCTTGAGGAATATGTGTGAAGTTACTCGTAGAGACAGATTGAGGAATGAAGAGATACGTAGGAGAGTGGGGCAGCAGGAACATTTGTCAGCCAGAGTGGACAGAAGGGTGCTGAGCTGGTATGGTCATGTTGAACGAAAAGAGAATATGTGAGTCAAATACAAGGGGAGATAGAAGGGCAGGAAGAACCCCATTGAGATGGAGAGACTGTGTAAGACAAGCTTTGGATGATAGAGGAATGACTATAGATCAGGCAAGGGAAGTGGTAATAAACAGGAATGAATGGAGAATGCTTGGGAATAGATGAGCGAACACGTGGTCATTTGGGGGAAGGGGTCGGGCGCAAGTTGGACTAGATAATAGTCCATCAGGCGCCTGGCCCGGGGAGACGGTTTATATGAAGGGTGCGCCTAGAAGTGTGGTGGGCGGGCTTGTGGTTTCGCTCTGCTGCATGTCTGCCTGCCGAGATCGGAACCTCTCCAAGTGGTCGGGGGCCGGGGAAGTGCTGGAGGGACCTTGGTGACCCTGGTCTCTGGGTCTTCTCCTGGATGCCCTAGATGTGTGTGAATTTATATATTGTTTTTGTGTGTTCGTTGTTTTCTGTTGTGATGTCCCTATTCGGGCTCTGTCTTGAGTCGCCCCCCCCCCCCCTCCCCCAAAAAAATGAAAAGTGGGGATTGGGCCTGAGTATATACACATATATATATATATATATATTTACAGAACCATGGTTTAGGAATTTGACCTTTATAACTTATACAGCACATTCATTTACACATATTTACACATATTTACACATATGGGATATGTATAGCTACTGACAAATGTTCATGAGGTCTTGTGATTTTCTTTATATAAATATATCCATTTAGATTGATGTGCAGTCAGCTTTAAACTAATAAATAAATATTATGTATTTACAAATGGCACATAATTATGAATGTTGCTGAAACTATGCGATGTTTGTATATTTTGGCACACTCCTCCCACTTGCCCACACACACCAACAAGTTGTTCCTCCTTATTCACCAGCTTTGTTTAGGATATATTTGTCAGCGGTGAGTACAATATGACCTATACCCCCCCCCCCCCCTCCCACACACACACACACGTTTTTCCTCATGTTTAGCCTCATTAGCTTTCACATCTTAAGACGTTCCGGAACGACCATTAGTTTGGCGATTTTAAGACCTTTCGTCCCATTTTTTGTCAATATTAAGACTGTTCGTGTCATTTAGGTGTCGATTTTTTCCTGGCGAGCGATAGCAAGCCTGCTT